>VMDR010000240.1:0-308841 GCA_007922815.1 Macrotus californicus
CCGTTCACTGTGCCCCTCCTGCTGGCCACTGGCACCTTCCGGCTTCTCCCACCCATAGGCTCAGGCTTTTCTGCTATGACCCCGATTTCGTTCTTTACCACTTTTGTCTCATGTGGGTACTCAGCTACCCCTGTTGGGACTCTCCTAAGTGCGCCAGGCCTTGGATGTACCTTGTTTTCAGTTCCAACAGTAGCTGAGCAAATGCAGGTATGTGGGTCCTGTTAACAGGTAAGGAGTCTGAGGCGTGGAGAGGCAGGTGAACTCATCCACTGTCACACAGCGCACGAGTAGCAGAGCCAGTTCCCTCCTCTTCTTTCGAAAAAGATGTTTATATGTTAATTATATACATACTGTGAGAACATATTTTTGGAAAAACATATTCAAACAGTATAGAAAGCTAAAGGTTTTGATTTGTGACCACCCTGATTCCTTTTACCTGCTGTATAATATTCCATGGTGTCGCCACAGACACCCGCCCCCCCTCTCTGGGTCTCTCCACCCGACCTCGCCTCTTAGCTATCTTAGTGTTGAGTGCCACTCCTGGGCCTGGGTACCTGTAGCCCCTTCCTTGCCAGGAATCACTTTGCGCACAGCAGCCTCAGTGACCTTCGGGCGTCTCTTACCCGCCTCTCATACTGTCCCATCTCTCCCAGCAGGTCACTTTGTACCTGCTCCTGGTCACTCTGGTCCCTGCTCACTGTTTCTTCTTTGCTCTCCCTTAAATGTTTAGACCACAGGGGCCTTCGTAACTGTAGTCGGCTCTGGGCCAATTTACACATTTATTTTCTGTGTCTACATATTTGTATAACATTTTCTTTTCTAACTGTTAATATAACTTGCAAAATATGGAAAAGTATAAAGAGGGAGACGAAGCTGCCCAGAATGAAACATTATGTGGAATGAAATATGTGGACTGTTGTGTGCCAGTCTTTTCCCTCCCCCCCTCTCTCCCCACCCCCTCCCCCCTCTCTCTTTTCCTTCTCTAATGTGCCTAATTGAGTTGTCCTCTTTCCTGTGACCATTCTGTCATGTTATCACTTTTTTTCAAAATATAAGTTTTAGTGACTTCAGCGATTGTTTTGATAAATTGATTTTCTCTTATCCTGTCTGTTGGTTCTATTTTAAGTCCCTGAAGAGGAGGGCGGCTGTCCCCTGTGTTATTTATGTCTTTCCAGGGAGCAGTCATTGCTGTACCCTCCCAGCAGTGACACTGGGAGTTCATAACTCTCCCATGTGCCTTCTCCTGTTGCCTTATTTCATCTTCTGGGTCTCTGGTGGCAGAAATACAGCACAGCCACTAGGTTATCAAATGGTTAGTACAGTGGCCGAAACCCACCTTCCCAGGGGGGCTGCACATCCCTGACCGGGTTGGGCCTGACTGAGCAGGGTGACTCTGGAGCTGGCGTGTCTGGCCTCACCCTGGTGTTTGCCCTGGTTGAGCATGAGATGGGCGTGCTGCATGATCTTGCACAGCGGTTTCCTAGTCTCTCAAAGCAGTGCTGAGAGCCTGCTTCCTGGGGTTGTTGTCAGGCTTAGATGAGACAACATCTGAAAAGTGCTTCGTGTAGAGGCTGGCATGGAGTGGTTGGTTATAAAGGTGGGTGGTGACTTAAAACAAAACCACGAGTGATTAAGGGGAAGACCACAGTTACCAGGGTTTCGCCTTTGGCTTAGGATGTCCAAGAACATCCTTTGTTTTTACACTGAAAACTTTTTTTTTTTAATTACTTTATTGTTGTTCAATTACAGTTTGAATTTTCCCCCCACCACTCTCCCCCGACCCCAGCCCATCCCTACACTGAAAACTTTTATATTTGGAATTAGCCAGCTGGACTCAGTTGAGATCCCAATTTTGTTGGCAACATCCAAAGCACCCTGGTAGGCCTGATCAGTGTGCTGACCTTGGCCCATTAATGTCGTAGAGCTTTTTCATGGCCTGTGTGGTCTGGTGCTTGTTGGCCTTGACATCCACAGTGAACACAGGTGTGTCGTTGTCTTCTGTCTTCTTCATGGCCAACCTGGTGGTTGGGGGTGCTTGATGGCATAGTGATCAACCTTGTTTCTCCTGGGGGTGCTCCTCCGATGATATTTGGGCTGCCTCCGGAGCCTCAGTGTCTTGGTCCATTGGAAGGTGGGTGATGTGCAGATCTTGGGGGTTTTTTGTGGCTGTAGACACCTTTCAGCACTGATTTCTTTGCCTTCAAAGCCTTTGTTTTGGCTTTGGCTCTGGGAGGGGCAGGGGCTTTCTTCTTTAATTTTGGCTCCATCTTCGTGAAAAGGACATGCTGCTTTTATATTTCATTTAGTATCTATTAGCTTGATCTCTACTTCCTGTTGTCCATGGGGATCTTATAATCTAATGGGGGAATTATACGTGTGTGTGTGTGTGTGTATCACATATGTATTCATACATGTAAACTAGAGAATAATCCAATGGCAATAAAAAGAAAGTATGATACATTATAGTATGTACATTCTAAACAGCTATGTCATCCTGCATACTCCCTGCCTTAGTGAAAGACCATGTCTGATTTAAATGTTTGGATATTGGCCCCTAATCATCTAAGTGAGTAAATTATATCCATTCCTTATTAAGTCACCATTTTCCTTTGGCTTATCTACTATTTAAAAATAGTGCTTCTAATTCACTATGTTGAAAACTGATAAATGAAAGGAAAGAATCAAGCATTTACCCTCCCTTTCGCCTATGAATTGTACTTCTGAGTAATTAAATTACCCGACTTCGGAAAGTTCCCTTTTTATTGAAGTATACCCGCTATGATAGAAGAATGAGAGACTCAGGGTATCTCCATTTTGTGAACTCTAATAAAGAATCATCGATGGCTGTGAAACCATTAGATGAAAACGGTGGGGAGCTTTATAATGGATGGACCAGGCTGGGAACTCCTGGAAGCAGCAGCCAGTCTTCTCACAGAGAGCTTGGATCTGCATTGTGCCGCTTCAGGAAGAGCGCAGAAACCCTGTTGCTCTGAGATCACCCTGTGTTTTAGTTCTTTCAGTACATCGACCTACATTCAAAACTCCAAAAGGCAGAGTTTTTGTTTTTGCTTTAAATTTCCAAATCTGTTTTAAAGACGTCCAGAGGAGAAAAGTAGGAGAAGACTATTTACCGAGGCAGTTACTATTTTGGTTGCTCTTCCTTCATTCCTGAGGTTCCACACCTCCTCCTGGTGTCATTCCCCTTCTGTCTGGAGGACTTCCTCCAGCAGTTCTTCTGAAGCAGGTCTGCCGGCAGCCAGTGCTCTGAGTCTGCCTTCATCTGAGGACGTCTATAGTTCACTGCCATTCCTCCAGGATGTTTTTACTGTGTGCAGGACTCTGGCTTGGCAGCTCATTTCTATAAGCACTTTCAAAATGCAGTGCCGTCTCCCCTGGCATCTGTGGTTTCCGACGAGAGACCCGCACTGGTTCACGTTGTTTCTCTGTGGAGAATACGTCATTTTTCTCTGACCAGTTTGAAGATTCTTTTCTTTAGTTCTTAGCAGTTAGACTGTCGTGTGCCTGGGTATGTGGACTTCTCTGAGTTCATCCTGCGTAAGGTGCTGTTTGGATCTGTAGGTTCTTATCTCTTGCCACGCTATTTTCTCTTCAAATGTTTTTTTAAGGACTGTGCTCTCTCTCCTTTTCTCCTGGGATTCTGGTAACAAGTTTAGCTCTTTTGTTGGCATCCCACAGGTCCCTCAGGCTCTGCTCATTTATTAACCAGTCTTTTTATCTTCTTATTGTTTAGGTTGAGTAGTTTCTATCTTGTCAGTTTTACTTTTCTCTTCGTCAACTTTCTAGCCCACGTACTGTGGTTCTTTATTAATTGGGTTACTGTGTTTTGTTCTAAAATTCCTTTTGGTTCTTTGTATCTTCTGCTTTTTGCCAAGACCTTCTCTTTTGCATTTGTTCCAAGAGTGTTTGTGATTGCTTGTTAGAGTGTTTGTGTAATAGATGCTTTAAAGTCTCATCGTATAATTTCGACATGTCGTATTTTGGCATTGATGTTTGTTAATTATCTTTTGCCAGGAGAATTGAGACTTTCCAGATGGCAAGGACTGTTGAATTATATTCTTGATATTTTGATTATTATGCATGACATTCTGGGCGTTGTTTAAGTCCTACAGAGAGTGCTTAAATTTTTTTTTAGGAGGCACATGACCCTGTTAGATCAGAACACAAGTTCCTGACAGCCCCGCCTGGGCAGCACTCACAGCAGTTTCCGGTTATTTATGCAGCGCTGTTTGGATCTGTCCCGCGTGTGCACCTCCCAGCGGTCAGTCTGGGACTGGGCAGTGGTGCGTGAGTTCAGTTATCATCTGCGGTGAGCTCATCAGGACCGGTGCTGTGCTCCGCAGCTTGGGGGCCGGCCTAGGAGTTCAGGAATAATGCCAGGGGCTTGCTTTCCCAAGTGCTTCCCTCTCCGCCATCTCTGACACATCCCAGTTTCCTGGGAACCTGAGAGGGGAAAAGAAACTACCTGTTCAGCGATTGTTCGAAATACGATCTTCTTCCCCAGTTGGCATGCTCCAGTTTTCTTTTCAGAATCTGGAAGTAGCTGCTACACGTGCTACATGTTTTCTGTCCAGGGTTTGTTTGGTTTTGGCTTTTGTTTCTTTGCTCCATTCAGTGGGAGAGCCAGGGGGTTGTTGACTGCACCTGACCTGGAATTGAAACCTACAAGTCAGTTTTAGCATCACAAGAAAAGAGACAGTCAGGTGTCATTTGCCTTCTGATGTGACCCAACACATCACTGCCATGATGTACTTCTACCCAGAACATCCAACCTGAATCTGACTGAGCCCCTAAATCTCGGTCAGTTTGGGCTGCTATAACAACACCATTGACTGGGTTGCTTACACAACAGAAACGTATTTGTCACAGTTCTAGAAGTCCAAGATCCAGGGTCCCGGCATGGTCAGGTTCTTGGTGTAGGCCCTCTTCCAGTTTGCACCCTCACAGGGCCTGCCTGGTGCGTGCACACACAGAGAAGCCCCTCGGCTCCCCTCATCTTACAGGGCGCTAATCCCATCATGAGGGCACCATCCTCATGACCTCATCTAACCCTAATCACCTCCTGAGGGCCCCACCTCCTGATACCATCCCAAACCATCCCATTAGTCATTAGGGTTTTGGGGGAGAGAACATGCAGTCCATGACATTAACCATGAGTTTACAGGAAGTTCAGGGCCAGAGGAACATGTTAGTGACCCTTGGGTAAACAAACTGCCAGATCCAGAATGAGGGAAATTCTTCAGAACCCAGTGTCATCCATGATTAAAATCTGCGAAGAAAATAGAGGAACAGGGAACCTGTAAATTGCAGGAAAGGGAGACAGGTGAGGACGTCGGTTTCAGACACGCATGGTTGGGTGGGGGTGTTCAGGCAGAGGCGCCCACAGGGCACCAGGAGAGAGATGTTTATCGCCAGAGGAGAGGTTTGGATAAAAGGCCGACTTGGGTGTTGAACAGGAGGTCGCCATGCCCAAGTTTTTGGGGGGACAAAGATAGTCCTGCCACCAGCATCAAGCCAAGTCTAGAGGGGTTTTAAAAATTCAGATCCTCTGAGGCTTAGAGGCTGGGAAGAGGCAAGCGAGTATACACGGGACACTCTGTCTCGGTGGCCAGAGGACTGCCTCGTTGAGCGGACTCTGAAAGGAGGGCAGGAACTTGCAGCTGGCCGCAGACAGGCTCCCTCGTCTCTTTGAAGACTGGGGCTTCGCGTGTTTTCCAGGCCACAGAGGAAGCAGTGCTTGTTAATGGGCTGGATTACTTGCAGAGAGGCTTGGGCCCCGGCACCCTGCATCCTGGAGCAGAGGAAGTCTTGGGGCAGCTCTGTTTCTCCCAGTTGCATGGTTTCCAGGGAAGTGGAGCTGGGAAGACAAGAGCCCCGTGACCCTGGGTTGCTGGTCAAGAAAGTGAGCTGTAACCATCCTGGCATGGGGAGCAGATGGGAAACATGAGGGCTGGTGACAGGGACCTTCTCATTGGTATATTTTGTCAGGAAGCCTTTCAGGTGGAATAGGGGGCAACCTTACAGACTTTAAATGGATTAAAGGCCATATTCCCTAGGTTCTACTGGAGACATATTGCTTCATTTCCTGCCTTGACGCCGGTCAGTTGTTTTGGGGCAACCGCAATGGGCCCTTGGTCCTTCCCTTCAGATGTGGTTGAAGTAAATGCCGCCAGTTTAATTGACCACTGAGCTGAGCCTTAACTCGGTCCTTCCTCCCTCCCTCCCTCTGGCGGGGGAGACAAGTTCTCTTTGCTGAGTATGTGGGCTGGGAACCAGATCCTCAGATCCCTTTGTTGCGGTAATAACTGAGGAGCTTTTAAGTCCGAAATTGAGTTTTTGAAGTTAACTCTGCAGTCAGCTTTCTTTGTCCCTATTGAAATAACTACTATAAAACACATTGTCCCCCTCCCTAGCTAACAGTAAGATAATACATTTCTCAGGGACTGGTAAACTTTAGCAAGGACAAAGAAAACACAGATTTTGAGCATAGACATTACAGAGACATAACATCCTAAAGTTCAGAATGCTCCCTGGGTAGTTTATGAGCAGTCTGTTGAGCAGTTACTATTTCAGGGTCCTGGGTGAGGGAAGCTCCATGGGACCACAGGAGCCCCTAACCTTGACCCTTGCCTGCCCAGAGCCTAGAGCCTGCAGTGCTGGTCCCCTGCTGCCCCACATACACTGGCCCTGAGATTTGGCCAAGTCTGGGAAGTGGCTGCAGAGGCCCTGGAAGAAATGTAGTGAGGCTTGAGCTGTCAAGCGACTTTGGGGCGCTCTGCCACTCTGGTTAGGTGAGCCTGCCTAGTAACTGAGCATTCTTGCCTTTGGAGGACCATTGTTGGCGGGGATTATCGGAGATGTGCTGCATCTTGGCATAATCAGTGTTTGATGGGAGACAGCGGTGGGCCGTTCTTAGGAACATTAATTTTCAGACTGGGCTATAATACAGGCTTGCCTTTGGCTTCTTTTAGAACTTTTCAGGCTCTTTGAAACTGTCTTAGGCTGCTCTGCTGTGGAGTTCCTAAGGTTGCTTTTTATAGTGTTTCCTGTTTCCTCCCATAGTTGTCAGCTTTTATGTCTTGTGGGCAGTTTGTCTGCAGGGTGGCAGCCAGCCCCTGGCCCGTCTGACTCGCTGTGTCCTTGGGAACCCAACACCAACATCGCTGGAGTTTACATAACCAGAGAATCAGTGGGCCCTGAAGCAGGGCAGGCTTGAGGGCCCTTCCCTGAGGAGCTCCTGGTACCCGAAGGGCGTGAACACCCCGGTGTGTGTATTGGTGATTCCAAGGCCTTTTTTCAGGCTGGCTGCTGGGTTGGGGGCGTGTTACTCCTGCATCCTGGGCCTGTGTCTCTGCCCGGCATGGCTGGGGGGGAGGGGGCTCAGCGTTTTATGAGGAGCCTTTGACAAGGAGGAATCCCAGGTGTGGTGGTTTACAAGCATGTACCTGTGTCTTCTGAGCAACTGGGCCCTGAGTGTGAAAGATACCAAAAACAGGTGTTTGTGAGCCAGAGAGAATTTTGTGGGACAAAAGCAAAGTAAAAGGAAAGTGAGTGATCACAGAAACTTGTCTGCCAGACTGGACTCTTAAAAATTAGTGGTGACGTCTTCCAAACACACTGGAAAAGTAGAATTAACTAGACTTCTGTGTTCCCAGTACCCTGTTTTAAAAATTATATTATCTATAGTTGTTACTATTATTATTATTATTTTTAATCCTCGTCCTAGGATATTTCCACTGATTTTAGAGAGAGAGGAAGAGAGAGAGAAACATCAATGTGTGAGAGAAATATCGATTGGTTGCCTCCCATATGCCCCCAACCAGGGACTGAACCCACAGCCTAGGTATGGGCCATGACCAGGAGTCGGACGTGCACTTTTGGTGTATGGGGTGACACTCCAACCAACTGAGCCACCCGGCCAGAGCCCTATAGTTGTTATATTGTCATAACTAAACTATAGTCAGTCATACTGTGTGGTATATTGGAAAGTTGCTCAGAGTATAGATCTTAAAAATTCTCATCACAAAAAAATTTTGTAATAATTACAAAAAAATATAATTGTGTGTGGCGATGGATGTTAATTAGACTTATGAGGTGATCTTTTTGCAATATATACAAATAGCAAATCATGTTGTACACCTGAAACTAATATAACATTATTTGCCAATTATATCTTAATTTAAAAAAATCACATTACCATGTTGCTTTTCTGCTTCAGAGTTTAAAATAATAAGATGCTACAAAATATCATAAGAAGCCTGCAATATTTCCCCCTCGGATCCTGTGCTTCTCCCTTCTCTCCAGAGGCATCCACTCTTCTGAACTTAGCGGTGTTTCTTCCAATGCACGTTTTTATTCTTTCAGCATATATTCCCCGGTCGATCAATAGTGGGTAGCATCCTTTTGCATGGGTGAGTTCATACAAGTGGCACAACACTGTAATAGTCTTCCATAACTTGCTTTTCTCCCTCACTGTTGTATCTGTGGAGTTTATTCACCTTGTCTCTGATTCATTCGTTTTTCACTGCTGTTGAGCAGGGGTTGGTGCGCAATGGCCCATGGACCAAATTTAGCCTACTGCCTGTTTCTGTAAACAAAGTTGTATTGGGACCCAGCCAGGTCCGATTTTTCTGTAGCTGCTTTGCACTGCAATGGAAAAGTTGAGCAGTTCAGACCCAGACAAAGACCGAATGGTTAGCAAAGCCTAAAATATTTATTATCTGGCCTTTTACAGAAAAAGTTACTCAAGCCCTGCCTTAGAATTCTGATGTCCAGTGTTTCAGTAAACATTTTTGTTCGTCCCCGATTCTCCCTAGAGTGTCCAGCTGGAAGAGACATTACGGGGCTGAAGGGCATGTGCACCGTGAACTTTACCAAACAGGATTAAATTGGTCTCCAAGGTACACCTACCAATCCACACTCCCACGGGCAGTCTGTGAGACTTCCTCTCCCTCTACCTCCCTGCTGACAGCCTGGTATTTTAAGACACGTTTGGCAAGTGGATGCAGTTAGAGTGGTGCTTCATTACAGGTCACCATCTTTTCAAGTTGTCAGTGACCATTTTCCATTATGGGAACTGTCTGCTGATCATGTCCTTGGCTCACCTGCCTATTGAGTCGTCTTTTTCCTTTTGAATGATGAGAGCTCTTGATGTATTCTGGCTGCTGACCTTTTCGGTTGTGTGCATTACCCACCGCCAGTGCCTTGGTTTCCAGTCAGTCTGGATTCTCTACCGGAGCGGTGCCTTACGGTGCAGTCAGCCTTAGTTCGTCTTGAAGATGCAAGTGATGTGTATATATACACGCATACCTGTGCACACATGTATGTGGTACGTATGAATGCAAATATGCTCACCTATGCATCCACAAATGACTTCCTTCCCGTGGGAAGGTTGGCACCATCTACCTTTATGAGACTCTGAGGGTGGAGAAAAGTGAAGAGTTGCCAACAGTGTCAGCAAAGCTGACCCAAAACAGCCTGCCCCGGTAGCATCGTCCCAGAAGCTGATTGCCGCTGATGCTTTGGCTGTGTGGACGTGACCCTCCAGGTCCCCGAGAAGCTGAAAGCCACTGTGGTGGGACATGAAGGGTTTGGAGGGCTGCCTTGGACAGAAACCGAATGTGATGTGTGGTTTTGGGTTTTCTCTATTTTAGTTTTGGCTGAAGGCAGAGTTTGGTTTCAGCTTGATCAAGTCAAACCATTCTCTGGCTCACAGTGATTTAAATCATTAAAACTCCCACTTCTAGCCCTGGCTGGTGTGGCTCAGTGGATTAAGTGCCAGATTGCAAAGCAAAGGGTCACCTGTTCGACTCCCAGTCAGGACACATGCCTGGGTTGCAGGCCAGGTCCCCCGTAGGGGGCGCACGAGGGGCAACCACACATTGATGTTTCTCTCCCTCTTTTTCTCCCTCCCTTGCCCTCTCTCTAAATAAATAAGTAAATTATTTTTAAAAAGCAAACAAACTCCCATTTCCAGGCCAGGCTACTTTTGTTTGACTTTGCACTCACTGGTCCTTCATCTTCAAAACTGAGAGCACTGGCTTCCCTTCTCCCTCCACCTCCTCTGACCTTTCCATTCAAACTGTCTGAGTTGAATAGTTAAAAAATAACTCTGCAGTCCTTCAGGTTTATGGATCCCTGTGAAATTGACAGTCCTTGCAGCCACGCTCCCTGTGTATCTTAACAACAGCTCACTGGGGTGTGCGGGAAGAGAGCTGGCAGCTGCCATCTTGCAGTTGAGGACCATCGGGAGACTCCGGCACGGGCTTGCCCTGGTCCCACAGCGACCTTCTGTGCTGGGCCCGGCGTCCCACGCTGGTGCTCTTCCCACAATGTGTAACTGAGGTGCGGGCTCAGTTTGCCACCCAAGATCCAGGAGGACACGTCTTCGTCATCACCAGTATTGCTCCCTCAGACATAACGAGGGGAACATTCCCTGAGCCTGCGCCAGGTGCCAGACTCTACATTTTCTCCTGTGTGTCTCAGGTGAGGCCCCAGTCAGTGCCGTGTACATCTCAGGGCTGGCCGCACGGGCCTGTGACCAGCAGTTCAGGGCCCTTAGAAGGACACCATGCTTGCTTTTACGCCCCGCACGTACCTTTTTGAATTTTTAAATAATCCTTGAGCAGTTGGTCCAACATTTTCCAGTTTGCACCAGGCCCTGATAACTATGTAGCCAGTCCCGTTCGCAGATAAGAAGCCAAGGCTCAAGAGGTGACTTCTTTTGCCCGAGATTACACAGCTAATAACTGGCAGAGCTGGGATTGCAGTGATTTCTGCTGTGCCACTTCCTTTATTAAAAATAGAGCTCTGGAGAGCCTTGTTTGAATTGCACTGCAGGAAACTGGGAATGAGGCAAATTGTGCTGTAGAAATACCTACTTACTGTGGAGGTTCGCTTGCATGGTAGTACATAGTTTTGTGGTGACCTGACCCTGCCCTGGTCAGTTGCCCCCCTTGCTTTTCAGGGAGGGATCCTGTCATTTCTTGTGAGGTCCCTGAAAGTGTCTGGGTGACAGGGAGCCTCACGGGGCAGCCACACAGGCTGACCCAGTGGGTCAATGGGCTTCCTGGTTTGCAAAGAAGTGAGGCCACGGAGTTCAGTGGTCCGTAAAGATACCTGAGGAATTAAGATGCTGGTCCGTAGTTGGGGAACCAGAAGGATCTTGCAGAGCTCTTGGACCAGATCGTGCCATCATTGCCTTGGTTGCGGAGGGTGCTGGATCCCCAACTCAGCCATCCCTTCTGGCTTTGCTTTTCTCTGTGTGTCTCTTATGCCACCAGTCACTCCACTTGCAGCTCTCCCAGGACATTCAGGTTTGTCCCTAGCCCCTCAGTGGCTGCTGGCCTGCCTACAGGTTGATCACTGGGGTGAGGCATCTGGCCATGTTGGTACGGCTCTCGGGCACCAGCATGGTGACTTGGGCAAAAGAGCTTTTAGAATGGGACAGAGTGAGTCTTGTCCTGTCCGGGTCATTGTCTGGCTGGTGTCCCAGGACGGGCATTGATCCAGTCAGCTATCCCAGGAGGCGAGCTCACTGCTTCCCGAGTAGGACGTGCTCCTGGCTGGGGAACGTGCCCAGGGTTTCCACGGCGACCTGCTGGCCTTACTGGTGACGTGCGCTGTTTTCCCTTCACAGCAGCAAACCCTCTGCTCTGCTCCACGGCGCGCTACCACTGCAAGAACGGCCTCTGCATCGACAAGAGCTTCATTTGTGACGGACAGAATAACTGCCAGGACAACAGCGACGAGGAAAGCTGTGAAAGCTCTCAAGGTAGGAGACGCCCCAGCCGTACAGCCCATCGTAGCCGCAGCAACGCGCCGCAGCAGCGCGCGAGGAACGCGACCCCTGTGCCCGCTCCAAGTACAACGCTCTTAATGTTTGCACTTGGCCTTGCAGCTCCGGGGCACCTGGCTTGTCTATAACGCACCACCCGTTTTGTCTTTCTCATGTATTAAACGTCGTATGTGCGCTTCCTCTTTAAGACTGAAATCCGCCCACCGCGTTGCAGCCGGTCGTGGTGCTCCGCTGTGGTTTTCTGGATTGTTGCTTTGTTGGGGGCCGCGGGCTGTTTCTTTCCATGGAGTTACTTGCTCGGGGTAAGTTCCACCAGGGCCGGGGGAGCATCTGCATGGTTCGTGGCTGCACCCCGCCGCACAGCTGTTCGAAATCACTTTTTTGCTTTACGGGGACTAGCACTGTCTGCCCTTGTCAGTTTTGCTGTCGTAGCCCAGGCGTTCACTGTTCTGGTTTTTTCCATTTTTGCTAATGTAGCGGTCATAGAGTGATAGCTCCGCGAATGCTTTCATTTGCATTTTTTCTTATTATGAGCAAAGTTAACATTTTCCGTCCTATGTTTGTTTACTGCTTTGTCTCCTCTTGTGCGAATTGCCTACTTGTATCAGGCCTCTCGGGCTCAGAGCTATTTTCTGGAAGCTGATGGATGCAGTTTGGGGATGGAAGGACGAGCTTTTTAGGGAACCAGACGGGCGCAGCAGGGTAAAGCCTCTCCTGGTACCTTGCTTTTCTCATTTACTACAGACATGCATTTTCTTCGGTGATGGTGGAGAAGTGCGCAGGTTTCAGAACAGGTGCCCATTTTAAGGCGCCCTAAAAAAGTGCGCATTTCTTTGATAAGCCGGCATCATCTGTACGCGGTCTTTACTTCCTCTGCTTAATGCCATATCGCCGTGTTCCACCCATGCTGCGGTTCCTTGGTGGATGTCATCCTCTCAACTGTTGTCAGCACCCCATTCCACAGCGCCCCATGGGTCATGGGTGTGGCGGCACTGTGGAAAGGAGACCAAGTGAGGGATGGTTGTCGGAGGGGTGGATAAGCTCCATGAAGTTAGCCGTGGGTTCTTCTCAGGTCCTAGCTTTTACATCAGTTGGTGGTTGTGTTATTAACAGTGAATAAGTGAATGAATAAATAGGTAATTCCTAGACCACTTGTGAGAGTGGGTCACCGGCCAAGGATTGTGTTCCACCCAAGTCTTTATGCCCGAGGTTCAGACACAAGAAGAGACAAAATGTGCATCAGCATAGACTTTGCCAGAATTTGTGCGGAGAACAGCCTAGAGAGCTGCATCTTGGGTAGAATTAGCCTCCAATTGTCCTTGGGTCTTTGCATCGTCAGTGATTCTCAGAGTGTTATCCTCAGAGAAGCAGCAGCCTCACGTGGGAACCCTGGAGATGCAGAGTCCAGGGCTGCACCCCAGACCAGCTGAACCAACCCAGGTGCACTCTGTGTTGTCAGAGCCTTCCAGGTGATTTCAATACGCACTCTAGTCTGAAGCCACTGGCCACACTAAGTTCAGAGAGGTTTCTAATCTTGCCATGTGATGAGGAATTTCTGAACTTCTGATGGAACAGCAAGGCATTTCCAGTCTTTACACAAAGTCAAATTGTTATTCACCAAAAGTTATGCCAGTCTACCTCCTATGGCATATGCCATCAGCAGTGATAGGTGCCAGATGCGGGGAACAGCAGTCACAAAGTCAAGTAAGTACTAGCACGGATAGGAGGGAGTCAGGAGAGTGTTTGGTGAGTGTTATTACATCGTTTCCTTACGTGTTAACTGCACACACTGATAGTGCCCTGAGATGTTCAGCAAAAGGACCTCCAGGTCTAAAACTTGGAAGCCAAGGAATTTGTCCTGATGGTTTTAGCTGCACCTTTCCCCACCCCCTCCCCCATCTGCCTATTCCAGCATCTTGCTGAAGCAGATTTTTGCTTGCCCTTGAGAACTGTCTCTCTGCAGGCTGCTTAAAGTTAGTATTCCTTAACCTAGCCCCTTTTCCTCTGTCACATTGTGCTTTCACGTAAACATGAGGTGTACAAAAAGGCAGTGGTGGCCACATGCCCACAAAGCCCAACTCCTGGCAGTTACCTGCCTTGGAGCCACCTTCCCCAGGTCTCAGCTTTGTGCCTTCCATACTCAAACGACACCCCCCTGGGTGGTAAGCGGTGTTCTCACATGCTCTCAGAAAACAAGTCCCATCAGGGCATGGGTAACAGCTGTCAGCTGCCATTGGTGTCACAGCCTCTGACCAAGGGTGCCAGTTATAGAAAGGCCTGCCATCGGGAAGCCTGCCTTTTTTGCCTCTCAAACCCCACAGATCCTACCTAGCAGCAGAGTGCCCTGCACATGGTGGGTTTAATAGGCCCTGGAAACTGGAAAAGATGCCTTGATCGGGTGTTGTGTTATTGAGCTGTGTTTAATCTCTGCCCTTTGTAGTATTACATTGCTTGTGTTTTTAAATTTTGTGAGTTTACAAATCCACTGTCTATGAAAATAATCATCTTCAGGATCATTGTAATTGTTTAAATAGAGAAGATGCTGCTGTCCTTCTTCTGGGGAAGCTTGCCCCACAGTGAGCATGCGATGGGACCCTGGACCTGCTATCGCCTGGGCCAGGGCACGGTTTGGCATCCCTCTTATGGTGTGACGTCCCCCTGCTCCAAGTGTGGTTCTAGTCTTGAAGGGTATGCTTTCCTCCTGTCAGGTATCCTGTAGGCAAACTGACTGCTGATTTTGGTGCTGGAACCAAGGAACACCCGTGTACCAGGGCTGGGAGAGATCCTGCCTCCTGGGCTTTGGAGAGAATGGGCTCCAATCCTCCTGAAGAGTTTGAGAGGCGTCTGGATTAGACAGGATCTCATCTGGCACCACAGAAGATTTGACCCTTTGTCATCTTAACGATAGTGAACATTTATCAAGCCTTACCATGTGCTAGATATTGTGCTAATATGCACCTTCTGTTCCTGAGCTCATTTAGTCAAAATATATCCTGTCTGCTTCCGCTCGGCTTCTAGTCCTTCACAAATGCATCTTTGCTTTCAATTGATGTGGGAAAAGAAAATTATATTTTATGATGTTTATTTGGACAGAATGGAGAAAGCTGGCCCCAAGACAGGAAGTACGGTTCTTAGAGTGTTTCCCCTCTAATTAGATGAGGGTGTGGAGAAGTGTCGTCTCCACGCCAGAGACACCGGCTTTGGTATGCCTCTCCTTTCTCCGCTCACCCCAGTAAGATCCCTGCCTGATCCTTGGCGGTTAAACCAACAACAAACTCTGCCAGGAATTGGAAGCAGGATGGGACCTTGAACGTGCAGTCATTAGCATACCTTTCTATTCCATGTGGGATGTATTAGAGACCAGAGAACAGTGTTGTGGAATAGAATTTTAATTGGGGCCTCATTGATTGGAACCATAGCCTGTTTACCAGATAATTCCCAAAGCCTTGGAGCAGGCTTGCCTATGGACTTTCTGTTGCTCACGAATTCTCTGTGGACGGTGCATCTGAAGTCAGCAGGGGCTGCCATGCACATGCGGGGCATGGCCAGTGCTGAGGTGGCCTCAGATATGTTGAATTCAGTCCTAATCACACATTTGGACTCTTTCCAACTTTGGATAAATGACTGAGCATGGCAGGTAGCCTTCAATGATTCCCGCCTCCTGGGGCTCACAGCCTGGTAGAACCCTAATCCTTTGAATGTGATCTAGACTCTGTGACTTGCTTTTTTTTTTTTAATGGTGGCAGGATACACATAACATAAAATTTACCATCTTAACCATCTTGGAGTGTATAGTTTGGTAGTGTTACACACCAGTCTCCGTAACTGTTTCAGCAAAACTGAAACTCTCTACCCATTAAAAAAAATTCTGCATTCCTTCCTCTTCCGCCCAGCCCTGGGCACCACCGTTCCACTGTCTGTCAGCATCTGACTGCTCTGGATATCTCACATAAGTGGAATCATACAGTATTTCTCTCTTGCTGACTGGCTTACTTTTTACTTAGCATAATGCCTTCAAGGTTCATCCACACTGCAGCATGTGTCAGAACTTCCTTCGTTTTTAATTAAGGCTGAATAATACTCATTGTGCGTCTGGACCACATTTATGCATTCATCTGTTGGTGAACATCTCAGTTGCCGCCACCTTTTGGCTAATGTGAGTATTGCTGCTGTGAACATAGATGTACAAATTGTGACTTGCTTTCAACAGTGATGAGGCGCCAGTTACAAGATTAGGTGACAAAAGACTCTGGTGTCTGCTTTGCTCCCTCTCTCATCCATGTTGATGGAAGCCAGCCGCCATGTTTTAAACTGCCCCTTGGGTAGGCCCATGTGGCAATGACCTGGCGAGGGCTCTGACCAATAGCCAGCAAGAGATGAAAAAGCCTGCCAGTAGCCACATGGGTGAGCTTGGAAGTGGCTCCTCCTCTGGTCCAGCTCAAGCTGTCTGAGCCCTCAGCAGACCCCTTGATCGTAGCATTGAGCCAGAGTTCAGCTGCTTCTTCTGACCCATAGAAACTGGGATTAAAATGTTTGGGTCACTTAAGTCTCTGAGTTTGGGGGTAATTTGTTATGTAGTTGGTAATAGATAAGTAACATACTGAATGCCTCTCATGTGGGCCCCAATTCTGGCTGTTCTAGTCACAGAAAGCTTATGAAGACTCAGGTGATGGTGGGGGGGAGTCACCTGTGGAAGGAGAGCAGGTGGAGTGTTTATAAGGACCGCTGTGACTTTGATCACTGACCGAATGGCAGGCACCATTCCAAGTGTTTTATGTGTGAGAGGGACCCTCTTACAGAAAATGAGCCCCCCCTTTCTAGATGGAGAACCTGAGGAACAGAGTTGTTCAGGGTTGTGCTGTGTCCACACAGTGTCAGTGGTAGAGCCAGGGTGGGAACTCAGACCACCCTATGTTCAAACTTAACATTCTTCATGGTCCTCTGTCCCCCATGGTACTGCTGTCGGGTCACCGCTGTACTGGGACCAGGAGCACCGGGTCCAGCCCTTGGTCCTGTGAGCTCACGGGGAGGCTGTGTTGAGGGCTGGCATGTCTTCCCTCTTTCTGTGCTCAGGTTTTCCTTTCTGTAGAAAAGACTAATGATGCCTGTCCACCTTCCCGGCTCGTGAGGAATGCTGGGAAGTTTAGTTCTTCGGAAGAAGTCACAGATGCCAGGGTAGTTCAAAGAGTATTTTGGCAACTGGGCTGCAGCTTCTTTATCTTGCTTGCTGTGTTCTGGTGATAATGCTTCAGGGGAATTTGGAAAGCTGGCCATGAAGTGTGGCACCTCACCAAAAGCTAACAGTGACAGCTTTGTGCTGTTTCTTCTGTAGGTGTGTATGGTGGGGGGAAGAGGGGGGAGAGAGAGAAATTCTTACTGGCATTTTGTCAGTGGGCAGGTAATGGGGTGCCTCCACATGCCAGGCCCTGAGCTGAATGCAAGGATACAGAAGTGGTCTTGGCCCCTCTTCAATTGTGCCCTTCCTCCTCAGTCCATATGCTGGAATCCTATACCCTGGTGCCTCAGGGTATGGCCCGATTTGGAAATAAGGTCATTGTAGATGTAATTAGTTAAGATGAGGTCACGCTGGAGTAGGGTGGGCCTCTAATCCAAGGTGACCACTGTCCTTATAAAAAGGGTACATTTGGACATAGGCGTGGGCATTGGGAGAATGTCACATGAACATAAAGGCAGAAGTCGGGGTGATGCATCTGCAGGCCAGGGGACTCTGAAGATTGCCTGATGCAAGGTGAGAGGACGGAGCAGATGCTCTGTCACAGCCCCATGAAGGAGCCAACCCTGCCAACATCAGCCCCCAGGACTGCGAGGTAGTTCGTCCTGTTGCGTCAGCCCTCTGGTTGGTGGTACTCAGTTATGGTGGCCCTAGCAACTGACACAGCCCCCAGGAAGTCACAGGCAGGGCACAGCCACACACACTGAGTCACCGTGAAGCTGCAGGAGGTGACAGTGTGCAAAAGCAAAGCGAGATGGGGACCTCAGGGACACGTGCAAGTGCTTGGTGCCTTTAGGAAACCGTGACAGTTGAGAATGAATGCTCTTTGGGATTGGTAGAGCCGTGCCTGGTTAGTAGGACATCTCCCAGCATGTGTTTTGAGAGGCCTGACCGAGTCTGTCAGCACCTCTGTTTTCTCAGCACTTCTGTTTTCCCGGCACCTTAGGACCATAGTACCTGGGTCTTTCGCTGTTCTAAGGCCCCAGCCGACCCAAGTGAGTCAGCGGCCAGCCCCGACTGAGAGCTGGAGCCTGGGCTCCCAGTGAGTGATAGCCACCAGAAGTGAGAATTAGGGACAGTGACTGCTGCTTATGCTCCCCTCTCAAATAAATACCTCAAATAAAACCTCATAGCGGAGGGAAGCAGGATGAGGGTCCTGTGGCTGCTGGGCAGAGGGTTGCCTGTTCAGACCACCACTGCTGACTCCTGGGCCTTTCACCCATTGTGGCCAGGGGCATGTCATTCAAAGCCCATAAAGGGGACTGTCCTTTAGTGCTGCTGAAATGGGAAGTTTGGTGTCCCTTGACATGTCTGTCTACCCCTACCCCCACCCCTACCTCCTCTCATGGGGCCTGTGGTAGATTGGCTTTTTAGTCTCAGTTCTTCATTCCTTCCATCAACCCTGTGACTGGCAGAGTAGCCAGAGGAAATGTCCCTGCCTTGTGGGTGCTGGGCTTGCTTTGGCCATGAATGTTGGCAGAAGTGATGAGAAGAGAGGTTTGAAATCGCTGTGCACTTGTGCTTGTTACCCTGCATTCCAGAGATCCGCCCTAAGAAGAAGATGGGGAGCTATTGGGAGAGCTGCTGATCCTGGGAGAGCTACCTGTCCAGGGGAGCTACTGGTCTAAGGGAAATGTATGTCACATAGAACAGACCTAAAACCAACCCGCACCTTGGGGTCAGTGTCAGCCAAGGCCAGCAAAGGTATGGCTGATCTGCAGACTCATGATCAAGATAGTAAATCTCTGCTGTTGTCAGCCCTTGAGAGTTTAAGGTGTGTTTGTTACACAGCAAAAACCGACTGGCACCAGGTCCTCAAGAAATGTATGCACGTCTTATGTATTTGCCAGGGGATTGTCAGTTGCTGCCTCGGGCTGGGTGCTGTGTTCCGTAGACTCAGGACATACTCAGTTTTGCCCGATCTTAAGATTCTCTGAAGTGTAAGAGCCACCATGATTTTACGTTTTGCTGAGAAAGGAAAAATACTGACAATTAAATTATGATGGCCTGTTGATTTTAAGATGCTTCCCAATTTCAGAGTGTTAAAATAAGAAAATTCATGTGCATTTTAGAATGAAGAATGCTAATAGGGAAGAAGAGAAGTGAAGTCTCTACTCTGATGGAACTTCCTTCTGGTTGGAAGAACTAGCATGAGGAATGTGTGGAAAAGGCAAACACAGGATGCTGTGGAAGATGGCCTGAGCCTGTAGGGTGATGAAGGCCTTGAGAAAGGGGTGCTGAAGTGGAAACCAGAAGAAGGGGGAGTTCACTGGACAAGAGGAGGGGATGGGATGGGAGGGGAGGGGTGGAAGGAAGTGCGGGTTAGAAGATCCGGAACTGAGAGAGAGCGTGGTGCACTGAAGAACGAAAGCATGGGGCTCCGCTGGGGTGGACAGCAAGAATAACCTGGCGGGAAGCGGAGTGACCAGTATTGGCCTATGGACTGGTGGCCCGGGAAGTCACGTTAAGGATTTTGGACTTTATCCTATGGGCAGTGGGAAGTCACGGAGGAGACCGTAGAGCTGATAACAGTGTGGTAGACAGGACAGTGACTTCAGGAAGCATTTCAGGCTAGCATCGCCAAGATTTGATGACAAACTGCATGGGGGTTGCTGGGGATCGAAATAGCCCTCCTGAGTCACCATGGAGATGTTAAATCTGTGGAACTGCAGAATCCGCTCTCTTACTGACCAGGTGTGTGTGCTTTTTGCCCTGCTGCTCCGGGTCCCCGCCAGGCGAGGTCCTCAGGAGTGAAAGGAGCTTATGCTTTTGGAAGAGACCTTTGCTTTCTGTCTCAGGATAAAACCAAGTGACTGAGTAGCCATGGGCCATTTCTTGAGAAATTGTGGTGAGCCGTGAGATGGGAAAAGTGCTAGTTTTTAATTTTTTCAACTATGAATTGGAAAGAGAGATATATACACTATTTACAAGTATTATTGTTTATATAGATATAAATTTTATATATATATATATATATATATATATATATATAAAGTAGTAGTGTGGGTTTAGGGCATCCAACCACAAATGTCACAACCTAGAATTTGTTGGGTGACCAACATTTACCCCTAAACTCGTGGCCACCAAGTGATGTCAAGAGCTTCGTTAGAGGGGCCCTAGCAAAGAATCACGACCCCAAAAGAATGCATTTGGCTTAGTTAGAAGGAGCCTGCTGAAGCTATGTGGGAGTCTTTTTTTCTACTTTTAATTGGAGCTTGAAAGCCCAGCTGGGCTGGGGAAGGCAGAGGTGCCGACTGCGACTGCGTTAGAAGAAACAGGAGGAGAGGCTGACTGCTGCCTTTTTGTTCCTTAGTAATTGAGTGTTTGCATCACGAAAGCTTCCTTACCTTTAGCCACTGCAACAGGAATTTGAAGATTTTAAGAATGCCTGACATTCAGAAAAAAAAAGGCAGAAGGAGTCTCTTCTGAGGACAGTAATTGCTTCTTGATCTCGTAGCCATTGTGGTAACCCTCAGCTCTTTCCTTCGTCCCCCCTAGTCCTTGTGCACATCGCCCCTCTGCTCCCTCTCCTAGCTTTGTCTATCCCTCCCTCTCTTTGGCACATGGCAGAGTCCCTCCTAGGCCACCCGGCAGAGCACGTTTCGGGGCATTGGAACCAAGGGTGGACCTTGCTGTCTGTCTGTAAGTCTGCTCTGCAGGTTTTCTGAGCTGTGTGACTGCTGTGTCGTGCCGCGTGATTATGTAGGGGACCTTCATCTGGCCAGTCCCGGGACAGCCGGTGGCCCTCAGCTCCCCACCCCGTTCCACAACACGTTTATTCTCTGGACACTTCCTCATATTCATTCAAACTCAAATTATTTGCAGGGTGCGCGCTATTGACTAGCCCCCACCCAGGTTCTGGAAGAAGTACAAGGCTAGCTCAGATCGAAGTTGCTCACAGTCAGCAAGGGAGAAACATAATGCCCCACAGATAATGATCCTGAAGTATGATAAATGCTGTAATAGCGGAGCGAGCAGCCTGCTGTGGAGACACGAGACGTGACTGGGCAGTGAGGAATGACTGCTGTTCCTCGGGGAACATGGCAAAGGCTTCAGAGAAATGAAATCTCTGCCCAGTCTTTAATGATAAACAAAAACGGACCCATAAACAAGCATGAGGCCGGGCATCTAGCCAGAGGAAGTAGCATATTCAACAGCAGAGATTCCTTACAGCTGAAGCAAAGTGTGTATGTATATTTTAAGGGGGCTTGGGGGGCGTTGTGGGGACATGAAGCTGTCGGGGTGGGTTGAGGCTGAATGCTTCGGTTGGAAGGTGGAGCCAGAGGAGAAATGAGATGCTCAGTCCTGGGAAAGGAGTTCACAGGAAGGCTGATTATCACTGCACGCCCTGAACATTGAGATTCTCCGTGGCTCTCACACCGAGCTCTGCTCTCCCACAGACAGGGGAAATCTAATTGAGACTTGGGAGTACTGGACAGGAGGCCGGGAGTAGTAGATTCTGAGACTTTGCCAGGATGAGAAATGTCGGGGAGGGTAGAAGACTGTGGGCCAGGTATTCCCCACCTCCCACCCTTGACTAATGGCTTGAAAATCCGCCCTGGGTTCTGCGGTCCAGGAATGAGCTTTCTGTTTTTGGACACAGTCTGGCTCCCTGAGAGTGCTGTGGCCTGTGAAGTGGAAATGTGCTCCTGATACTGCAGATATCTTACCACACCCACTGAATGCTCCAGGCACCTCTTTTTCATCCCCCCCTTGTTTCTCTTCGGAAACTCAGTGGGTTATCAGTTTGGTGAGCCTTTGGTCCCGGAAAGCCCCAAAGTGGCTCCTACCCACGTTCTCCAGCGAGCTCTCTTCTCTGAGGTCTTGTGCCCTCTGTAACGTGTGCGCAGCTCCAGTTTGCCTCGGTAGGTCAGCCTTTCCCAAAGGTCTCCTCTTGCAGAGCGCACTGCTGGGTGCTGTGTGGTGACCAGAGGACTCCTGGGAGGCACTCCACTCTCTGGTACCTACCCAACCAGGAATATACTGTCACCCTTTGACCACCACTGTGTACTTGAAAAATGTTACGTCAAGACTTGCACTTGAAAATATACATTAAAGTGCCCTCTATTCTGAGTGCCAAGGTGTGTTAGATGTGTTCTGTTAGCTACCCTATCCTCAGCTCCTTCTACACCACTTACAACCTTTGGAAGGGCCAGCCCTCCACCCTCCAAGAGAGTTCCCAGCCACCTCAGCCATTAGCGACCCATTCAGGCAGGGACACCTGGCCCCAGGGCCGTCTTTTTGTGGGGTGGCCAGCAGTGAATCAGAATGTCTCTCTTAAACTCAGATGCTCAATCCTTAGGCGGCTGAACAAATGTTGTGTGGTTGGGATAAGGCACAGCCAAATGGAAGCCACAGCTGGGAAGGGCAGAATTCTTAGTGGTGGGTGCTGTTCCGCCTGGAGAAGACATCTCAGAGGCTAGAGGTGGCCTCTCTCTCCACTCAGAGAGATGGAGGGCATGCTTGCTTTATCCCGGATGGCTTCCAAAGGCCCAGCTCCAGCTCCCATGAAGCCCAAGGTGAGGCCTCTGTGTCCTGGAGAAAACCTTTCCTTTCATTTGCACTGACTTGAGTGGGTAGCAAGTGATATTCTGTGGGGAGTGGTCAACATCAGTCATTCATGGAGTCAGGGAAGACTTAGATTACGCTCTTCAGACAAATAGAAGAGAATGGAAAGATGGGACAATTACAGAAAAGAAGCGTTTGTGGAAATCCTTTGGAGGCCTTGAGGGTCTTGTTTCTAGTGTTTCTTCTCTGATTCTTCCTAACATTAGGTTCTTAGTTTGGAAGACTTGAGGTGGTCCAGAGATGCTGTATTTGTTAGGAAATAGGCTGAGCTGCTGTAACAAAGAGATGCCATTGTGCAGTGTCTAAAATAAGATGGACGTTATAGCTTAAGTTAGTGCCTTAAGTAAGATGAAGTTATCCACATACAACACCCTAGAGATGAGTAGCCTGGGCCAGCAGGGAGCTCTGCCTTCCTCGGGGCTCCCAGGGCCACTGCGTGGTCACTATTTGCCAGGCACCAGGAAAGAGAAAGAAGGAAGACCAGGCAGTTTCATCTCTAAGGACCCAGCCCAAAGTTGCACACATCACTTTTATTCATAATCCAATGCCTTGAACTTAGTCACGTGACTGCAGCTAGCTGTAAGAGAGGCTAGGAAATAGATTCTTTATCATCGTGGGTCCTTCTGTGCTTAGCTAGAACTCAGGAATATCTATTCTCAAAAGGCAGAGAGGAGGAATGGGTGGGTACTGGGGAATAATTAGCCACAGTCTCTGCCACGGACATGTGTGTGTCCTAAGTACACCTATGCAAAACTTTTTTTAATTTAAATTTTATTTTTCAATTACAGTTTACATTCAATATTATTTTATGTTAGTTTCAGATGTACAGCATAGTGGTTAGACAATCTACAATTTACAAAGTGTAGATCCCCCCCCCCAATATTTCTAGTACTTATGTATGATTTTCACTTATATGTGGAATCTAAAGAACAAAATAAACAAAGCAACAAAATAGAAACAGACTCATAGATGCAGTTGCCAGAGGGGAGGGAGGTTGGGAGACTGGTTGAAAAGGTGAAGGGTTAAGAACTGTGAATCGGCAGCTGCAGGGTAGTCACAGGGATGTAAGCACAGCGCAGAGAGTATAGTCAGTGGTACTGTAACGACTGTGTGCGGTGCCACAGACTCTTAAGTAGAGGTGGTAGTTCAGAGGTTGGTGTAGGCTGATAGCACGGCCTGCAGGTTGTTGGCACTGACCACCAGACCAGCAGGCTTTATCTGAGCGGCGTTAATTCACGCAGCCTGAGAGAGAACGCGCAGCGTGTGCTTTGTCTCTCAGACAGACTGGTCTGAGCTGGAATGCTGTGCCGTGCCGTGCCGTGCGTGCCGACAGGGGAAACCGAGGTACGCATCCAGTAGGGGCGGCCCCCTCTGTCTCCAAGTGTCTAGTTGAAGAGGCTCTTGGCGTATTTGTTTCTTCCTTCATGGACCCAGTTATTGTAAACCTGTTGAGACCCTTTGAGAGCCAAGCTTTTACTTTAATTTTGGAGTCTGATCAGGGTGATAGTTATTCTTTCAGTGACAGGAACCTGACTTTGATTTGCTTTTCCTGTAGATGTCACTGGGCCTTGGATTCGGGTTGCTGTGCATCCAGAGGAAATACCCAAGGACTGATGCTTTGTCCTCATTGGCTGAGTTGTTAGGTGGTCTTTCCCACGTGGCTCAGAACCTTATAGGTTTTCCTACCAACTCTTGGTCCACCAGTGCCTGCCTGCTTCCCTCTGGAAACATGCTGTGTCTTCGGGGGGAGTGACTACATGGTGCCTCCCCTGTCCCCGTAGCCACCCCGTGTGATCCTCAGCCCACCTACTTTCCTCTGTCTTTCTCCCTGCCTCAGTGTGGCGGTTTGGAAGTACGGTCACAAATTCTTTGGCTTTCCTTCCATCAAGAAATGGAGCCTGTGCCCCTTCCCTGGGAAACTGGTGATTTGTGGCAGAGGTGACACAATGGGCTTCCGTGGCTAGGATGTTAAAGGCTTTGTCGCTCTCGGAACACTCCCTCTTGGAAGCATTAGCCATGACGGAAGCATCTAGCCACCCTCGGGCCACCATGCTGTGAGGAAGGCCAAAGTCACCTGCACAGAGAGGCCCATGAAGAGACAGGGGTGTGCCTGGGTAGCCCCGGCTGCTCCAGCCACTGTGTGAGCGCAGCAGTATGTGAGATCCCAGCCCTAACTGCGGCTCCTTTCCTGAATTCCTGAACCACAGTCACTACGAGAAATAAGAAAACGTCGTTCTGAGCCGTTGCACTGGGAGATGATTTGTTAGGCAGTGGTAGCTAATGGGATCCTCTGTCAGTGAAAGGCATCTCCCTGCACCATCAGTCTGCTCCCTGAGGCCGAGAAGCTGGTTGTCTCGAACCTTCTGCGGGCCTCTCGTTTCCCAGTAGGGCTTTCATTTGCCTCCGTGTTCCTGAGCTCTCCCGAAGGTGGAGTTGCACACGTAGGCCAGAAAGGCTGCTGAACCCCACAGTTCCCTGTGTTCATGTCTCAGTCACACAATGCTATTCCTGGTCACCCCAAAATGATGCCCCAGTCCCTCCTCACCTCAGGCATAGTCCACTGAGACTTCGCAAGGAGCTTCTGAGAGAAGCTGAGCCTGAGACCCTGACCCACCACTTTCTCAGCATGAGACAGAAACCTGGGAGCTCTGTTTTCTCTCCAGTCCTGTGCTGAGCTCGGAACACACAGAGGAACACGTTAGCTGGGAGAGAGTTAAAAAACCCATCAGCCTTTGGGTATACATTTTAGGAGCAAGCTGATTTCCAAGACACTCCATCACCTTAGCAACTGTATCAGCCGTGTTCATGTTCTAACACATTAAGAGCCCAGTCTTTGCTCTGCGACTTTGGGCAAGTTACTTAACCACTCTGAGCCTCTTCAGCACCAAGACCTGCTGGAAGGAAAAGGGAGAGAAAGCTGCAGAGCCCTCAGCTTAGAGCAGGTACCCCTGAGCGTGGGTTCCATTCCCCATGTGTCAACAGTCCCTCCGTGAAACCGATAACCACTGTAGTTACCAGCCGAGCCTTCTTGTCTTTGGAGAAACACCAGATATAAATGAATCAGGTGAGCTCTCCAGGGTGCTTGGTCTCAGAGAGCTGACAGGCTTTTTTCCTCCTTCCTGCCTACAAGCAAGGAGCCAGGCCCCAGGCTTGGTTCCATATGGCATCTTGCTTCCTGGTCTGAAAAAAATGGAAATAGCGGTGGAATGTTCCAGAGTGTGGATGTCCAGATATGGGTGGGGGTGGAGTAGGGAGTCTCCACCAGCAAGGCGGGGATGGGGGATGCTCAGGAGGGGCTTCTGGTGTCTCAGGAGTGAACTGAGAGAAACCGCCTTATCAGTAAGGAACCGAGGTTAATCACCTTTGTTCCTTCAGCAGGTGGTATTGTGTTAGACACTTGAGATGCATCGCTGAACATGCGAGGTCCCGGTGTTACGTGGTTCTCTCTGTTTCTGAGGAACGGCATCAACTTAAAAGCCATGTGTAAGTCTTGATTAGTTTGGAAGAAATTACTTTGATTATTTATCCAGCAGATCAAAGCCTTGCCTTTTGATTGTAAGACTTTGAGAACAAAAGTGGTGAGATGGAATCTGGAAGGAAAAGGGGGAAGAAAGCCCGTGGTGTCACTGTGCATCCGTTCTAGACAATCATGTTGGGAGACATTTGCGAGGGATGAGTCGCCTCAGACTAATTTATGGTGTGTTTTCTATTAGAATTGTAAAACAGGGTGTTAAAATATGGCTTCACATTATATTTAATACATGCTATATTTAAAACGGGGATATGAGCTGACACATGCAGCAGAAACTAGAAGGGACTGCACTAATTTGCAGGATTCTGAACCAATCTTGGTCCTGTTGTTGTCTTTTCTTCTTTCCATCATTGTTCCTTATTGTTGTCATTAAAGATATTTTGAATCAGAACCCTACCATAGATTTTCAAGATCAGTCAGCTAGAGTGAATCCGAAGCTTGCAGCTCCAGGCTCAGGGGGAGCTGACGCCTCAGTGGCCTGAGTCCCTGGCTCCCTGCTCCATCTGACGGTGTGGCAAGGAGGCAGGATGGAGGCCCCACGTGGGCTCTGTCACCCCAGGGGCAGTGTCAGTGTTAGTGGCCATGCCTTAGATGGCAGCAATTCTCTGCTGGGTGGACCCTGCAGCTCTCAATCTGGTAGGAAAATTCAGAGATGATTCCGTAAGATGTTTATATCCTCTGCAAAAAGATCTGAAAAATGGAAATGAGTGTGATCGGGATCCTATAGAGACAGGCGTCCCTAGAGGCCAGCATCAAGGGGTGTTTGGGGTTGCCCTAGAGAGTGCCTGCTGACAGTGATACTTAACCAGGGGTGGTTGAGGAATGCAGGGGAGAGCGGGGCTCTGGGGAGTGGTGATGGTGAGTTTCCAAATGCTGGGGCGGGGGGTGGAGATGTGATGGGTACTTAATAAATGGGGTCAGGTCCATTTGATGTCCTGCATTGAGGTGTATAGTCTCACAAAGCAAAGAATCCCACCCCCTCACCCTCACCCCACAAATACCAATAGCTCTCTGCTTTAGAAGCATGAGACTAACTCTTTCATTTTATAAAGAGAAAACAGAAATGGAGTGCTTTGTCCAAGGCCACACAGCAACACTGGGCAGGAACCCGTTTCTTCACACCCCGAAACTTAGGTCTTTTCCCATTATGCTCCTCGTTAAGGAGGGAAAAAAACTTAAGATAGTAATTAGAGGGGGAATAATCTACATGGTATTGTGAACAGAATTGACACATTATACCCTCTGCCATTTGACGGACATGAATCTCTAAGCAACAGAAGCAACAAAATAAAGTGAATGAATGAATGAATGAATAAATAAGCAAATAAATGAGGGTGCGTGTCTAGGATACCTCACTTCCTGCCAGTTGGAGACTCTAATCTGAGCTCCATTCAGTTCGGGGTCCTGAACACTGCCACAGGGAGGCGTTAGGCACAAGTATTGAATGTGCTGGTGGGTTTGGGTGTTTCAAGATCAGCTTTATTGAATATATAACTTACACACCATACAAGCGACCCATTTAAAGTGTGCGATTCAGCGTTTTTAATCCAGTCACGCAGTTGGACCACGTCTAACTTTTCCATCACCGCTCCTCCACCCAACCTGCTGTCTCTGTAGGCCCGTCTCTTCCAGGTGTGTTTCCAGGTGTGTCACAGAGGTGGGGTCCTGCAGTGTGCGCTCTCTCACGACTGGCTGTTCGCTTAGTGTGAAGTCCCCAAAGTTCGCCTGCGTCGTAGCATGTGGCAGTAACTCATTTCATTTTACTGCTGAATGATGTCTTGTGTGGACGGACCACGTTTTATTTAACTCTGCATCAGTTAACGGACATTACGGTTCTCTTAACATTTGGGCTATTATAAATACTGTTGCTGTGAGCACTTGGGTACAAGCTTTGTGTGGACCTGTCTTTCATTTCTCTGGGTGTGTATACCTGGGAGCAGAGTCGCTGGGTCACACGGGAACTCTGTGTTGAACGCTCTGAAGAATTGCCAGACAGTTCTCCAAAGTGGCGGTGGCATTTTACATGCCCACCAGCAGGACTCTGATTTCTGCACGTCCTCGCTAACACTTGCTGTTGCTGTTGCTGCTGCCACCCTTGTGGTGGGAGATCCGCACTGTGGTTTTTACTTGCAATGTCCTGATGACTAACGATGATGAATGACTTTTCATGTGCTTATTGGCTGTTTGCATATCTGATTTAGAGGAATATCTATTCAAGTCCTTTGCCTTTTTTAAAGGTGGTTTATTTGTCTTTTTGTTGTTGTTGAGTTGTAAGGGTTTTTAACAGATTCTTCAGACAGGTTCTTTGATTTGCAAAGCTCCTCTCCTGTTCCGGGAGTAGTCTGTTTGCCTTCTCGACTTTCATCGGCCGCGCAAAGTTTTTCATTTGGATGAAGTCCGGTTCATCTTTCCTTCTTTTGTTGTATGTACTTTTGGTGCGTATCTAACATTGCCCAATCCAAAGTGCCAAAGATTGCTTCTTTTTCTCCCTGAGTTTTATAGTTTTGTCCCTTCCATCCGTCCGTGATGCCTTTTGAGCTCATTTTTATGGATGGTGGGTTAGTAGTCCAGCTTCAGTCCCTTGCACGGCCATGTCCAGTTATTCCAGCCCATTTTGGTGAAAAGATTATTCTTCCCCCGCTGAATTGTCTCGGTACCTTTGTCTGCTTTTGTTTTTAATAAATACACTATCTAGACTCCTTCAGCTATATTTCTAGTCTGGGGACAGATTCACAAGTAGTACGACAGTCCTTGCCTTCTGGGGATTTATATTCCTTTAGGAAGAGCTGAGAAACAGATGTGAAAGAAGACAGAGCTGTGTGATGATATAGGGAACATTTTTTAAAAAGTGGTCAGTTCCCTTCATCATTGGATGGTTTCGTAATACCATGTACCTCGCCTCATAAATCCAGTGGCAGTTTCCTTCCCCAGAATAATAATATGTTTTACTCCATAGGTGGTAGGAGGTCGTTGTCACTGGAGTTGTATTAAGTGGGAACTGTCATTTGAGTGTGTTCTGTGTGCCAGAGACTTCTCTGAGCACTTCATACACATTATTCATTCAAACCTTGCAGGAACCCCATGAGGCGGTAACTGTTATCCACATTTTTGTCAGAGAAGAAAATGTCCAGAGAAGTTAGTTCATTTGCTCTGGGTCACCCCACTGACAGGTGAAGGGGTGGGACTTGAACCCAGCAACCCAGCACCAGACACCTTTCAACATTTTCCACAATGAGGCTGAACTGCCTCTCTCATCCACTGTTCTGTCCTCAGTGCCCAGTCCATCGTTGGCACTCAGTAAACATGTATTGAGGACACAATTGGATGAGATGAATAAATGACTACAGGAATAATCCAGACAGAACAGCAGTGGCCAAGGAGGCAGGACTGATTTATGGGGAAAAATTAGAGGAATGAACCCACAGATAGTTTGCCTAAGTGAGAGCGATGGCTGAAGCTAGGAGGTGCCCTGGGGGAGAGGAGCTGTGTTAACAGGGCAGCATGGGGGAGGGGGGAGTGATGGGGTGCTGGTGTGCAGAGTCCAAGCCGGAATATAAATGAGGAATCACAAGCCTACACGGCAGCTCGCGGAGTGGTCTGTCAGAGGAAAGTGTGGACACGCTGTCTGTAAGCCCAGACGCCCAGAGCGTCCGACCCCATCGTTTAGAGGAGGCCGGCTGGGAGTGGTGGGCTGCAGGGCAGACCAGCGAGCATCACCTTGGATCCAGTGAGATGTCGATGGCTGTGAGAAGGTGGTGCAACATGTGTGTGTCAAACTATCATCCTTCTGGCAAATACTGCTTGTCATGGAAGTCAGGGGGAGCCGTAGCTCAAAAGAGAGGCATTCGCCGAAGTGTTCAGGCAGGCAGAGCAGGGTTTTGTGAGCGATGATAGCTTGATGGCCTATCTGCGGTGACTGGTGCTAGGCGTTTTTATCTCTTCTGCTTTTCGTACAGTATTTAAGCCAAAAGGTCGCCTCCAGCGTGGAGGGGGGAGGCTGGGCCAGTGAGAGAGCATGGGCAAAGCCATGAGACCGTCTTCCTCACAAATGCAGTGCCCACCACCTGCAACAGGCGTGAATATTAATGGCACCCTCACTGCAGGCTGGGCACCATTCATTAATTTTCCTCACATGTCAGCATCAGTTCAGGAAGTTTCTCTGTTTAGTATGACCCCTGTTTTACCAGGCAGGAAAATGAGGGTCGGCGGGTTGTAGGTTGTATAAGGTCATTGTGACAGTTGGTTCTGGGTGCCCTTGGCTGGGCCAATGAATGACCAGGGAGCTGGTAAAACATTTCTGGGTGTGTCTGTGCATGTGTTTCCGGAAGAGATTAGCACAGTCAGTAGACTTTGTAAAGCAGATGGCCTTCCCCAATCCATTGAGGACAGAGAGGTGGAGGAACTGGGTCGAATTCACTTATTCTGCTTGAGCTGGAGCATCCTTCTCCTGCCCTTGGGCATCGAGACAGTGTTGCTCCTGGTGCTTGGGCCTTTGGACTCATTTGGGCTTGGACTAGAACCACACCACCAGCTTCCCTGGGCCTCCAGCCGGAAGCAGCAGATCATGGGAGTTGTCCGCCTCCATAATCACCTGAGCCAGTCCCTCATAGTATGTATCTATCTGTCTCCATCCATCCATCCATCTATCCATCCATCCATCCATCCATCCGATCTCCTGTTGATTCTCTCTCTAGAGAACCCTGACTGTACAGTCTCCAGTAAATGGCAGAGCCAGAATTTGAACCCACGGTCTTGTGACCTCAACAGGTGAAGATCTTAACTACTACATCCTTAAGACACACTCCCTAGGATCTCACGTTTGGTTTGGATGACCAAGTGAACAAACAGTAAACGACAAGTATGAGCTGTGCTATGTGCCTAAGAGCAAGCGAAGGGTCTAGGTGGACAGCTTGCAGACGCTGTCCAGGATGGAGCTGTGGTCAAGGACGTGGGGGCTTGGTGTGGGAGAAAAGGCTCACTCTCTACACTTGAGGGTCAAGAACTGATGAAGCAACCTCTCCAAGACTCAGTTTCCCCTCTGAAGACTGGGGATAAGACCCCTATCATTTCTTGGGACTAGCAAATGAAATAGTGTTGGTGAAGAGCTTAGGGCCGGGCTTGACACCAAGGAAGCACTCAGCAGCTAGTAGTTGCCGTTATTCATCCACGCTTGTGGCTATTGCTCTTGTTGTTAAGCAGACATTGGCTTTGGGGGATCAAGAAGAATAAGACCCTGCCCCAGCCCTTGAGGAGCTCAGAGACGAGTGAAGGAGATAAACGTGAGAACAGATCATTCCCACGTTGCTCGCTTACTTTTCTGTGCACACTCTGCTCCCTGAGAGTAAGGACTCCAGCAGATGCTGTTGATGAATGAGCCATCAGTTGAATATTTTTAATGTGATGCGAAACATGCAACACGAGAAGAATATCCAGTCTAGTTTGGTGGGGTCCCACTGATCTAAGTCAGGCTTGGCTCCATTCTGCAAATTGCAGTCAGGTTGGTTCTGCCTGTTTCTCTCTCTCTCCCTCTCTCTCCACCACCCTCCCATCCTCTTTTTCTGGGAAAAATGGGCTTCCCAGAGCATGTTTTTTCTCATGGCAGTGTCAGAAGAGTAAAAACCCAGCTACACAAGCATAATTTAAGCCTGTACCCATAGCACATGCTAAGCTCCCATTGGCCAGGGCAAGTCACATGACCAAACCCAAGGTCAGCGGTGTGGGAAATACAGTCTACCTCTAGGGAGAGTAAGTGCAGGGTTTCACTGCCAAGGACATGGACGCAGGAAAGGCGAAGAACTGGGAACAGCAGTGTTTTTCACACTGTAGTTTGCAGGGGAAGTAGGCTTTAGCCACAGATGGCTGCCCTTGGCCTTGCCAATGTCTTGTTTTTCGGGAGACTTCCCTGCCGTGGCACAGCACCTCCTCCCGCCCCTTCTGTGCCCACCACCCAAACCCCGACAGGCCTGCTGTGGTTGTACAGCTGAACTCTGGCTCCAGCCAGCGCTGCCTTTTATTGAGCCTGCCTTTGACTCATTATTTACCTAGACTGTAAAATAAAGCTTAACGCAAAATTACCGTAAGTCAGCTCACCCAAGTGAAGCCGGCAGGCAGCTGGACCTTCACAGTTGAAAGCAGCCTAAATAAAAGGGGGAGGGAGTAAAATGAAGAGCTGCGAATAAAATGCCAGGGAATGCTTAATTATGTAAAGGTTACGCGTCTGCCTGCATAATTGTCTAAAGTGGCGGATGGCAACAGCTGGCAAAGGAAGCCCGTGTTCACTTCTATTTGTGTGTTGATCTGGTGCCTGTCACCGTAATGGCTCCAAGCAGCATTGACTCCAAATTAATTTTGCCTCATTCCTTCCCTTTCTTGGCTCTGCTTTATTACTATTTAGTCCCACACTAAACTAGGAGACCTGTTTAACACATGGTGAAAACGGGGTGTTAGAGGAGGCAGAGGCCACCAAATCACACAGAAACGGCTCTTAACACGTGCCCTTCACTAGCCTAGGTGATGTTTACATCTCTGAGTGACTCTCCTAATACCTGCAGCGACCATATAAGGTAGGTATTCTTCTCATTCCTGTTTTGCAGATGGGGATGCTTAGGACCACAAAGCTGAGGTAACTTGAAAAAAGTCAAACAGCTGGGGTGGCCTGGAGATGCACTTCACCTTGGTGCTTTTGACTGGCCTCTACAAGGTGGTGTACTGGGAGCTCTTTGCACTTGGAGTGAAATCCAAACTCTTTCCCAAAGACTACACTGCCTTGTGTGTTCCTGCTCCCAGCTGGTCTCTATGCGCATCTCCTGATACTCTCCTTGTCCACCTGGGCCTCTGCCAAGCTCTTTCCTATCTACTGGCCTTTCTCCGGGCTCCAGGTGCTGTTACCTCTGCCTAGAACTCCACCACTGCCAAGATCACAGCCTCTCTGGCCACTCTCTAAGCAGGCTGCCCTGCCCTTACCGTTGCTATCCCCAATCACAGCGTCCTGTGTGTCTCTTCTGGGGCAGTGTTTAGATTTATCCATGGTTGCAGGTCTCCCCTCTGGTCTGTACAGGGATCATATCAGTTTATTCACCTCTGTGTGCCCACACCCTGGAACATAGAGGCAACAGAGTGCATCAGACCCTGGACTCTGGAGGCAGCTGCCTGGGTTCAGTCCCAGCTCTGCCACTTGCTGTAGACTGTGCGACCTTAGGCTGATGACTCGTTCTCTCCTCTGTTGCTTCTCCACCTATAAAATGAGGATGGTAGGGTTGTTATGTAGAGGGAATTAACTAATGCGTTAAAATGCTTAGGTCAGTGCCTGATACACAGTAAGTGCTCAGTAAATGTTCACTGCTATTATTGTCATCATTAATATGATGATTAGCACATATTAGGTAGTCACTGGTTGTTGACGGAAGAATGAATGAATTTCTCTTTGTAGAGGTGAAACAGGCCTCCACAGGTCCCTGATCCAGCAGTCTCCTCGCACCTCTTCGCTCAGCGAGAGCTTCCCAGCCGAGATGACTCAGCACAGCGATGGCAGGGTTATCCTCGTGCCCAGTGCTGCTCGTCGCATCCCGGCACCCGGTTGTCCAAACCCAGGCCCGCTGTTGAAAGTAAATAGGTTTGGGAGACTGGCCCTTTGTGTAGTTCTGTAAATCCTCTTGGCAGAGTTGGGCAGATGATTTTGTTGGTGAAGAATGGTACTTTCTTACTCAAGAAGTAGGCAAGATGGTCCTGTTCCCTCCCCTCCAACAGCACCCCCCATTACAGTCCATTATGCAAGGCCACACCCCCCCCCCCCTTTAGGGGCAGCTGATGGAAGAAGCTGTAGCATTGCCCTGGGGCCCAGCCAGGGACAAACGAGGCTGTGGAACACGGTAGATGGCACATGGTGATCTGTGCGTGCGATGCCTCTCCGCACCCTCAGTTACAGAGCCTGTTGGAGGGTCGAGTCCTGTGTTGAGCTCTCGTCTTTGCCTTCAGGTCTCTGAGGCTCCAGCAGGCTCCCAGCAGGATGCTCTAGCATTTCCCCCACTGTGCTCCCTCCTGCTCTTCTCCCTTCCGGTGGCCTCTACCGCCTGCTCCTTCTACCGGCTCTGCCCGCTTCTCAGCCACACGGCAGACCCCTTCGGTTCCTAGACATGGCCTGCTCTTCTTGGCATCTTTACTGTCTCCAGTCCTGGGCCCAGTTCCTAAGTCAAGACTTCCACCCACTGAGAGCAGGTTTCCTTTATCCCAGTACAACGGCTCATCCTACCCTAGATGCTCAGCTCTCTTATTTGAGAGGGCAGGTTATTGCAGAGACCCCTGCCAGCCCCGCATCAGCCACTCTCAGGGAAGTGAGGGAAGCCTGGCCCTTGGAGTGCTCAGGAGCAGGAGGCTGGCCCCAGAAGAAGCCAGCTGGCTGCTGGCCGGGGCTTTGGGGCAAGGAAGTCTGGTGCCCGCTACCAGCCGCTGGGACTGTCAGCCTCGTTTGGGCTTTCCAGTGGAGGGTGATTAACATATCCAATACTGGGGTGCTGGGTGGTCTGAGTTACCCTTCGGTCTTTAATCTCCGGGAACTTCAGCATCCCTGGGTGTGTTGCGGCATGCCTGTGACTTTCATGTCCTTTTCGATTTCTGTTGGAAGGAAGCAAGAACTCCGCAGAGGACCTATGTTGTGAGACCAGGGGGTGTCTTGAATGACTCAGTAATTTGCACGTGAGGAAGCACCCGGAGTAGAACCCACTGTTGAGTAAGTGGGTCCCGTGTGCCCGACTCAGCCTGGAGGTGGGGTCTCCGAGTGTGGCAGCAGTCCTCTCTGCTGCCGGCCCACTGGGAGCTTTCATGCCCAGTTTCAGACACTGTCCATTGAGCACATCTCGTTCACAGTTTGAAGGAGAGATAACCACATTAAAAAATAACACCTATACTCCTGAAAACTTGACCTTGTGTTCTTAATAAAGAAGACTGGGAAAATGACTATTCGAAGCTAAATACACAGGTTTTAAAGACTGGGTTTATTTTATTGTTTCCCTATATTAAGGGGGAAACTGCAGGCTTGCACTGGAGTTGGGAATTGGCTGAATGGGAGTTTGAAAGAATATCGGTTATGAGTAGTTGATTATGAAGGAGTGGGGTAGGATGGGTGCGGGGTTGGCCAAGCCCAGGTGTCTGGCGTGCGTGTTTCAAGCGTGTTCTAGTGCCACCTAGTGTCCGTGGGGCCTTGTGCCAGCTGGGTGTAAGGCTGTTGGATTTCCCCCGCTCTAGGGCAGCGGCTCTGTAAACCCAAATGGCTTTAAAAGAGCACCAAGGAGATATTTGTCTTGTTAGATCAGCTGTTTTTTTTCCGGCTCTGATCTCTTGTAAACTAGCAACTGAATCCGTTTCATTAACAGTCAGAACAGTTTGTTCCTTTGAAGCTCAGACAGGGTGAGATTAGTATGAACCCAATAGTAAGCTATTAAGCGTCAATTTGGCAAAACTATTTATAAAGGAGAGTCACAGACAGAAGTAAGGAAGACCACGCTGTGGGGTTCTTCGTCAGGTCCTGTCTGTCTCTCACTGGAAAACGTGACGCCCTTACCAGTTTTTACATAAGAGAAGAGAGAACAGGTGTGTGGGGTGCGCACATCCATGCTTGGGTGGTGGGTGGTCATTCCGGGGGCAGCAATGAGAGGGAGTAGTGCCCAGCCTCCGTGACGCTGTGTGCCCAGCGCTGTTCTGAGCACTTTTTGTTGTAAATCACTGCATCTTCACAGTGACCCAGACGTCTCTTCTTAAATGTCTCTTCCAGTTGAAAGAGCCAAGGCTGAGAAAGTTGGCTTTATCACGCAGAGGAGTAGGTGCTAGTATTTTCCCATTTCACAGATGAGGAAACTGAGGCATGTCATCTGGCAAAGGTCACAAAGTCACAGCGTGTTGTGCTAGAGAAATTTCGAAGGACTTAGAAACACCTGGATTTTAGTTAGGGTTCCAGCTGCTGCCCTTTGTGACTCAGGTGGGCCCTGGCGGTGGCTCTCATATCCACGTAGTTAGTACGTCCTCATTAAATTTTGCCTTGGTGTACTTCTGATCTGGAAGTAAAGGCACCTTAGCTCCATATCCATGTGCCCTGGCATGTGCTGTGAAGGTGTGTCTGCCCTGTCACGTGAGAGGGCTGTGTCTATTTCCTGTTTTGGAGGATAAAGTAGTCCAGCTCTGAGTAGATATAGGTTCTTACATGACACTTCCAATGGAAAGAACTGGAAGCTGAAAAAATTGGCTTTATCACCTCTTCCCCTCTCTCAGCAGTCCATACGCCTGCCTGCATGCATGCAGGTATCATAGATGTACACACATGTGCACCTGTATTTTCACACACACACACACACACATGGTGTGCACACATACATGGGCACATGCATACCCATCTTTTCACACATGTGTATGGTGCATGCATACATGTGTGCCTGTATTTTCCACACAAGTGCACATATACACATGTGTACCTGTTTTCACATACATATGTGATGTGCACACTGACACATGTATATTCACACAGGCACATGCATATCTGTATTTATACATATGTGTGTGGTATGCACACACACACACATCTGTGTTTGCACATGTGCGTCCATATACAAGTTACCATCTACGATGCAAAACTGTAGCGTCAGCATTGTATGGAAACTGAGGAGGGAAATCTGGAGAAATCTCCTGCCAGCAGGAGACGATAAACCGCGGCGCTCCACACGGCCCTGAGTACCATGGTTTGGGATGTGTGAAGAAGCACCACTGCTCGTCTCCGCACCCTGCGGCATGTGTCGTGGTCACGTGAACTGATAGCCTTAGCCAGTGCTTCAGTAGGTCCCTGTGAAAACCTGAGCTCTTCTAGCCCTGCTTGTCCTGTCAGGCCTTAGGCTGCTCTGCCCCAGACTCTCACTCCATGGGGTCTGTGACATTTGCACGTCTGAGAGAAGTGATTTCTTAATCCAGAGGTATGAAGCTTTGAGAGGGAAGTTTACCACTTGTCTCCATGACAGTGTGGGAAATGAGATGTTCCTGTTCAGGGAGCTGGTGAGGCCCCCCCTCAGACAGGGGGAGGCAGCAGGTGGATTTGTGAGTGTGAGCCCAGGCTCTCAGCTGAATGGTAAGAGTGGCAGCAGGAGCAGTAGCCCAAGGTGTCTGCTGCTGACCGGCATGGAGAAATGGAGTCATCCCTCCATTCCCTCTTGGGCTCAGTGAGTGACAGTTGGGACCTCCCATCTGGCTGGAAAACCTGTCACTTGACCCAAGCAGGCAGAATAGCATGGAGTCAGCAAGTTGGTGGTGGGAACCTTGGGCACTCTGGGTACCCTGGGGAGCATCAGCTGTCCAGCGCCATGAGGCTGTTAGATGGGAGGACATGCTAATTCCTTCCTTCACGTCTCTCTGCCTCTGGTCCCCTCTTCTTTCCATGCCTGCTCCCTCCCACTTCCCAGCCCTCCACTCTCTCAGCATCCTTCTCCTCTTGATTCCCCCTACCCCTTCTCTCCCTTCCTGTTGGAGATGCAGCGAAGTCAGGGCGATGTTTGGTGGACAGCTGGGGTGCCCGAGGCTTCCACCTTCTTTTGACTCAGCCTGGAGATGCCTTCTCTCCCCTGTCTGTTAATCATTGAACCGTGAGGCTCAATGAGCACGAAGCTTTGCCGTGATTTGTTTCTGCTTCCAGCTTACTCAGGGCAAAGGCAGTGTCTGAGAAAAGTTGTGCCTGGACATTCCAGTTCTCTGCCATCTGGTCTGTGAAACACTCAGTGCCGGCCTTTACCCGGCTGCAGCCTGGGAAGGTCAGGGGCAGTTGTGGCTTTTGACCCGTGAGTCTTGGTGGGGGAGGGCGTGGTAATGGTGCTGATCTTCCATTCCTCTTCCCACCATTCTGAGTCTTTGTACTACCTAGAGTGTCTAAAATGATAACTCCTTCATGCCCTCTCTCACCCACATCCCAGAAAAGTTCTGTGATTTCAGAAGTCTGGGAAACACTGGGCAAGCAGCGCATTAAACCATTTTCTTAGTTTTAGGACTGTTTCATGCTTCGGCTGCACTTGGGTACATTAGGAATCTCTCAGTGGGGGAGGTACTTCCTGAAAGAACTCAACCACAGAATCATTTTTTGAGTTACATCTCATGGATCGACACTGCTAAAAGTCTGACCCCTGAAGTCTTTCTGATATTGTCCTTCCGGGTAAGATACCCCTCCATGTGTTCCAGCCCATCATCTGTGTACGTGAACCCTCGCACACGGGTCCCACGCTCTACGGCAGCTTGCCTTCATCGGGCGGTGTGCGCTGCAGTGAGTGAGCTGACCGTTTGCAGAAGGATTAAACTGAGGCATGAAGCCCTGAGAACTCGCTGTGCCCAGGTATTTCATATACGCTGTGTTATGTAGACGTCTCAACACCCCGCAGCGTAGGCAGGCCTCATTATCCCTATTTCACAGGTGTGCCCCCTGGCAGACAGGTAAACTGAGTTAACCACAGCCCTGCAACTAGTAAATGGCAGAGGCGGGATTCAGTGTAAACATTAGGACGCGTCTATGGGACATAACTAAATCATGCAAAGCGCCGGTTGTCTCTGGCGGACAACCTGAACTGAGCTTGACCAGGGAACAGGGGTTTGGTCTCGGGTCATTCTCGTGCTGTTAATGTGTGAGGTAAGGGATATGTCCCTGTATCCTCTGGCTACCGAACACCTTTTAAAACACTCAATTCAAATACCTGCAAGTTCGATTTTTATCCACCTACCTTCTAATGACATAACCACATGAGTCCCTTATACCTGTAACTTCTCTTGCCAGAATTAGCAGACCCTCCACAATTTGGGGACCCTGGTCAAAAACCAGGGGGAAGGCATGTGAAGCATCCAACCCCGAAGGAACCAGCATAATTGCAGCGAGCCTCTCGTCGGTGGTCAGCCCGATCACTGACCCTGGTTTCCAGGAGGGCTTGGGGTTCATGAGAACAGTTAGCAGAGCTGAGCTGGTATTAGGAAGTGCCTCGTGCGCATGGACAGCATTGTAGATCAATACAGTATATGCTCCAAAATCAGATGATAAATGAGTGCCATTATGGCGTAATTAGCCAGACTCCTATTTTTAATGGATAAATAATAATTCAGCCACATTATCCTAAACCACTTCTTGAAAAGTGCTGTTCCTGCCGCGCGCGTTGAGGCACAGATGGGGCACGGAGCAGAGAGGCCTTTTGGGTGCCTGCTTGTTCCGTGGGGGTGGCTGTTCGTCTGCATTCACAGCCTCTCTAGCTCAGCTGGGCTCTGTGTTTTTGAGGTTAGACAATATTACAGTGTGTGTGTGTGTGTGTGTGTGTGTGTGTGTGTGTGTAGCCAGACTGCCTCTCGAAGGTGGAATTTACTGGGTTCTACATAACTCGGGGTGGGGTGGCAGGGGAGCTGCACCCTTTCATCTGATGAACTTGAGCAGCATCAGCCTGAGTACTTGACCGAAGACCATGGCGTTGGGCCCGAGGCCGGCAGGGACACCAGCCACCTGCCCACTGCCACCCTTGCCTATGGCCAGGAATGTGGGCTCTGGAACCACAGGGACCTGGGTTTAAATCCTGCCTCTTCCCTTTCTGAAGGGCAAGTAAGCGAAGATGATAAATAATAGTGCCTACTTTCTAAGGCAGCAGGGAGGGTCCAGAAGATAATGTGTCAGGTACTTAGCCTGGCACCTGACACGTGACGGAGCACCAGACCAATGTTAGCTCGTATTGACAGCGTTTCTAGACCTCGGGTGCATCTCTGGTGAGAGAAAGTGGTCGGACCACGTCATCGGCTCCCGTAGCGGGTCCTCGGATTCCTCGGATTCCATAAACATACGGGTGTGGGTGGCCCCTGTGGCAATTTTGTCTGACTTAGAAATGCCTGATTTCTTTGCTCTTGTCGGACTCATTTCAGCTTCATAGCAACACCCAGTGTTATCTCAGTCCGGTCAGAGGCCTGGCCTAGCAGTTACGTTTGTTCGTTATTAATAAAAAAGGGGAATCGGGTGAAATCGTCCTTAATAATTGCATCATGGTGACAGATGTTGCTACCAGACCTCCCTCACGCATTTTATGTGAAAGAGGCCTGTGGTTCAGAAGGCGGCCACTGTTGGAACATGTCACCCTTGGTTGGGGGAGGTGGCTAGACCGTGAGGAGGATCCGAGGCGGTGGAAGGCTCGGAGCCTCGGTGTGGGTGACGCTTCCCAGTTCGCCTGCTCTGACTCTGAGTCCAGCCCATCTGTACAACATGGCCTTGTGAGCCAGCAGGATCTCCAAGCAGCTGTCCTGTGACCTAGGTTACCACTTTTAATAGGAGTCATGCCCATTTTCACCTATTCTCATACCTTGCCTGCCCCTTCCAGCTTGTGGTCTTGGCTTGAGCCAGATAAGTTCCCTTACAGTCTCAGGGAAAGGCTGCACTCACTCCTGCTCCCTGCCCAAGAATGCCCTTCTCTGTCGCATGGCCTAATGCAGGTTTCTCGACCTTGGCACTGTTGACATCCAGGGCTGGCTGATTCTTCACTGTGGAGGGCTGTCCTGTGCACGGCAGGCTGTTTAGTAGCGTCCCAGACCTCTACCACCAGCTACCAGTAGCTCCTTACCCCCTCAAGTTGTGACAACCAGAAATGTCTCTAAGATATTGCCAAGTGTCCCTAAGAGGACCAGATTCAGCTTAACTTCCCACACTCTCTGTGGAGACTTCATTTCCAGCCCTTAGGGTCCATCAGTTAATTCTCGATGATCCCGACTATGATGTATGTGTCCTCATTTTGTCTCCCTAGCCACCAACCACAGTCTGGGCCACATCTTGCTTTCTCTGTGTCTCCATCCTTGTTTGATGTATTGATTTTTAATAAGGGCCTTTTGGCTTGCTGTCACTTATCATGAATTGAATGCCTGATATTTTCTGATTACTTTATGCATATGTTCTTTTGATTCTTACAACTCACATCAGTACAGGAAGGTGTCTGTGGCTCAGAGAGGGTAGGTAACGTGCCTGGAGTCACACAGCTGACGAATACAAGCCTGTGCCCTTTCCACTAACCCATCCAGTGCTGCCAGATCAAGGGCAGCAGGAAGGCAGCTGCTGTCTCTGCCTGAGCAGGGGTTGGGAGGTCCTTGTGCACAGTGTTTAAATTGTCTCTTTAAGGAGGTGAGGGTGCAGGGGGAGCTGGGAGTAGCCTCTGTGAATGGATTTGGGGGAGAACCAGTGTGGAAATAATGCTGGCAGCCCCTCTTCCTCCAGGAAGCCTTGGCAGCAGGAAGCCAACGGAAGTGACAGCGTGCTCTGTAACTGTCGCATTGGGCCTGGGTGGCTACTGATGCTGTAGCCCTGAAGGCTGTCAGGAGTGGGGTCAGCCTGACATCCTTGGGGAGGCCCTGGAAAGTGACAGGGAGGCGACCTGTTGTGCCTCAGAAAGCTGTGCTCATTACCCCTGACTGTGGCTTGTTTGATCTGAACAAATCGCCACGTGGGCAGTTCCCAGAAGAGGAAGTGCAGTGACCCATGAGCCTGTGAGAAGATGCTCCCCTCTCTGGTGGGCAGGGCGGGGCCAGTCAGAACAGCAGGGGCCCCTTCTCACATGAGAGGAGATCTTGCCATGTGTGTACTGGGGTGTGACTTAGGACATCTTGTCCTCATTGCTCCTAATGACGAAAATATTCCAAACGACGTTAAGTGCCCGTCAGGGTGGGGATCAGACAGACCCTGGTGCAGTTGCATACTGGACTTGAGTTGTCAAAGAAAGCAAGATGTTCACTCGTAGTATAGAGTATTACAATTTTTATAAACTTTACAAAGATATGCGAACCAGCCAATACCATATATTGACTAGGGGTATAAATGTATATATGAAAATATTTAAAAATGACGTTACCGTTGCAAAACAAACTGAAGAGAATGGTCACCTAGAGTCAGTGGGGGGGGCTGTATTAGAAGACCTTCACTTTAACTGAAAGATTTTTTTTTTAATTAATGGAAATAGGACGAAATTCTAGCTAGTTTTCCATGTGGGTGCTGCTGAGTGCACGTCCACACATGTTGACACATGTTGAGTGTTTGTCTATGTGTTTTCCCCCTAAATGGAGCTGTGTGTCACTAGCCCTGCCTCCTGTGTGCATCTGTGATGAGGACATGGTGGTGGTAACAGCCGAGAAAACGCTGTCGACCAGGGTGCAAGGCGGAGGCAGGGTGGTGCCTGTGTCATAAGAGGAATCGCCTGCCCAGCGTTTCTTTGGTTGTGGCCAAGCAGCATTTGCAGCTTTTGGAGGCCTGGGAGGATCCGCAGTGATTTACACTCCCAGTACCTTGAAGTTCACGTTTGTTTGTTTTGTAAGAACTCCCCAGAGCGCACAGCAGAGACCAAAGCTCAAAGAAAGCGGGGGATCGGGTTTTTGTGTGCGTCTTGGACAGCTGGGGGGGAGTGGGAGGGGCGGCTTCCTTCCAGGGAGTCGGAGACAGCCGTCCTGAGGTCCTGGTTTGGTCTCCGCAGCCGTCATCCTTTGGAGCAGATCCGGTAGGCTGCAGTGCACACTTGCTGGGCTGCTTGGACCCCGGGCCCAGGACTCAAGCCGTAGGGCAGTTTGGTGGGGTGGGGAGTAGGCAGTCGGTGGGGGAGGGCTGTCGGAGGGAGGGAGTATATCAGTTAACCAGTACAGACGAAGGGTTGGGTGGTCAAATGGTGGTTTCTATGGCAACACTGGGACTGAGCCTGGTGTCCGCAGGCAGAGGAGTCAGGCACTGTACAGAGCTCTTCCCGTTACCTGAAGAGGTAGCCAGCTAGGGCCTTCAAGGCCATGGGCAGTGGGCGGAATTGTCGGGCTGCCAGCCGGAGACAGGCTGAGATGCAGAGCAGGGTCTCATCTGCATTTCTGAGGGCAATAAATTCTCATCTAAGCTGCAGTATTGATCTGCTCTGTGAAAATGCCGCATCAGTGATTTTTTTTTAAGCCGTATCTTTCCCTGAATCTCAGATGGGATGTGCAGGGGCTAATTTGGTCTATTTTCTGAGAAAAATAAATCTCTGTTGCTCACTACCAGCCCCCGCCCCTTCTTCACTCTGGGGTGGGGGAGTCCTGTCAGGTCACAGAGTTTGGGGCCCCGGGGGCCTTCTGTCAGGGCTGCTCTGAGTGCAGTAACACCCTGAGCTTCACGCCTTGTCTGTGGCTTCTCTGGTGATGTTACTCTGACGCATGGGTGGACCGCGGTCCAGACCTGTCAGACCTCCCACCGGGTTTGTTAAGGGCATGGCAGAAGAGCTAGATGCAAGAAAACCCACTCATCGGTGCCTGCTCCGTCACGCTCCAGTCTGCCTGTAATTGTAATCACGTTCGGTTTAATAGCTCCTGGGAAATCTCGAGGCAGAGTTCTTCGTAGTACAGCCTGTTCACCTGCCCATGTTAACTGTGGCTCATCGCGAAGTCTGAATGTCTGTTCCGCAGCTTTTACTCAGCAGGTAAGGATTCAGTTACCTGACCTGAGTGCACACTGAACTTGCTCTGTGGGTCCCACCCCCTTCTCTCTGCGCCTGCAGCCCATGTATAGATGCCTCCAAGAGGCCAGGCGGGTGGGTGTGGCGTAGCCCACCAGGGGACACCCATGCCTATAGGAGGCACGTGCTCTGTGAAGGGGAGCCCCAGCCCAGCCCCAGCCGGGGATTGTCATGGAGAAGGACACTTCCTGTATTGCCGGGTCTTCTGGTTTATCAGAAGGACTCAGGTTGGAATTTTTGTTTGGAAGCTCTTGAGTTTTAAATGCTGGGGTAAAAAAAAGTTCAGAATGTTTTAAAATACTGTGCCATCACACAAAAACTCAGCCCCAGGGCTCGGGTAGCCCCACGGGGAAAGACCAGACTGCCCCGATGGGATTTCGGTGCGGCTCAGAAAGGAGCCAGATTGGTGCACCCTTTTTGTTGACACACGTGAGAAACAGGTGTTGAGCACGCTGTGTGTGGTGGGCACTGTGCCGAGCGGGTGCTTGACACTGCAGATTCAGACCCACCAGGGAGGCGGGCGGGGCTAGCTTCACTGTACAGGTGGGGACACTGAGTCTCAGCTTGGGGAAGCGGTTTGTTTAGGGTTGCAGAGGAGGGACAGGAGCCAGTATCTGAACCTGATTCCCTTCCAGAGCCCCAGCTGCCACGCCCTGCCTCCTGCAGCCTTGCTTCCCTGTCCAACCAGCACAAGAACCCTCTGGCCTGCTCTGGCCGTTGTGGCTCGGTTGTCCAGTACCTCAAAAGGTTGCAGGTTCGATTTCCTTTGATCCCTGGTGATGATGTGTATGGGAGGCAACCAATCAATATTTCTCCCTCACATCGATGCGTGTGTCTCTCTCTCTCAAATCAATAAACATATTCTCAGGTGAGGATTTTTGTATAAAAGAAGAAGAATCCTCTGGCCTGAAAGGAAACCCGAGCCTGGGTGGTGCGCCTCCCCCACCAGCCCCCTCCGCCCCCCGCCATGCCCCCCCCAGTGGTGGCCTGTGGCTCTGAATGAGAAACCCGAAGAGGCTGGCACGGCCACCAGATGTGGCCCTCACCACCCCGTCTGCCCACCAGACCTGGCGAACATGCTCCAGAAGGTAGATGTGCCAGAAGTACGAGCTGTTATCAGCCCAGGAGTGACCTCACCAGGCGGGGAGGAGCCTGTAGTTGGGAGTTAGGCGTTTTCCTGCTTCCTCTCTGAGCCCAGAGAGGATGCCACAGAAAAAGGAAAAATGGGCAGAAACACTGTGTTCCAGCTTTCCTCAGTGTCTTAGCTCGAGCTTTCATAGTGTACTGTCCCAGGCTGCGTGGCTTAACAACAGAAATTGATACTTTCACAGTTCTGGAGATCAAGGTGTCAGCGGGTCTGGTTTCTTCTGAGGGCTCTCTCCTTGGCTTGCAGGTGGCTGCCTTCTGTCTGTGTTCTCATGTGGTCCTTCCTCTGTGCCTGCAGGTGTCTCATACTCGCTCTTCTTCTGTGAGGCTGAATTTCCTTTTCCTATAGGGTCAGCAGTTAGAATGGATTAGGGCCCCACCCTAAGGGCCTCATTTTAACTTAATCACCTCTTAAAGACCTTAACCTCCGACTATGGGTACATTTGGAGGTGCTGGGGGTTAGGACTTCAACATATGGATGGAGAGGGGGTGGCTGGGACAGGCACCCTTAGCCCTAACTAAGTAAATAGCCAACCAGAGTGGAGCTGGTGAGAAGCACCAAGAGACCAGAATTCTTACTCAGACTCAGCCGTCACCAGCTCAGCCTGGTGCCTACATTCGAGCTTCAGTGGCTCGTCTGTAAAACTGGAACGGCGTTCCCTGTGCTCCCACCTCCCCATACTCCTGTGAACATCCAGTGTCCAAAGAACATAAGAACCACCACGCGGTAGCAAGGTTTTGCTGTTAGCTAATCATTAGTGGAAAGATGGCAAATTGCTTGTGTTCTTAATAACTTCCCTCACTCTGTAAAGTTACACACACTCACTGTCCATCTTTCTCACACAATTGAAACCGTCCTGTAAATAGTTGTATAAGCTGCTTCTACTTACCGTAGCACGTGCCTTTCCTGGGACTGACATAAATGACCACGCACTCGGTGGATTGGAACAGAAACGTGTTCACTCACAGGTTGGCGGGCAGAAGTCCAAAGTCAGAGTGTCGGCATGGTTGGTTCCTTCCGGAGGCTCCGAAGGACAGTTTGCCCTGTGCCTCTCTTCCAGCTTCTGCTGGCTTCCAGGAACCCTCGGCATTTCTTGGCTTGTAGACGCGTCACTCTGATCTGGGGCCAACCCTAAGTCCTGGGTGATCTCCTCTCGAGATCCTTCACTCAATCACATCTGCAGAGATGCTATTTCCAAATAAGGCCATATTCACAGGACCAGGGCGTGAGGACTTGAACATCCCTTTTGAGGGGACATAATTCAACTCACTATACATAGTATCATGTGCCTTTTCTTGAGCTGGGAAAAGTCCCTTCAACAGTAAATGTTTCCTCTCCTCCCATCATTGTGATCCTGACCTACAAACTCAGTCCCTGGCTTTCTGCTCGCCCCACGATGCCGCAAGGGTGAGCCGCCAGTTGGAGTCCGAAGTACCTGTTCTTTTACTTCTTTCTCCATTATGTTTATCTTATTCTGTAGGCGGTATACTTGGGCATAGGGACTTCAGAAAACACAAGACAAAAAAGAAAAGCATAAACTGAGGGCTCAGTCAGGACGTTCCCCTAGTTTTTCATCCCATGTTTGTGTTTTAACACCTGCCCTGTCCTTTCAGGGGTTTACGAACAGGAAGAGGGGGTGTCTGCAGGTGCCTGGGTTTCTGTTTTGATGAACTCTGGTGCTGCATTTTCTTTCTGAATTTCTGTGGTGACTGCGGGGTTATCTCAGTGCATTTAGTGGTGGATCCAGACTTTCCGTTCTCTAGCTGGGACGTTGCTGCTTTTACTACTTTTCTCTTGCCGCCTGCTTTTGGGAAATTCTTCTGACAGTCAGATTTACCAGTGGGGCCAGAAGGGACAAGCTTGGAGCTCTTGCAACAAGAACCATGTAGAATCAAGCTGCTGGAGGTCTGGGCGGGGCCTGAGTGATGGCCAGGACGGGGAAGGAGACAGGGCTGTCGGAGGGTTTTCGGCCGTCTTGTGTGCTGGGTCTTGGTGACCCTCAGGCTCGCAGCAGCCAAGGAACTGAGTCAGGGCTGCTCTGCCCCTGCAAGGCTCCCAGACTCCGGATGTCTTCCAAATTCTGAGCGACATGGGGAATTCAGTTGTCTTCTGCCACCCACAGATCACCCGTCCTGTAAGGACGGGCTCCCGTGGCTTGGGTTGGCTGAAAGCTTTGGTAGTGAATTGAAATAGCATTCTATCTCAAAGCTTTTGTGATAGATGGTGGTGGCAGATGCTCCACAAGGGCAAATGGCGCTAGTGAAATGGACCCTCCTTTAGTCCTTCGTCCGTCCATCCAGTTTGCCAACATTGTTAGTACCTCCTGTGAACTGGCCCCTGCGTTTACTGGGATTTAAAGAGAAGTGAGATCTGGGCTTGCAGACACTCAGAGTCTAAAAAGAGGAACAGACACAAGGGCAATGGGTGAGCTCTGGTGAGTACCAACATGGAAGATAAAAGGAGCGTTTAACTCAGTGGGGGAGGGACAGGGATAATGGCCTTTCTGTAGGATTCTTAGGGATGAGCAAGACTTTTGGGACTGGACGAGGAGAAGACAGATTATCTAGGGACTCTGTACAGAAGGTAAGGAGGTGAAATCTGTGCAATTGAATCTGTAAAAGAACGGAGGGGCTGTATCAAATATTTGATTTTCTCCTGTTGAAAAAGGAATGGAGAGGGGGCAGAGGAAGCGAATGCAAAGACTTCCCTGGATAAAGTTGAGTTGGCAGAAAAAAGGAGACAAAGTATTGGCATGTAGTAAACACAAAGGAAAGGACAAACTAGCCCCACTTGGAAGGCCCTAGAAAGACCCCAGCGATTTGAGAGACACCGTCTCTGGCTGAGTGGCTGACCTCACGCAGCATCACCGCCGCTGGTGATAGGAGAGGGAGCTGGAACCCGGCCCCGGCTCCTGTTGACTCCTTGTTAAAAGTGTCAGCGACGAGTGTCTTCATCTGTGCAGGTGGCCAGGCGTCCCTGCCTGCAGCACCGCACTGTCTGGCCGCTCTCATCTCCCACAGTAACTGGGAGGAACACCCTTGCCTGGGACCCAGCAACCAGGGAGCACTGAGCCAGAGCTCCCTGGGGGCCAGGTGTGCTGAGGCAGGTGTCGTCCTTGCCAAGAGCGGGGCCCTGATGGGGCTCTGCACCTGCTTCCCGGTGACCCCCTCGGTGCTGAGTGAGCAGGTGAAGCCCTGCTCCTTTCTGTTCTTTCTCCCCTGGGCAGGGGTGGGGCTCTGGAGTGGGGAGTGTAGTAGGGTGAGGCAGAAAGCCGGGGGATCCTGTTACAACCTCCAAAATAGCTTTCTTGAAATTACCACCAGGCTGCAGGTGGGTGTCATTTGCTGGGGGACTGTGTGTACTGGCGCATCCTCTAGGGAAGAGCGGCATCACCTCCCAGTGGCCGTGTCACCACTATCCCAGGACTGAGAACGTTATTTGGTCCTTAAAAAACAAACAAACCAAAAGAAAAAAAAAACCCCACAACCAAAATCCTGTTGGAGCTGAGTGCCTGTGCCCTAATTCTGAGCCTCGTCACCCCTTCCTTCACACAGCGTGCTAATGAGGCTCCCTGCCCCTCGCCCTCCCGACCTCCTGTCCATTGTACTCAAAGCCCTGTCCTAACTGGTTTGCTGTCTGTGCCACCTGCATAAAGCCCAGCGTCTCGCTTAATATCAAAGGTTCTCCAGGTCTGTTCGAGGTATACCTCTCGGTTTTCCACTTTTCACTCATGCTTTTCCCTCTTCCTGGCATGCCCTCCCTGGTCTCAGCAGCAAGATTTCCAGTTTTTCAAATTCTAATTCAAATGGCTCGTTTCAGTGAACCGCAATCACATCTGGGAACGACTTCTGAACTTCATCTTGGCTCAGACTAGTGTGGACTCCCTTAGAGTTCTGACTCACAGTGACACCGCTGACAGTAAGGTAGCGCCACCATTGGTGAGCAGCGACGGCTGGGGCTGCCACGTTGCACAGCTGCAGGAGACGTCGTTCACATCAAATACAGGACGGCCGTCACCAGACAGGGGTGCCAGGTCCTCCATACAGACGATCTTGGCCCTGAAAGGGGATGCTGTTGCCTCCGTTTTGCAGACGAGGAAACCGAGGCTACAGGTGTTAAGCATCGCCAGCAAGCAATGGAGCTGGGCAGTAGTTAACTCAGGTCTGTTTCCAAAGCCCCTGTTCTCTTTTCATGACATTCTGCGTCCTCCCTAATGGATGCTAAACTCCGTGAAGCCAGGGCCCCATGTCCCTTTCCTTTGTGATCTTCCCCCCTCCTCCATGGAGCTTACTCAGTGTTCACTGGCCAGACCTGTTGGTCCTGTGTAGTGCCAGTCACACTCTCTGTAGGAGAGGCCGGCATCAGCGTGGATCCAACCAGGTGGGCGGGCTTTAGAGTCAATAAGTGGCGTCGGAGGAAGGAAGATGCGCCGAATACAGTTCCTCTCCTGGAAAGCCAGCCCGCTAAGCCTGTTACTGTGTCTCTCAGTAACGCCACAAGGGAAGTCTGAATTGCAAACTGAAGGCCTGGGTGTGCCTGGGAGCTTCTTGGACTTGACCCCAACACCTGCACCTGGGTGACTCTGAGGAACTGACCCCAGGGTAACTACAATTGCCTCTGCAGCCACCCCCTCTCTTCTCAATCCAGCCCATCCAGGTCCCCATTGCTGTGAATGAAGTACAAACTGGTAGAACCAAGGAATGCTGAATTTTCCCACCCCCTCCTCTCCCTGAGGGAACTAAAACCACTGCATGCCTGAGAAATGCACCCCCCCCCATTCCCCTTTCCCTTAGCTAAGGCATCCCCACAAGGGTCTCACTTCTTGATATATGTGCTTCTGAAAGCTGGGTGGAATTTGAGTCATATTCTGTATTCACCAGGGGAATCTCCTGTTTAAAGGAAGCTGCTCATCAGTCATAAAACCAAACACTGTCCGAGATGGAAGGAGCCTCACAGATTACGTGGTTTCGCCTCCTCATTTTACTGATGAGAAAACCAGAGAGGTTAAGTGACTGGGCCAAGGTCACACAGCTCGTTTGAGATGGGGATTGACTGGAAGCCAAACAGAACCTTAAGTCCTTCCTATGAGGCTTGCACCAGTGCTTTTCCCCCTCTAAAGCTCTTTCTAAAATGAAGTCGCCCTGCCCCTACCCGTGGCCCCGTTCACTCTCCCCTCTCCCCCCTAAAAAACTGTCAACATAATCTGTTTTAAAAATGCGACAGTTCTTATATCAGAGAGGGTTTCGTCTAGACTTCAGGTTCTGCCAGCTTCACACCAACTTCCTTTGGCTGTTTTGTGCTGACCAGCTCTTCTAACAGAGGAGTGTGTGCATAAAGCAATTACGAGAGCAAGCTCAGGACTGCTTATCTTTAGAAAATCCTGCTTGCAAGCTTGGCCCTTGGCTGGCACCCGGGACTTGGATTTTGGAAGGGTTCTCACCACCCTGACTGCTGAGAGGGCTTCCTGTGCACGACCTGTTTGCACAGTGTTTGTGCTGAACACCTGCGTGCTGTCTGGGAGTCCGGAACGCGGCACCTGCTGGGCAGAATGTGCCCATGTGACCAGCCTGGGTTATAAGCCTTGGGCACCGAGTCTCTAGTGAGCTTCCCTGGTAAGCATTTAACATGTGTTGTTACAGCTCACTGCTGGGAGAATGCAGTGTGTGCTGTGTGACCGCACTTGGGGGGACTCTTGGAAGCTGGTATCTGCTTCCCCCAGAGTTGAATCCACGTGCCTTTTCCCATTGCTGATTTTGCTTTGTATCCTTTTGCTCTAACAAATGGTAGCTGTGAGTACAACTAAATGCTGAGTCCTTGGAGTCTTCCTAGTGAATCTCCATGTCAGGGAGTAGTCCTGGGGGACCTCCCCTGCCCCCCAGCCCAGGGAGAGATGAGCTCTTAGTCCAGGGCACAGCCAGTCTTTTTTCTTCTCTTCAGGGAGGCAGGAATGGTTAGGGCTTACGAATGAAGACTGGGATCCTGCTCACCCCGGTTCCGGTCCTGACTACCATTTATCGTGCACTTGGGAAGTCATCTCCCCACTCTGAGCCTAGGGTCTCCCCAACAAAGGGGGTGTTGTAGGTGAGGATTCGGTGAGACGCCCGGCATGGGGGAGATGCTTGACTAGTGGAAGCCCTGTGTTGTCTGCGCTGTGCCCCGATTCTGAGAACAGGGCCTCCCGGTGAGTGGTTGGCCCACAATAAACGTGTGTTGGATTTATACTGCGAGACTGAACAAATGCCACCTTCCGTGGCTGCGGGAAGCGCATGCGTCTGGGAGGAACCAGGGGTTATGGTCGGTGGGAGTGAATAACATGGAAGCTTCTGTCTGACCACTGGCTGACATGCGGTTGTGGTGGGGGAGAATCTTTAACTGAACGCTGTAGGGTGAGGACAGGGCGATTTCCACTTTCCCAGCCCGGCCAGGTCTGCTGGCTCATCTACATCTAGCCAGACCTAGAACAAGCTCCCCCTTCCCCGCCCCTGCCAAGGGCACTGGGGCTTTTCTCTGGATCTCCTCGGTTCATCTATTTCTGGATCAGTCTGGAAAGCTGTTGTATATGTAGACCTAGTTACCAAGTACATGATCTAATTAAGCAAGGCTCATTTTGAATGGCTAAGTGGAATGTCCCCTCATCACAATCCCAGTGACCTGTTTCCCAAGTGCTCCCTTTATGCTGGTTTCCTTCTGCTTCTTGAACAGAGCAGAGGGGACAGAAACAGTCATTTGCATATTCACTTGCTGCAGTGGTAGACAACCCCTTACTCTCCCTGCCGCAGGGAGTTTCTTTGGCTCGTGGAAGTGTCATTACAGACCAACACGCGGTGGCTGGCCCCGGGGAGGTGGAAAGTGCTGCCTCCCCCACAGCACAAGGACACAGTTCCCCCTGAATTTTTAAATGCTGATTGGAGTCTCACTTCCTGCAGGAGGCAGGGCGGGAGGAGAGCATAGACTGAGAGGCCCCAGGTTCTGGTTTCACCTCCACCACCGAGTTGTCCCTGAAACTTTGCTCCTCCTCTGTAAGTTGATCCAGAAGGTTCCCTGACATCTCTGGCATTCTTCCAGAGTGTCAGTCAGCACACCAGCCCCACCTGAATTTCTGAGAAGATCACACCCACTGCAAGTCCCAGGCGGAGTTAAACGCAAAGAATGTACTCATTCTACCTCCGCCTCCTGCGCCCCCAAGCTGAAGGTGAGGCAGAGTGAGCAGTGGTGACTCGCCTTTAGTGTCCAAGAGAGCACAAGACCCCACGTGGCACTGCCCTTGGAACCCCAAATCTGGGAGCAGCTCCACTTGTGGTCACCAGACTTGGGGAGACACTGTCCCACTCAGAAATCACACAATATAGAGACATCTTACTGAGAAGAAACCTGCTTAACATGCAACCGGTGTTTTCTGAACGTAACTGACCAATGAACCTGTTACTCCCCACCCCTTTTTGTACCATCTTAGCTTCCCAGGCGAAGCCATCCCAGGAGCTGTGGCTGCTCCAGCCAGGTGGCTTAGTTGGGAATCTGTCCCGTGTCCATGTCTCATGACCCATCCTGTCGATGATTTTCTTGGAGCCTGTGTCAGAGTATTAAAGACAGTGTTTGTGTTCCCTCCAAATTCACACGCTGAAACCCAAAGTGAATAGGAAGTGGAGCCTTTGGGCCGTGAGGGTGGGGCCCCCACGAATGGGATTAGTGGCCTTGTAAGAAGAGATCAGAGAGCTTGCCCACTCTTTTTCCCACCACATGAGGACACAAGGGGAAGCCACCAGTCCGCTGGCACCCTGAACTCAGGACTTCCAGCCTCTGAAACCAGCTGACAAATTCTGTTGTTTATAAGCCTCCTCGTCTGTGGTGCTTTGTTGTAACAGCCCAGACCTGACCAGGACACAGAGGGCCGTCCATGTCCATCCTAACGGTGCTCTCATTTGGGACAGAAGTTTCTATCATGGACAAACCAGCCGACCTCAAGCAGCTGCCACCTGTCCTGCCACCACAGGTCCCTAGGCTCCTCAGGGCCCTTCCTGCCTTCGGGCTCCATCTCTCTGTGTGCTGCCTTCTCTCTCCTGCCTTGGAGAAGGGACGCCTCTTCTTCATTTCCTCGTTCTTCCTCGCCGTCTCTCTGCCTTAGTTTGAACTTTGCTGGGGACGGGATGGTGACTTTTGATCTCAGACCTACAGCTCTTCTGGGTTTGGACTGTGTTATTTGCCACGGTTTGGTTTCTCATTGATCAGGAATGAATTGGGGCTGACAGGCTCCTCAGAGTGGATTGCGGTTGTCCAGGAAATCTGCTGATCTGGAAGGATTTTCAGACATTGTTAACAACCCGGGGAGCGCGCCATCCAGCATTTTCTTGGGCAGCCAGCTCTTCGCACTGCCTGCGTGTGGTTCTTCCCCTCTGCTCCGCGTCCTTGTGGTGACCTTCATTTCTTTATTGAGGGCCTTTTTTAAGCCAGGCTTCACAGTGCCAGTAAGAATTCCGAACTGTTTGATTTCTTACTCTTTTGTGTGAAGGATTGTGATTAAAAGCTTTGTTTTGAGACAACCCAGTTAAATAGTAGCTGTGTTGACTTACGCCTTTGTTCCCCAGTTCAGTTTTGCTGCCTGTTTTCTCCCCGGTGCGGCTGTGAGGTTTAGAACAAGTCAGACTGGTGTCCCTTCCTAGCTTTGTGACCTTGAGCGATTAGGTTCCTGAGCCTCGGTTTCTTCCTCTGCCAAATGGGCACAGTGATACCTACTTCACAGGTCAGTGGTGGTAAGGATTAAATGAGGGGAGTGGAGAATGCAGAGTGCTCAGGGGAAGAAAAATTTGATCTTCTTAGGGAATTCTTGGAGGCCTGCAAATAAAACTGACAAAAGGTAGGTTGACAGGGAAAAAATTATTGATGTTAATATGTTTAATTTTATGGATACGGGAGCTTCATGGAAAAGAACTGAAAATGCACAGAACTGATTAATCACTTATGTGGTAGTTGGGTACCATTTTAACAAAGCGATGCATTGCGGAAGTGATTAGAGAAGGAAGAGAGGTCGGGGCTTCCGGGAGTCGTGAAGTGTGGAAAGGCAGATGTACAGGGAACTGACCGTGGATGGGCCACCTAGCGAGGTGCTTGTGTGGTCTTCTCAGCGCCATCTCTGTCTCCGGTGATGAGTTGTTCTCCTCCTGTAAAGGGGGGGACACTTTCATTAGGGGAGCTTCTGTCACCGTGACAGAGGGAAATTCATGCTCTGCTTTTAGCAGATGGGGGGGGGCAGGCTGAGTGCCCCCACCCCCATGTCTGCTGTTTTTCAGTTGCCTTGAGCTCAAAGTAGTCCCCGTGCTGAAGTGGCATGTTTTGGGGTGGCGTCTTCCGCCCCCCGTCATATCCATTGCTTTAGGAGAAGGAAGGGACTCTTCTTTCCTGTGTTCCCAGGGGTGACTGCCTCCCAGTAGATGCTCAGGAAGACGTTTACCATGGAAAATAGAGTAAGGCATCCCTAATGTGAAAATCCTCTGCTGGAGTCTGGTCTAGGCCCTCCAAAGTCTTGAGTCTGCCTTCCTCCTGGATGCAAGGCGATGAGCCTGCCACAGGAGCCAGGCGACCGCCTGCAGCGTTCTCTGAAGAAGCACCATGGGCTGGGAAATGCATTGCCACGTAGGTCCTTTTCTGTCTTTCCACCGCTTTAGCCATTCTCGGTCTCGGCTGCACGAGTGAATCACCCAAGGAGCTGATTTTACAATTCTGAGGCCAGCCTGCTGCGCTGGGATGGGGGCCTTGCAGTTCTGATGCACAGCCAGGGTCAAAAAGCCTTTGTGTTCATCGAGAACTGACTGAGTGGAGACTGCATAACCTGACTGCACTTGAAGCAATAAAAACGAACTCCAGCCCTGGCAGGTGTGGCTCAGTGGACTGAGTGCAGGCCTGTGAATCAAAAGGTCACTGGTTTGATTCCCAGTCAGGGCACATGTCTGGGTGGCAGGCCAGGTCCCCAGTTGCGGGTGTGCGAGAAGTAACTGATCAATGTTTCTCTCGCATGTTGATGTTTCTCTCCCTCTCTTTCTCCCTCCCTCTCTTCTCTCTAAAAATAAATAAAAATAACATCTTTAAAAAAAAAATGAACTCCAGTAGTTAGCTTCTTCATTGGGACTTTAAGAGTGAATGAGAATCAGTCAGTTATCTCTATGGGGTGACACCATCCCCAGCTTAAGAGCGGTTTGTACATGCACATTGTCACTGCAGTCTCAAAGCCCAAGTTGGCTCATGCAGCCAGCTCTACCCAGTGGGACCCAAGGCAGGGCCAGGCATCTCGGCCGGACAAGAACCAGGTGGTTGAGGGCCACTGGGAACAGCACCACCCATTTGTTGTCATTAGCACGAGCCCAGGAGAGCTGGGTTTTCCCGAGGCAGCTCCACGCCTCACCGTGGTGTCCAGCAGCCTTCTGAAGGCTCGCCATCACACAGGAGGCTCCCGTCTGAGTTTTGTTTGTTTACGCACACAAAGCTTTCTCTCACAGGAAGGTAAAGCGAGCAGCGCCGTCTCGACACACACACAGTGACGTGTGGCATTATTTGGGAACAAGGGTTTGCCCCTCCTCCCTCCTGCCACTCGCTTGACCAATGTAGGATCCCCAAAGAGGGAGGTCAGCATCCCTCATCATCAGCATGATAGGCTTTCCGAGGTTTTCAGCATTTGTAATGTTTTTGGAAGGGAACATAAATCATGCGGGTAATTTTTTTCTGAATCGTGTTTAAAAAGAAAAAAGGAAAGCCTGACTCCACTTGGGAAAGCGTGTGTGTCAGTCATAGCCTCCTTGGATCTCATGCAAAGGCTGTAAATACCTTTCTGCACACAAAGTACGTTCACGTCTTGTTGACAGTGGCGTTGTTAGTGCAGATCTCCTCGGGGACTCCGAACGGCTCCAGGAAGAGGTGGGAGAATACAGCAAGGGCTGTAATTTTCAGCCCAAAATAGAAGCAGCAATTTTCAGCAATTTAAAAAATTCTGTTAAGGGCAATCTTTTGGCCTCCTGCTGGAAAGAGAGGACCTCATCCAGAATGCTCTTGGTAATGCTGCCAGGGGCTGATGGGGTCTCCAGATTTTTACAGTTTCCTGACCCCTAAAGCCATCATGTAGGCGCCCCCCCATTTCTGCCCCTTCATGTCTTTAAACAGGAATATTAATAATATTCTACTTATTGGAGAATAGATTACAAAAGCTAGAAATGAGTTGTCCAGATAAAGCAAGACCTCTGGGGGCTGCCAGACAAACTTCGTTTTGTCGGGAAAGAAAAAATTGAGGGGAGCTGACTGAAGAGTTTCCCACATTGCAGCTTGTGAGCGGTTTTATAGTGCTGCTGCTGATTTTAAAAAATTTCTTTTTATTTAGTCGTCATTTTTTAAAGTCCCAGGTGAGCCATGGATTCTGGGCCAGGAGAACAGACGAACGTGGGTTAGGTCAGGGAGTTATTTTCCAGCAAACTGCCCATGAATTTGACTCCTCTCTGTGGTGTGGAGTCATCGGGAAAGGGAGTCCCTTCTCACTGTGTGAGTCTCTGTTATGAATGTCTTAAATTTTAGTGGAGCAAGACCCACGGGGGCCTGCCCCGAGGGCAGGAGTGCGGTGTTGCTCTCTGGAGGACGTAGAATCTTTTCTTCGGCCATTCCCGAACAGGCAGTGTCTCGTGGGTGAAGAGACATCTTCATCCCTCTGGGCCTCACCTTTTGAGCCTGTGTTCTGGGGAGTCTGGATTCTCAAGGGCAGGTGCTCTCAGGTGCTGGGGGCAGCAGGCAGTAGAAGGTAGCCTAAGGGTCCCTAGGTTTCCAGCTACTTTGACCTCAACCCACAATAAGAGATTCTTTTTACACCACAGTCCCCTCTCCAGATAGGGATGCATCTGTGTGCAGTACACTGATATTTTCACAGATTCCGTTCCTTCTTCTAATGTTATGTGGGCCCTGACCATGTACGTTTGTTTCACTACTTGCTGTGTGGTCCAGGCACTGCAGCATTTATTCCCCAAGCAGCTGGGCACAGGAGTTCCTAGGAGCGCCTCAGCGAGAGCCTTTCCAGCACTGCTCTGTCCTGGGGCAGTCCCCTGGGTTCCACTGGGTTTTCAGGAACAGGCCCCCTCGCCAGTCCTCAAACGTGCCAGGGACTTTCTCACTTGTTCCTCCTTCCAGCTAGCCAAGGGTCTGTCTTCACTTCTTGGTCAGGGGTGACCTTCTCAATGAGAGGCCCGACAGCCCTGTTTAAAACGGCAGCACATTCCCCGCCCGCCCCTGCTCACTCTTCAGTGGGCCTGCCTCTCCACTTCCCATGGTCTGGGTTTGGGGCTTGTGATTTGGTTCCTGCCATGACACCTAATAATCTTTCAACAAACAATGTACTCTATAATTTATTACATTATATTTATTGCCTGTCTCCCTCTGCTAGCTTGTAAGTTCCCTGAGGGCAGGATTTGTGTTCTGTTGATTGATAACGTCCCAGACAGCTGGTGAAGGAACTGCTACAGGTTGGATTCCCGCTGAAGACTATAGAATTAATGAATGAATGAATGAATGAATGAGTTTAAATTACAGCCTCTCCCGGCCACTTTCTTGAATTGAGGAACTGAAGGGAAAGGCTGAGCCCTCACTTGGCTTAGAATGGAAATGAGCAGGAACAGTGGGGCAAGGAGATGATGGTAGAGAGCAAAAATCCCCAGAAATAGGAGATGGGGGAACCAACATCAAGGTGTCAGGCTCTGTGACCTCTGCCCACAGAAGAACGCACCCCTTCCCCAGGGGCCAGGACATGATTGGGGGCCAGCTGGCTTCCTCTCATTCTGTCCCCAGCCTAAGTCGTCATTCCCTGGTGCCCGGTGGTGGATCCTGCAGCATCTCCTCAGCAACGCCCAGCTGCGGGGCTTCTGTTGGGATGCCCTTGAACATGCTCGGCTACATGGTGCTGCATGTGGTGGTGGCGGATAAGACCATGGCTAGAGAATTTGTAAATCCACAGCCTTTGCGGCTGAGGCTGTGGCTGAGGCGGAGAAGCAGCGGTCTGAGGAAAATCAAAGCGCCTTTCCCCCTTCCCTTTTCTTCCCTGAGACTCAAAGTAAGCCTGAATCTGTGTAGTGAGTGGCCATTGTGGGAAAGGGGAAGTGAAACGTTCCAGCCTGCCCCTCCGTGGGAAATTTAGCAAGCTGCCTGGGCTTTGTTCACAGATCCCTCAGCTCTGCTCTCCATGCAGGCCAGCCACGTGGGCCTTTGCCCACCGAAACCGGGAGGGAACCTGCACACACAGAGAGCCAGCAGGACTCTCCCGCTAGCAGGGGTGAGGCTGGCAGGGAGCACATTCCTCTAAGCAATGGCAGTTGGGCCAAATCCCCCTTGAGACATTTATTATGAGGTACAGGAATGTGTATCCCAACAGTCCTTTTTTTTTCCTTTAACCCATATTTAGCCTTGCAGCCAAAAACAAAAAAAAACTCTATTCCTGGGAGTTTGTGTCCTTCCATTAGGCTCCGAGAAATCAATTTAAAAAAAAAAATTTTTTTTTAATCCCATTGTTAAGCCAGGAACTCTGCTTGTCAAAGGAGACGATCTTTGAATAAAATAACAATGCTGTCCGATTTCCTTGATAGTCATAGTTTTCCCTTTAAATTGGTTTTCAGTTTTAAAAAGGGTTTCCCGGGGAAGAAATCGGGGCTGAAAATGCACTCGCGACGTCCCCAAAGACGTGCAGTGGCTTGGTGAGGACCAACCGAGCCGCAGCTGGAGCCCTCGCGTCTCCACACCAACCCAGCAGCGCTTCAGCCTCTCTGGTTTCTCGTTCCTTTGGGAAAGAGGGGAAGAGCTTTTAGGGAGTTAGGCACTGCAACGGAAGTGCCTTCATACATGACCCAGCTGGCTCCTCCCAGGAACCCTGCGAAACAGGTCCCCTGACCCCCGTTTTCTAGTTGACAAAATGTAAATTTATTTTCATTACAAATGTAAATCAGGCTTTAGCCTGTGAGTCCCTGCAAGCAGGGGGAGACATGAACTTTTTCAAACGGCCGAGAGGCCACCAATATATAGGTATGTGTACAAATAGGAAAACAAACCAAAAAAGCAGAAAAAAAAGCCCGGCCCTGTGGAGTCTACCTTCTAAGTGCTTTATTTTGAGACGAATGGATGGATGGTTAACACTCCTCAGAGCCAACTCCGTTTCCATCCCAGGAATAATAATTAGCCCTCTTGCTAAAGGGCTAGAACAGATGCATTTGGAGACATAGGCAACCTGGGCTTCAGACCAGGCAAGTTTGATTTGCCAGTCAATTTAGTTACTGTGGCAACACATCTGATTCATAAGATGCCTCAGAGTACGCGTAATAAGTTTTTGAAGACAGGGCCTTAATCGGTTTTGTATGCCCTGCCGTACCTGAGGCTTCCTGGGTGCTCACTGAGTGTTTAAATGAACGGCACGTGGAGATCAGGCACCGGGAGGCTCTCCCAGGATGAATGAGCATCTGTCGAGAGTCATGCAGTCCACAGACTCAGATATATCCAAAAATAATCACCCCTAGAGAAACCTCTGAAAATCAGCAATGAAAGAGCTGACTGAAAGCGATAAATCATGCCATTACATTTTCATACATTTACAAGTAAGTGGGTTTTGGAAACAAGATTGGTGTATAAGCTGCATTTAGCTTTGGTGCACTAAGCAAATTTGAACCGAATATACATTTCTGGCGTGGTATTTTTAAGCCAGGGAGAGGGAAGGGGAGAAGGGGAGTTGAAGGAGCATCAAAGCTATATTTGCAAGTTTAATCTCCATTTTTAGAAAGACGTGTTTTTGTGGAATTGGAATATCAATCACCTCCCACTGGCAGGATCCTTCATCAAGAGAGAAATTACAGCACATCCGATCTTCCTTGAGTCTCTCGTGATCACGTTATTAAAATGGTTTTCGTCACTGTGCCCTACGTGTGAGAAGAAACCCTTCCTTGGCATACCTCCTTGTCCTTCACTGCCTTATTTACAGCCTGCAATAGACTTGTTGAGTGTGAAGGGAGAACACAGTCAGAATGTCAATGCAGAGAAATGACACAGGAGCCGCTGACGCCCTGGGCTGTGAGTGCGCGGGAGGGGGGGAGGCCCTGCCAGCTCTGCCTCTGCTCCTTGCATTAGCTCCTTGCTAGACACTGTGTGGAGAAGGAACTGGAGCCTCCACCATGAGCCCTGTATCCGGAAGCCAAGCAATGATCCTTAAGTTCAGAGCTTCCCAGCTGAGACCACGCAATCAGCCAGGGTCCTAGGCTTGGCTACTGGTGGACACAGCGAATAGTCGATTTGCAGTGGAAATCCACAATCTCTTATGAAGTCTCCATTTGTAAGAAGTCCTGGCTAACCTCACAGCTTCCCCCCTCCCCAGTTTATGACAGTCTTCTTTTCTGGAATATTTCAGATGGGAGGGATGAACTGCGGTTGTCCTCGAACCAGATCCTCTCCAGGGGGCTCAGCAGTTTTGAGGATGGCATCTGCTTCCCTAGGTAGTTCAAACAAAGATCTGCTCTTTCACCGCCCTGCCCCTGCCGGCGTGTGTCTGCGCGGATGTCTGATATCAGAGGAAGCCGGGGGCTAAAACCGGGGGCAGAAAAAGCAATGCCAGATGCATTAGGCAGGAAGCCAGGGCGGATCAGGAAAAAGTCTGGAATTAGGGAAGGTTGAAGAGAAGCACTTTTGCTTGGTTTCCAACATGAGCCGTTGCCTGCTTTAATGTCTGGATAAGAACTGGCTTGTAATTGATGGATGGATTGCTCGGCTGTAAATGGAGCCTGAAAAGACTATCTATATTCCCTTCTAGCAGTTAAACACACACTCCACCTCCGCTTTCCTCACTCTCTTCAGCAGACCCGTTCTCTTTAATCTGCAGCCCAGGAGCGGATCACAGCCCAGTCTGCTTTGAGTTCGTTCGTGGGCTCCGTTAGTGAAGTTCGGCCTTGCTGGAACCCGAGTAGAGTACAGTGCCCGGTGTGGACGGAGGGATTTTGGAGAATGCTGGTGTAAGGTACCTGGCAATCAGACGTGGGGTCCTGTTAAGTATTCCTTCGCTCAGTAAGGCTTCAGGTCAGGAAACATTTCCTTCCACGCATGCCCACCCCGTCACTGCCATGGCCACTTAATAACCCACGCAAGTTATTTAGAAGCTTTCTTTGGGGTTCTAGTGGGTTTTCTTTCTGCCCTGAAGAAAAAGAACAGCTTTCTATTTGATATATGGATTGATGGACAAGCATATATAGAATATAAACCAGTATGTCTGTATTGGGGGAATACAGGTAGGTTTTTTTAAAAGTTATTAATGAAAAATGTTTGAGGCCCACTGCTTAGAGCACTGAGTGAGGCACCTAAGTTTTCTCCCTTGGTCATGAGTGCTGAGTGGCTTCACTTTTCACACCTTTCCTACTGCCTGCTGAAGACAGACCTAGAGCATCTGGTGAGGAAAAAAAAGTAGGTGACGTGCCTGAATTAAGATGCCCCTCCTCCATAAGGGGCCTTTCCTGCTCTCTCCGCGGCCTTAGTGATCTCCAGGTTTCCCAGAGCCAAGCGGAGACAGAGTCCTGCCTGCAGATCTCAGCCGTCCGCTGCCCACACCCTTCCCATACAAGCTTCCAAGGCAGTTACCATTGTGAAGACGCTGTATGTGAAGCACATGGGCATTGAGTTTGCCCTTCACAAGAGGCTCAGTCCTCTGTCCTGCTTTGCTGTGCTGCTGTTGCTGCAGCTTAACTAATGCAGGTCACCCAAGTGTGGCTGTGTTTAAAACTGGACAGGATTCAACCACGGAGAAAATACATTAGTATGCTCTTCGCGCAAATGTCCCCTACTCCTGCACCCTGCCAATGGCCTTAGATCTCTGTTCATTCCCAGAAGCAGATGGCTTGCTTTAAAAAAATCATGCTTGAGCTGGGTCAAAAAGCTGGCGAAGATAGCTTCCAAGCACACAGACTCACAGAGGAGGGAGAGCACGGTGACTGGTGCTGGCGATGATCTCTGGCAAGGAGTGTCCACTCCAACCCACGCCTGTTGGTCCCTGGGACTGGTGTTTGGCACTACACAGCGGATCTCCTTCCAGCAAAGGAGCCTCAGCAAATGGAGTGCCCGTGACAGCTATTTGACTCACTCCAGAGCCTGGTGGTTTAAAGTGACAGCTTGGACTCTTCGCTTAAGTGTGGTATTTTGATGCTTTGGGAGCAGGCAGCAGGCCAAGTCCTTCTCTGTCCCAGATCTGGATGTCAGATTGTAAAACGTGGTGTTTACCAACATGTTTCACCTTGAATTAGCCGCGATTCAATTGTTACTGTTTGTTGACGCGGACGTCTTTTAAAATCTTATACAATTGATTTACTTTTCAGAAGTACAATGAAATCATGTCTTCATTATAAAAATACATGCACTCGTTATAGGACATTTGTAAAATACAGAAGAGGGGAACGTTCATCTGGTTAGCTCCCTGGCTGGTGTGGCTCGGTTGATTGGAGCGCCGTCTCATAAACCAAAAGACCACAGGTTCGATTTCCAGTCAGTGCACAGGCCTGGGTCATGGGTTCAGTCCCTGGTGGGGGGGGGTGTGAGAGGCAACAATTGATGTTTCTCACATCAGTGTTTCTCTCATTGTCTCTTTCCCTTCCCCCCTCTCTCAAATCAACACACGTGTCCTTGGGTGAGGGTTAAAGATAATCACGATACTCATTGGCTATCAGTGTATTTCCTTCCATATTCTTTTCTGTGCCTCTATAATGGAGGCTTTTTGTTCTTGCATCCGTGATATTATTTATTCCGTTTTTCACTCTACTTCCTCTCTACTTGCTTTAGTGTTTTCCTGTGTTGTTCTAAGCTCTTAATAAGCATTCTCAGTGACTGCATGGTATTCTGTCAAGTGGACGCACCTTATTTTACTCAGCCGCACCTCTGTTGGTGAACACTTAGGTTTTACCATTGGGTTATTATAAAGACAAAGTGGTAAAGGTCTTTAAAGCTTTGTTTCATGTTTTGGATTACTTCCCTCACAATAGATTTTCATAAGATTTACATCCGATGTGAACACGTTTAGGGCTCATTGTACTTAAATGACTAAATCGTTTTCCAAATGGGTTGTATCTTTTTTACACCCTCACAAGCATTTGCATAGAGCCTTTTCTACCGCATCCTGGCCAACCTAGGACGTTAGCATTTTTAAAATCATTCCTGCATTGCTAGGCAAGAAATGATATCTAATTTTCTTTAATGTTGCACATCCTGTTTTGTGTTGATCGAGGCTTTATTTAGGAAGATCCTACTGTGTTTTGCATGTAGTGCATGGAAATTTCAAGGAAAGTGCTCTTGAAAAAGAAAGTTGTTTATTTATTTAATTTTATTTATTTTTAGGGGGAGAGGGAGAAAGAAAGGGTGGGAAACATTAGTGTGTGAAAGAATCCACTGGTTGCCTCTCTCAGGCCCCCCATCTGGGGACCTCGCCCAAAACCCAGGCACGTGCCCCGAGTAGGAATCAAACCAGCAACCTTTCGGTCCCCAGGCCGGCGCTCAGTCCACTGAGCCACACCGGCCAGGGCAGAAGATTGTTTACTTTCATTCTGTTTTTCCTAAGCTCTCACTTTTTCCCCTCCCACTTCCAAGCCACCTCACGTGAAGAACACATGACCAAACCATAGAGAATTAATACGCCAGAGGCCTAGTGACGGAGGTGGCCGGGCGGTTTTCGGGCAGTAAACGACCTGGATTTTGATTTGTGTGACTTGTGCCGTTTAGCCCGCAGCCACCACGTGCCTCCTGTTCCCAGTGCTTCCTTCCTCCCTCGTTTCCTCCCCCCTCTCTCCCTCTCCCCCTGCCCTGTCTGTCCTCTCTCCACCCTGTGACAGCTTAGATGAAGGCCTGGCAGAGGCAAATGGACGGGCTAATCCCCGTGCTGCAGCCCCGGTCCTGTCTGTCCCTCTTCCTGCTGAACATGATTTATAGTTGTTTGGCAGAAGGTCAAAATCTGATTCCTCACAGTGGGGGTGGAGGGGGAAATATTTGATTTCTCTGACACAGTTCATTAAAGATTCATACACATGGATCTGAAAATGAAACATTTCTTCGTGTCAACATGAGTTACGGCGGAAGCCTCAAGCAAGACGTCAGTGTTAGAGTGTGGCACTTTTCCCGAGTAGTCACACAGGCATAGCGGGGCCTTTCCATGTGACAAGAAGGGGAAAGGTGAGCTGGGCTCTGGGTGGTGGAAATGAGATTTTTCTCTCTTTTGCCTAGGGGCTTTCCTTGTAAATAGAAGCCAGTTTATTAGGAAACCTCTCTATCTGAAAGCTTAAAGAGCCCATGTTATTCTTTTATTCTTTTGTCCACTCAGTTGATAAATATTTTATCAAGTTTCAACTCTTGGTCAGATGCATATGAATGAGACAGGACTTACTTTAAAGCTCCCTCCTTTCTTTCTTACTCTTCCCTGACCCCTTCTTACCTTAGAGCTGCCCGGCCTTCACACTGTCTTTTATTGTAAATACCGTAATGGTTGGAAACATGATCTTCCAGCCCAGTGCTTCTCACACTGTAATGACATACAGTTCATCTGGAGATCTGTTAAAATGAAGATGCGGACTCACCAGGTCCTGGACAGGACCAGAAAGACTGCATTTCTCCCAAGCTCCTAGGAGACGCCATTGCCACTGACCCAGGCCCCCCGCTTTGAATAGTAAGGCCCTAGTCTGCGTTAGCTGTGCTGGGCTGACCAGTGTTCCTTCAAATTCATGTCTGCCCAGAACCTGTGAGTGTGACCTTATCTGGAAATAGAGGCTTTACAGATGTAATCAAGGTAAGATGAGTGTATTAGTCAGGGATGATCTATCTATCTATCAAGAGAAAAAGATTAACTGGCTTTAAGGAGTGGGCCCATGGGATCATGAGAGCTGGCAGGACCCACAGTCTTCAGGGCAGGCCCACAGGCTGGAGATCCTGGGAAGTGCTGACATTGCAGGCGTGAATCCAACGCCCTCTCTGGAGGCAGAATTCCTTCTTCCTCGGAGGACATCAGTCTTTTCTAAGGCTTTCAACTGCTTGGGTGAAGCCCACCCACATTACGGAGTCTCTTCTGCTTTACTCAGAGTCCACTGATTTAAATGCCAATTGCGACTAAAGAAATACCTTCACAGCAACATCTGGCTTGGTGTTTGACTAAAGCCAGGTCCCATGCCTAGCCAAGTGGACACATAAATTTAACCGTCTCAATGAGGCTGTGTCAGATTAGGGTGGGCCCTAAATCCAGTATAACTGGTATCCCTAGAAGAACAAGGAAATTTGCAGACAGACACACAGGACCATGTGAAGATAGGGGCAGGGAGTGGCGTGGTGCATCTGCAAGCCAAGGAATGCCGAGGATTGCCAGCAACTACCAGAAGCTAAGAAGAGTCAAGGGAGGATTCTTCCCTAGAGCCTTAATTTGTGTTGGTTTAAGCCACGCAGTTGTGGTACTTTGTTACAGCAAGAGAAAACTGCCTAGGAAGCTGCCACAGTACCCTAAGTCGTAGGCAGTGGCGAGCCTGAGGGCATCATCACCAGCGCTGGACTTTTCTGGTAATCTGCTATCTTGAAAGATGGATCCCAAGACCCAGAGTGCACAAACTAAAGTGTTTTACTATAGACGAGAAGTTCGGAGCTGCTTGGCGGGAGTGACTAGGTCAGGGCTCGCCTCTTCCTCCCGACTCGAGAGTGATCTGCAAATGCTCACGTGTCTCCTCACTCTTCTTGCCCTGTCTTCAGGTTGCAGGGCAGCCGGCTGACAGATGAGGAGGAGTTAAATTTGCTTTTCTTTGAACAAACTCTGCTAATTAAAATGTGCCCCCGCTGGGACTGCCATTTTTCCATAAGCAATGCGTTATTTCATTAACATTTGCTTTAAAAACCAACAAGGTCATGAAGTTAAGATTGCTTTAGCTTGCATGCTGCCCAGATTTCATGTGCACGCCATAACCTCCCGGCGTAGCAATGAGCTTGAGCAGGCAGCTTTGGGTACTTCGCTGACGCTTGTTTTGAGACAGGAGGGAAACCAATATTGGGTGAGGGTTAGACTGACAACGAGAGCTGTCAAGGACCGAAGAAATGATCAAAGTTACAATATTGACAAAGCAACATGGGTGTAAGGGAATGGACAGATGGTTTTACTCTGGGTGGGTTTTTCCCTGCCTCCTGCACATTTGTGGGCCTTTTCAGAAGGACACAGAATGAGGGGGTATATTTCCGCTGGGGAATGTTGAAGCAAATGTCAGTTGTGATCAATAGGGAAGCCTCCACAAGGAAAGCAGAGCTGTAAATGTCACTTGTTTCGCTTCACAGCAACAGGTGTGTGTGTGTGTGTGTGTGTGTGTGTGTGTGTGTGTGTGTGTGTGTGTGTGTGTGTGTGTGTCAGAGCTGAAGTGTGAAACCAGTGAATTCAACTGTAGCCAGGACGTAGCACCCAAAGTCCATGTGAGGAAACGACAGGACCCTGAAAAAGCTGAGCCCCTCTTAACGGAGAGCGTGGAGAAAGCAGACTCCTCGACGCTGTGATTGCTCAGCTCTCTAATTCGGCGTATGAAATGACTCCTGGGACCGCTGCGAGGCGGTCCTCAGACGGAATGCAGCCCACATCCTTCTTTGAGCCTGAGACAGGTGCTCTAAAAAGTGCTGGCGTTCGAGGTGAAGGGTGGGCCCCTCACCCTGGCCTTCGGAGGTTTGATTCCAGTGAACTTCACACTCTCACTCTGTGGCCTAGCAACTCTGGATTGTTCATCACTCCCCAGACGGACCTTGTCATGTCCCTTCGCAGAGAATATTCTCCCTCCATCTCCACCTGCCAGAATTGTTTCCATCCTTCATCCTTCAAGACTCATCTCTAAGACCACCTGTACTGATTCTCCCGACTACGCCAGACCAGAGACCATCGCTCCTGACTTAGAACATCCGCAGCATTTAGTTAGTACTGCTTTTCCGACGCCTCTGTTGGATGCTTACATTCCTACTGTTTGTTTCCCTTTATCATTCCACCTATTTGGTTGTAAACTTCATAGGGTCATGAGAGAGAGAGTGCCGTGTTACCCAAAGGAGTGGCCATGTGCCTTAGCTGTCGTAAGCCTTCTGTTGGGAATTGGGTTGAATTGTCAACTGGATAGTGTGCCTGTTTGTAGCTTAGCTTTTTCTCTGACTTCAGTGATGAGTCAGTCAGAGAGGCAGAAGACTCTGGCTGATAAAGGACTTCAGAGCATCCCTTGAGCACAGATTCTTGGGCTGAGTCACAGGAGATGCTGAATCAAAGGGTCGATCCCAGACACCTGTATTATTAACAGACATCTCAGAAGTTGGTTGCTGCTAAAACCCCTCTTGGGAACCGCTGGTGCAGTGGATCACGTGGATCTGAGCTAGAGTCCAATTCTGCAGTTTCCTGCTGGTGCCGACCTGGGCGGCCTCCCTGTCTGTAAAATGTGCATGGTCCTACTTGCCTATTTGGGCTCCTGGTGGGTCAAATAAAAGAGCACATGTAACATGGCCAGCCCAAGGCTTAGATCAAAGAAGACACACCCGATTCTGAAGGCAGGTCCTGGGTGCATTTACCTGCGTTGGTACACCGTCATTTCCCTCCCTGGAACGTTTTTTAAGGTCTCTTCCATCTCTTCTCCAGCTGGGATTTGTCTCTCCTTCAGCCCTCTCTGCTGCTGCTGTGGCCCCGTGGACATGAGCTAGAGGACACACGTCAGTGCTGCTTCTCTTAGAGTGCCTTTCTGTTGGTGTCGTTCCTTCAGCACACCCTTGTTGAGGATCTGCTGTGTGCCAGACACTGTTACAGATGTTGGACATGCAGCAGTGAACAAAATGGGCACAAATCCCTGTCCTCAAGTGGTTTATAGTCTAGGCAGAGTAGAAAAGGGGTACGTAAGAGGATGTGCAAGTTTTTTTTCCTGCTCCTGTTCACCTCTACCCCAGCCTGCCCTTCTGAGGAGTTTCCGTCTTGGCAACATCTGCTGCTCGTTGGTGCACCCCTTGAAAAGTGCACCCCTGAAAGTCTTATCCTGCTGGACTTCAGAGAGTCTACAAGCCCCTCACTCCCTGCTTCTGGAGCGGGGACCAAGGGAAAATTGCCGGTCCCCTTCAGTTCCCTGTTGAAGCTTGTGCAGACTTTGACAGTGCATACTGCCAGTCTGCAGGGAAGAAGGTGATGCCAGGCCTCAAAGGCTTTCCCCCTTCATCTCCCATCTTCTGCTTCTTTGGGAAGCTGTTCCTGGAATCACCAAAAGCTGCGTGTCTCAGTTTAATGGTGCGTGCTTTTAGTTTTTATTAGTCACACACAGAGCCTGATACTAAGCATTAAGCAAGGGGGCCCGGCTAAGGCAATGGGGCCAGGAAGTTGCTATCTTTGAAGAAGCACCAGATATATGGAGAGAAAGCAAGAAGGAAGGGGGTCTACAAGGTTGTGGCTACAATTTAAAAAATGGATCCATCTTTTATTCATAATGGTTTCCAGATTTTGAGCGCTTACAGTGTCCCAGGCACTGTGCTGAGCACCTCGTGCATGTCGCTGGGGATGTAGACAGTGGATGTCCACGTCGCAGGTGGGGAAGGTGAGAAACAGAAAGGTTGAGTGAGCCAGCTGCAGGCACACGGGGCCAGTTGGCTGACCTCTGAGAGGACTTTCCACAGGCTGGAGCGAGTGGAAGACAAGCAGCATGAGCTCTTGAACCAAACCCTAGTTTAAGCAAAGGTAGTAAATGCACACACTCATCGCAAACTTTAAATGTCATTTGCTGCGCAAATATAGAAGTGCAGGGTTTCAGAACATGTTTTGATTTTCTCGTCTGAACCCCTGTTGAATTGGAGTGGGGCTCCCTGACCGGGACACAAGGAGGAACATTGTGCATCCTACCCTTTCTGCCCGTGGTGCACAGCACTCTCCTGGACAAGCAGGGCACAGTCAGTGAGCGGTGAACGTCGTAACCAGTTTGACGAAAGGAGAGCATTCACTCCTGAAGTCTGCCACCCAGAAGTCGCTGTTTCAGTACTTCTTGAGGTGTGACTTCCACACCTGTTAACGTCGCCTATTCCTGGAACCCAAGCTAGTCCCAGAGAGTTAAATGGGATTATAGCCCCAAAGTCCATGGTACAACACGCTCCAAAGGCGATTCTGTTGCAGGCCACAGTTAGAATTTCCTTAGACCGCCTCATTCCATGTCCGTCAGCCACCTGTCCGCATTTCCCACCTTTTCGTGTTTGTCTCTGCTGCACGCTGAGTGATCCCTCCAGAGCTGTCTTTCAGTTCATTTACGGGCGTACTTCAGAGATATCGGGGTATGGTTACAGACATCCACAATGAAGTGGGTCACACCCTTTTTTCTGGTAAAGGGTCTTGCCTTCCTTTGTAAGGGTGCATTATTTATGAAGCGCAGTAAAGCAAAGCGCAATGAAATGAAATATGCCTATATTCTTTTTTTTTCATGTGTTTCTAAAACACTGTTAAATGGGTCCATTGAGTTTTTAATTTTAGTAGCAATAGTATCCACTTCTAGATAGTCTGTTTGGTGCTTTTTTCAAATTTTTATTTGGTCATTTTTTTTTTTTAGTAGTTTACTGTTCCCTGCAGAGGGATGTAGTCGACCTTTTCTTTTATTTCTTTAGACATAGTAAACATGTTTATGATTTTGTCGGATAATTTAATATCTGCGGTGTTTTTGTGTCTGTGTCTGGTGTCTGTTGTTTCTACTGGTCTGTTCATGGTGCCTTTGTTCTTCAAGTACTTGGTATTTGGGGCTGCATTCCACTCATAATCTTTGAGAAACTATTTGTCGGGGATTCGTGGAGGGGTATGATCAAGCTGTCTTTCTCCAGAGAGATTTTGCTTGGCTTCTGCTAGGTTCCTGGGAGTACAACAGTTAACTGTCATTTCAAACCAAGTTCATGAAGGTCCACAGACCATCTGGGTAATGCAGACCCAAGGTACCCAATCCATGAGAGGGCCGCCCACACTGACAAATGCCTCCATGTCTGCATAGGTGCACATGCTGCAAGGACCGCCCTTCCTGCGTCCCGGGCAAGAGGGAGGAGGGCTGCCTCTGGTTCATCCTCACCCTGCGGGTTGCTCTGTGGAGTCCCATCGTAAAGGAGGGGTCTCCTTTGCATGCCCCACTTTGGGTAAGCCCTGGATCTTGACTTTTGTCTCGGGCAAGACTGAAACCCAAGTTGGTCCAGATCACCATTGCCCTTGGGACAAAGTTATCTCAGTTTCCTGGATGCTTACCCTTTACTTTTTATTACCTCTTTAATGATATTGAGATTTTTTAAAAAATATTTTACTCCAGCGTTGTAAGCTTCCCTCCCACCTCCTGTGGGAAAGTTGGTGTGAATAGTCAGCCCACCATATTACCAGAACTGGAGGCCTCTCTGCTAAAGTTTGAGAGCTGTGCCTACCTCCACTCCAGCCCACACTGGTAGAGAGAGAGAGAACGAGAGCTGTGCTTCTGGCCTGTTGTTGGGCAGAACACTGGACTTGCCTTTACCCAGATCCTTCGTGTCTCTGGTACCTCCACTGAGGTGGCTTATGTCTCAAAGGAACAGTTACTGTAACGCGATAAAAAGGTCAAGCAGTGCTTTGAGAAGGCGGCCATGGGGCTGGTGCAAAGTTGAGAATCCTTAGGTGCTGGGAATTCAGGGAGCAGGAGCCGCAGCTGTTCAGATCAGCCAGGGCCGATCCTCCCCCTCGCATTCACCGGGGGCCTCTAGACAGTATGTGCACTTCGATGAACGCGGTGGCACAGGATGGCTTGTGTTCACCACAGGGACTGACATATGGGAGGCGGGAAGAGCACTCCAGCTTCTGTCATCCAAATCCGGGTAGACAGTCTGCACCCGGGCTCTGCCGCTCTCCTGGTCATGCCCTCAAGTGGATTAATGGGCCTCTCGAGGTGTGGTGGCCACTGGTTCCGATGCCTCTGTTTGCAACGTTATTGCTCGCCCTTCACTCATTTCTGAAAGTCACTCTCGAAAACACACGTTCCTCTCCATCCGTGAAACCTGATTTATCAGCCAACTCCTCAGAGAAGAAACAAGATAAAAACCTGCAGCTATAAAACACTGCTATGCATGATGCCCTGTGGGTTTTGTGTCTAGACAGAGCTGCGAGGCTCCTTTGTGGCCCAAGCAATATCTCTAGATGGCTGTCCATTTGCCTCTGTAGAAGAAAGACAGACTTGGCAGTTTTATGTATTAGACAGAGACCACGGAGTCTTGCAAAGAAAGCTCTGGCCAGGAAGTCAGGAGATGACACTTTCCACCTTGGTCCTGCCAGTCTTTCCCCTGTGAGAGAAAGCGCAGCCTGCAGGGTTCCAGTCTTGACACTATCACTTACTAATTCAGTGACCTTGGGCAAGTGACTCACATCTCTGCCCGAGTTCCCCATCCATAAAAAGGAGATAACGGTAGTACGTAGGGCATGGCGTTGTTGCGAAGACAAATCATGTAAAGTGCTTATAATAGAACGTTTGGCAATAGCGAGCACTTGATGGACGCGAGCTGCCATGATCGTTATCCTGGCCAGGGGGGACGGCACGCAGCACTGTCAGCGCCCAGAAAACAGTCCGCTGTTCCAGTGAGTCAGGGAGCTGAGAGCTCCCATTTGGAAGGGGAAATCGATGGTAGTGCTGGCCTGTTTGAGAGGGCTGGTTCACCTCCAAGGGTCTTTTCAGCTCAGTACCTCCTTGCCAGGCTGATTGCACATGTGGTCCAGGGTTATCATGTTCGTTGCCAAGAGACATGTGAGTTACTCGGCCAGGAGACATGCAGATTTAGTAGTGCAGAAACAGGAGGTCTCTGGAAAATGCAGAAGAAAATGAGGTAGCACCACCAGGCAGGCGCCGGTTGGGGATTAGTGAGAGGGATCGGGTATGAATCCCATACTGGACCAAGCCCCGACCCGTCACTGGCTGTTGGAAGTGAGATGGCCCACTCCTGTGTTCCACCTCTGCCAAGTGAGCCCATTCCCTACAGATCCACACATCGGCATACCACTAGGGGCTTCTGTTTATAATGAATTCTCTTTGTGGGTTACCTGGCTATGTGCATTTGTCAGAAGTCATTGAACTGAAATTATACAATTTTTTAAAAACGAGTTTTCGTTCGATTCTACATTGAGTGAAATCATAATGGTATTTGTCTTTCTCTGACTGGCTTATTTCACTTAGCATGATATTCTTCAGGTCCATCCCTACTGTCGCAAAAGGGAAAAATTTTTTCTTCTCTTTTACGGCCAAGTAGAATTCCAGTGTATAAATGTCCCATAGTTGTGTTATGAACAAACTGAACTAACAAGCAAAATAGAGACAGATTTACAGACAGAGAACAGGCGGACAACTCTGGGGTAGAGGGGCAGCTTCGGGAGTGGAGGGATTGAGCACAAAGGAAAAAGGACTCATGGACACGGACAACAGTGTGGTGATTGCAGGAGAGGGGGTGGAAGATAAGGGGGATAAATGGTAATGGAAAAATACAATAAAATTTTTTTAAGTAAATAAAAAACAAGATAAAAATAAAAAAATGAGTTCTTCTCCTTAAGTTGATCGTGGAGCTTACGTAGATGCACCGGTGGCTGTTGTGGCCGGAAGGGGATTCTTGTGCGGTCCCCAGCGGGGAGGGGTGCCCCTGCTGCGTGTCTCTCACAGGAGTGTGTGGCCTGTCCCCGACTCCTGCCAGCGCTGGCCCTTTCTTAGCCTCTCCTGTACCTTTGTCTGGCTTCTTATTACCTCTATTTTCTCCCTAGATTTGATCTTCTTTTTTACTCTTTTAATTTACGCTTTTTTTCTTTTTATGATCAGTAATAATATGTGCCTGCTAGGAAAAAAAATCCAGCCACTCAGAAGAGTTTCAGTAAAAAGTGAAAGTTGTTCCCCTTTTCCACCCCAACCCCATTTCCCAGAAGTAGCCACTTTTTAAATGCATTTGTAGGTTAACATATGCAATGCACATATACAGATAAGTAGACATACACATACACATATATGCATATGGTCTTGCTTTATTATGGGGATGGGATCATTCTCGTGGCTCTGCATCTGGTTCTTACCACTCACAGACTATGGGTATCTTTTTATGACACCACTTATAGAGCCTCCACCCCACTCTTTTTCAGTGGCTGCAATATATAATATGTTGTTTAGATACATTTAACCACTCTTAGTGCTATATTTCTAAGCTCACTCAAGGTGGACTGAGAGACAGACCCGTTGTGGAATGGACCCCCAAAAGAATTCCATGTCACTCATTTCTTTTCAGTAACACTGTGTTGGATTCTGGGGTATGTTTGTTTGGGATGCTGTGGAGTCTGGCTGGCTTTGGCAACCGATAGGAAGGTGTTGGTAGAGGAAGACTATCCTACATCATATGTCTGTGACTAGAGGACGTTCTTTCAAGCATCAGAGGGTGATTGTAAGATTGCTACCGACCAACCTCTCTCCCCTGAGGGACAGGCTAGGGTAGCGCTAGACTGCACTTCAGGAGGTGAAAGTGGGGTTCCCGGCAACGGCGAAGCCTTGTGTCCCTGCAGTGCAGGCCTTTGTGCTTTCTGAAGTGCTTCCACAGTCGTTACCCTGCTTGACCCCTCTTCGAACCCTGAAAGTGCATGGGTTGGTGGTGATTATCCTGACACTGCAGGTGAGACCAAGGGAAACAGTAAGCAGGAATCAGAGCTGGGGTTAGTACCTTTTTTCCTATTCCTGGCCCAGTGTTCTGGCCACACTGAAAAGTGAACCACACCAGCGGGGAGATTGGTGATCTCAGAGCAGCCACCCAGGATGCCGTTAGCACTAGTTACCTGATAATCCAGGTGCCCTAGATCGTTGAGGTTCAGGGAGTGAGAGGACTACTTGCCTGCAAGCCTTCTTGTTTAAAATGACAACTTGGATACACACACGTACCTCTGTTTCTTCCGAAAAACCCACCCTAATGGTATTTTAAAGAGTATACCCACAAGGACAATGTAAGGAGAAAAGAAAAAACAACGATAAAAATGGGGAAGCAGGAGAACAATTGGATGAGTAGTGGCCGACTTAGCTCAGAAAGCAGAGTTTTAACTGGCACTCGGGAGAACCAAGGACCAGCCAACTTTACTCCCAGAAGGTCTGGGGATTGGTGGCAGGAGATAACTCTGGAAGCAGAGGTGACCAGGAATATTATTTGGAGTTTCATTAGGAAGCTGTCACACTTCCACATTCTCTTCCTATCAGACTCAGCCAGGTGACTCTCACTGCGGCAGAAGGTGCAAGTCGATTCTCTGTGAGGGGAAGCAGAGGTCTCTGGATACCACACATCAAGTGCAACTGAGGATGAGGGTACCTTTCTGGAAATGGACTTAGTGTGCATTGACATGATGAGTGTTGAAACCACTCATCTCCGCCCCCCCCTTTTAACCCCCCCACCCCGCCCTGGGCATCTCCCAGGACAGAGTCGGCCAGGCTCGGGCTCCTTCTAGTCAAGAATTAAACAGAGTTTTGTTAAGGGGGGAATCTCACCAGTTTAAGGGATTGGAGATCCCCAATGGCATGGGCCAACTGAGTCATCTTATGAGGAAGCCAACAGTTGATAAGCCACATCCAAGAGCTTGTTAGTGCCCCATCCTATACGTGAGCAGCCAGCCGGGACTCAGCAGGCACCAGAATGTGAGGGACAGAGCACTCACACATGCACAAACCTGCATGTGCACACACGCACACACATGTGCACAGGCACATGCCTACGGAGAGATGGAAACAAAAGTGCAAAGCACCTGGAGGAAACAGGCTGTACAAAGAGGAGGAAAATGATTTTTAAAGCCTGAGAGCTAACTGAAGATACTGCATTCTGGAGATAAAAGCAGGATGTCCTCTTAAAAGAGCAAACAGGGAAGTACTCAGAAACTTACAATATGAAAAAGCTGAAACATGAGTAGGAGGGTATGTCCCAGACAGCACAAAGCAATGCAAAAGTAAGGTCGAGAAGATAAGAAAAGTAAATCAAGGATGTGGTTATTTACACCCAAATAATAGGAATTCTAGAGAGAAGTGAGAAAGAGGAAAATTTAAAAGAAATCCCCCCTGAACCAAGGATGGAGTTTTCAGATAGGAAAGGGTCCAACTAATGCCCCGACCTAGGCGCGTCGGTGTGGAGTGTCAGAGCAGTGGACAGGAAGAAGGTCGCTCCTGCGGGCTTCCGCAGAGGGCCCGAAAAGATGAGTACGTAGAGGAAAGCAGGCCTTCTACAAAGGTCCAAGAATCCAAATGGCATTAGACTCCTTAGTAACGTTGGGCATGAGTCAACAGTTCTAAAGTGGATAATGTCAAATTCTGCTCCATAAACACACTTTCAGAAATAACTTTTAAAAACCGACTTTCATAGAGGCCTTCCAGGACACTAGTAATGAATGTGCTCTACCCAAACTGAAGGAGTAACCCCAGAAAAAAGAAGACAGGTTATGGGAAATCCAGCATGACAAGTGAGAGCGAAAGGGAACCTCCAGGCGTTGACAAAATGCTTCACGGATTTGAGCGTTTTGAGAAGATATTTACAAAGCTGGGGAGGCTCTGTGTTTGGATTAGTGAGAATTATATGTAATGCTAAACAAATACATACGTAATTCTAAACAAATGGAGGGGAAGTCTATAGTAACTCCAGGGAAAACAAAGTTTTGCCAGGAAGAAAAGTGTGTAAACCATAATGTACGTTACGACGTGGCAGTGAATAACCTTTTTATGATCAAGATAAGAAAAACACCGATTATCTGAAATTACTATCCAACTAGGGGGCTTGAAAGTGGGCATCCGTGTGCTGGCTGCTGAGATGGTGGTAAACTAGAGCTGCGTCCTCATCTCCCCGCTGGAAGTCCGTAGCTAATGCCCAAAACTGAAAATGAAGAAATAGTTCTGTGAGTGTGTTATTGAGAGATACGGGGGGGGGACTGAGAAAAGACCCACCTAGAATAGCAGGGAATGATTGCTTCTGGCAGAGGAGGGTCAGAGAATGCTGTTTCTTTTATCAAGGCCTCTACAGCCATTTGACTCTTTAAATGGTGTGCACATGTTCATTTGATAAAAATAAAAATGAATTTGAAGAATGCACTGGGAGGAATGATTGGTCGGTAAGAGCACTTGTACTTTCAAAGGGAGCTGTCGGCGAAAAAGCTCTTTCAAGTATTCTCAGCCTCGCCACAGATGGCCCGGCACGAACACCTCTCTCTGCCTTGCCTGCCAGTCCCAGGTCCACCTTAACGATGGAAGCAGAGATGCAGTGGTGACTTTTTTCTCTGCAGGATGAGCGGTTTATTGAAAAATCCAATTTTGAGCATTTTGGTTTACCACAAACCAGAAGAGGTGGCCGAGGTGGCCTCTAAGTGGGTTTGGATCTCACACAAAGCATCACACACCCCTTTGGGGAGTAACTTATAATTCTGCCCTGGTTTTTAAAGCAAAACCGCATGGCAGATATCTGGGGAGCAGGAGGAGGGTTTATTCTCTTTTCTCCCACGCTCCTAAGCAGCCTGGATTAGGGACACTGATTGAGGCACCTTCCTCTTGAGCTCCCAAGGCAGATCGTGTTACCCGATTCCTCTCCCTGCACCCCCCGGGGTTAAGTGGCAGAGGCTCCTTTTCGGAGATGGGGTCCGATGCACGTGCCCAGGCACGTCGCCCATCCAGCCAGGGCCACAGAGGCCAGACGTGTTCTCACGGGTGTTGTGGTTCAGAGCATGAGCTTTTGGATCCGTCCCAAACTGGGTTCAGATCTTGATCTGGTTGCTGGCTGCTGACTCAGAGTAAGTGACCTCACTTCCCTGAGCCTCCACTTTCTCGTCTGTAAAATGGCAATAACAGTAATACCGATGGCATGGAATGAAACAGTACGTAAGATGGGCTTGTGGAAGAGTGCCTATCACATATTAGCTATTAACTCAACATTATACTGTTGGGAGACACCTGAGCTCCGGTCTCCTCATTTGCAAAATGGGGTAATACCACATCTTTTGGGGTAGTTGTGAGTGTTCTGGGAGCCGATGTCTACACACTGCTTAGCCCGATGAATGGTAACTAGTGAGAGTGTGGTTCACAAAGGTGGTGATCACTTCCCTTCTATCCACTCCCACAGTCTCTGTCCTTATTCAGGCCTACCTGCCTCTTGCCCGGCCACCAAAGTACCTTCTCTATCCACCCTGAGTCTCCCCTCTCTCCTCTGGAATGCATCCTCCATGCAGTTGCCAGAACAGCTTTTCACAAACATTGCTTTTATCGCTTCCCACCCTGGCTGAAGAGCCCACGGTGCTTGTAGAATTAAAACGCTCCGGCTGGCTATGTAGAGCTTCACACGCTGCCTCCGTCCCACTCTGCCGCTTTGCCTCTCTTCTGTCCAAGTGACCACCTTCTTCATCCGCTCTTACGTCTAAGAGTATCAGGTATGTTGAGAGTTGATTGGAAACTCAGTTCCATCAGAAAGCCTTCTCTAATCACTTCTCCAGCTGCAGCCAGCACTGGGCTTGTGCAGTTTCGGGTGCGTTTCCCTGGCGGGGAACACCTCGTACTGTGGCAGGAAAGAGCGCAAGGTTTTGGAGTCTGAGGAATGTGGATTCCAGTCTCAGCGCTGCCACTGACTAGCAGAGAGACCTTGGGAACAGAATGCCTCCTTTCTGTGTCCTCCCTTGTAAACTGGGAGTTTGTAAAGTAGGGTAGTGTCATGATGAGGACCGTGAGAGATAAAGGAATGTGTGAAATCCCTCATAAAATAGCCACGTACGTCCCTTGGTGTCACATCTGGCTTTGCGTGGCATTGCTTGCATGTGAATTCTCTTCCCTCCGTTGTTTCACGTGTGCGTGCCTCGTTGCTTTGCTGCAACATCAGCTCCGCAGGTGTGGGCCTGGTTATTTTCTCTGAGTAACTTGCCCTCCTGTGTCAGTCACTATATGCCAGCTGATGCTGTGGTAACAGAGACATCCACGTTTCCATAGTTCAGAACTATAGAGGTTTAGTTCTTGTTCACCTGCACATCTGTTATGGACTCCTAGGGCCGGCTCTTCTCATTTTTGGTACACTCATGTTTCATCGGCCAAAGCAAGTCACAAGGCCAAGTCTAACTCCTAAGGGGACAGGGAAGTTGAGTCCTACTGTGTATCCGGATGGAGAGAAATTCAGGAACATTGGTCAACCTCCTAAGGATCGCCATATCCTCCAGGGACCTATGTCAGGCCTTGCCTGTGGCGATGCCTGTTTGAAAGCCTGGTGTCACTGCTGGGCGTACAGGCCTCTGCCGGGCACTGGGAGCCTTGACAATTACATACAGTCCAGTTTTCTGAGGGTCCATGGTTCTCTCACTGCAATCCACAGCCTCTCCTGGAAACACAGAGCAAGTCCAGTTGTCTCAAGACTGGACCACTCCGTAAACACAGAGGACACCCAGAGAAGGAAGCTTCATCCTACCTGAAATCCTGACCAGGATTCAGGGACCCCAGCTCTCTAATGTCCTGTTATCCTTGGTTCATTCATCCATGTATTAATTTCCTTGGCTGGGAAAACAAGTATTGTAGGCCTGACCCCCAGGGTGACCTTTCCACCCCGAGTCTGTCGCTGCTCATGCACTTCAGACCCCCTGACTTTTCATATCACTAATCATGCCGTGTAGACCCCCTCAGAGGAAGAACGAGGGGGCCGGGGAATAGCCTCATAAGACTCCCCCACAAGCCCTTGCATGACCCCTCCCTTAAGCATCCGGTACCATTAACACAGCTAATCCCCTGACGTTGGCCATTTGGGTGATTCCAGTTGATCCACTGTTGTTGGCCTCTGAAGTCTTACTGTCTAATGCCTTTTGAACATTCAAGTAGCTTTTCACTACTAAGGCTCAGAACACAGAACAGCTGAATATGAATTAAACGTTTTAAAGCAGGGAGAGAATGCCTAATAACTCTGTAAGGCAGACCAAAGGGCTGCAAAGCAGCCCCGTGAAGCATTAAACCAGTGCCTGTGTGTACTTCTCTATGGCCAGATCTTAGTCACTTAGTCACCGTTCCTGGGGATAAATACATTCTAAGTTCCTCTGGGGCTGCCCCCCTCAGTCACCCAAGACATTAGACCAGGCCATGACATTGTGGGTTTGGCAGGAAGGACCAGAGAGCCACAGAAACACCACCATTAATTCCCGCCGTGTGGGTGAAATTCAGACACTTCTGAGTCTATATCCGTTTGTGTTTAGGATGGGGAAGTCATTCTTGCCACTGCTAATCAGTCAGAGGTCACCTAAATCAAGGACATACCTGTGCCATAATCAGCCCATCCCAGCCTTTTACCAAAATGACCATCCAAAAAAATAAAAAAAAGTACACCCCATCCAGAAAGCTGGCCTAATGAAACCCTGACAGATTGCTGCTGCCCTTCACAGCTGCCTGGTGGCTGGCTGGATCTGCGTGTGAGCGCTGGCAGGGATGGGAAACATCTGGCTTCACGGAGTTATTCAGTGTCTTCGACATGAGCCAGAGGATGGCAGAAATGGTAGAAAATGTGTTCTTATCTTACTCAAAGATACAGGGAGTGGGGGGCAAGTTCGTTTTAAAATCAAGTCCCCACTTGATTTTAAAATGATCCTAAGGGGAGGCGGGGTGTGGAGTGTACTTTGTGTTGCATCTGTGGGACGGTCGTCAGTGCTCGCTCATTCCCGTAGACTTGGAAGTGGGGAGGCAGTTTAACTGCATCAAGTGCCTAATGAAGGGAGGCCGCATCTCATCGGTATTCACTGTGGCACCGACATTACATACCCTAATTCCGAAACAATGAGCTCTGAGGAGATGCTTTCTCTCTTGGTTCGAAATGAATGGAGCATCCAGGATTCTCCCAGTTTGATCCCCCGCTTGAACCTGGAGAGGCGCCAGCCTGCTGGGTTTCACCCTGGGGAATTCACACCATGTTGAAAACCTTACATCAGGTCTGTCTGCCAGTACCCACGGTCCTAATCTGTTCAATATTTCAAGCTAACAATGCCCATGGGGCCCTTCAGCTCCACAGTCAGTCTTGTTCTGTGAAGACCATGCAAATGTAACTGCTTCTGCCTGCTTTTTTAGGAAAGAATCAATAATTCCCCAGGCTGGCTTGGCTTTGCTCCAGTCCCTCACATGAGGCACAGGGCCCGCCTTACCCTGAGCGGTGACACACAGCCCATTCCGTGGGGTCAGGTCCTCTTACTGCGCGCCTGGGAAGGTGTCATATCGAGGATTGGCTTTCCCTTTGATTAGCCACTTATGGAAACTAGGACCTTTGACTTCATCAAGTTATGGGAACTTGAGTCTGGCGTGGCGCTGTATTGTGTGTGAAGAGAATGGCATTGAGCCCTGTCTGTCCCTAGGCCCTTCTGGATTCAGGAAACGGAAGGCGTTGGGACTTGATTCGGTGAATGGGGCCATATGCAGTGTTTTCTTTAGAGTCAAGCACTGATGTCTAAAAAGGAACTGCTTTCCAGGAAACTCTGGTTTTTCATAACAACTGCTTTTATTCTGCTGGCTCATTCCCAGGGGAGTGATTTTTTCCTTTCATTTCCCTTTATCCAAAAAAAGAAAAGATAACATTTATAGGATTCTAAAAAGGAATGCATGACAGATCTTTCATTAACAAATATTTATTGGGCACCCAGCGTGTTAGGGGCTAGTTAAAAGAGCAGCACACCGTGGCCGGAGTGGCTCAGTTGGCTGGAGCGTCGTCCCATAACCAAAAGCCTGTGGATCTGATTTCCAGTCAGGGCACCTACCTAGGTTGTGGGTTTGATCCCCGTCCAAGCGCGTGCGGGAGGCAACCGATTGGTGCTTCTCTCTCACATCGATGTCTCTCTCTCTCTAAAAGCAATGAAAAAATGTCCTCAGGTGAGGATTTTTAAAAAATTGTTTTAAAAAAGAGGGCAATGTAAACGTAGTCCTTATGAGCATGGACCCAGGCCTGAGCGCAAACCCTGGCTCAGTCCTTGGTAGCTGCGTGAGGTTGCGTTCGGCACATAGCCAGCCTTCCTGGGTTGTGGTTTCCGCTTTGGTCAGGGGGACGTCAGTTGCACCTCGTTCTAAAGTCCTTAGGTTGGCTCCTGGCCCTTGGTGAGTGCTGTGTAAGGGCTGGGTGCCACCTTTGCTGCTGCTGCTGCACTTGATGTTATTGTCATCACTATTATTAGATGCTGGGAACAGAGTTGTCCCCCAAAACAAAGCAAAGCCTTGTGCTTATGAGACACAGAGTTTCCTGGGGGCGGCAGACACTAACGGGAGATTGTAGTGGAACGGTGACTGGAGCATGTGCTGTGATGCAGGAGAGAGAGCTGGCTCCAGGCAGACATAAGAGTTGTCCTTGTGGGCAGTCCTCAAAGGCTTCCTCCAGGAAGCATGACCAACTTGAGATCGAAGGAGAGGGAGGCATTAATTCGTGACAAAATAATTAAGTCACAGAATGCAGGAAAGCACTCCCCAACATCACCCATAATTTATCCATCCAGTAATAACCATTATCCACATTTTTAAATGAATAGAAATACATATACACATATACATGCTTTCTAATTCACAAAAATGGTGTCCTGTTCTTATAAAATATATAGTCTTCACTAAAGCACTTCTTCTCACCTTTCTGTGTCAGCCGTTAGGACCTTATCGCTGAGAGCCACTCTGGACCTTCAGCTCAGCTGTGTACCCACTCACCGCCCCGCCCCGCCTCCCCAGGAGGCAGGAAGGTTCTGCTCACAGAGCCAGCCCTTCCACTCTGGTCACACCCAGTGAGTGCAGGCTTCCACCTATCTGCAGGGGCTCCGGACTCCCGAGGGCTTTTTCTCCCGCTGTGCAGATGGCATGCAGGAGGAAACCTAACTTGGGCTTGCCACCAGCATTTATGGGCTGGAATGGGAGGCACACGTGAACATTTGCAGGAAAAATGTGTGCACACGTGCATCGCCTTGTTTCTCAAACCCCCTCTCCTGTGTCGGGAGCTGGAACTCTAATAAAGATTTCCTGTTAAGGAATTTGCCCCTACGGTCCTAAGAGATCACCAAATCCTGTGAGTCTCTTGGAGGATGAATTGTTTGTCCTGAAATCCCTGAAGGCTCAGATCACTAAAGGTCACCTGTAAAGGAGATACTTTTATGGACTCAAAAAAAATCAGTGGCCTTGTACTCTGAATTGGCTTCGCACCTCTTTCCCCGCCCCAGGTACTCAATGACAGGTTGGTTCACTCATGTCCTCAGTCGAAGACCTGCCTGCTGTGCGGGTGAGGACTCCCCTTAGCGGATGTAAATGCATTGTCCCATCCAGGTGGCGTGGCAGCATCTGCTTAGCACGTGCTAAGCCTTAGCCTGTTAACAGTCAGTCCCCCGTCCTGCCTTCTTTGTGTCACAAAGACTTGTCTCCTCTCTCAACTCTGTTTACACTTCCTTTTCCTTTACTCTCGCACAGCTTCCCCTCGAATCAGTCCACAATACATAAGGTGGGTAACCAAGGTCATTCAGTAAGACTGGAACAACAGTGTTTTGGTCTATTCAGGCTGCCGTAACAAAACTCCTGGGCTGGGAGCCTTAGACATCTATTTCTCATGGTGCTGGAGGCTGGGAAGTCAAGACGAAAGTGCTGGCCAGTTCATTTCAGGCTGCGAGCTCTTCTTGGCTTTAGACGCCTCCTCCTTGCTGTGTCCTCACGTGGCAGGGAGAGAGGGCAAGCACTGTGGTCATTCCCTCTTGTAAGGGCATTAAATATCATGAGAGTTAATCCTTATCTGACTATCTCATTTAACCCTAATGATCTACCGAAGGCCCCACCTCAAACACCAACAGATATTGGTTAGAGAATCCAACAGATGAATGTGGGGAGGGAACAAAATATTCAGTCCATAACCAACAGGTTTCAGGACTTGGGAATAAGAAGAGCATGTTCCCAAGAGACCATGGCGAGCAGAAGATAAAATCCGGACTGTCAGGAGGAAGATGTGGGACAAGAAGGGCAGCAGATGCCCGCTTTGCCACCGACTGGCTATGTGAACTTGAGAGGTGCACTTAACTCTCTGGACTTACTACCCTCTCTGTAAAAGTGGGGCAGGTGATGTTCACTCAGGGGCTTGCAGGGGACATTCTCGACTCCATCAGTCAGTCAAGAAATATCGATGGGTCGATGGGTTATCTGCTATGTGTCAGGCACTGTAAGTAATGAAACTCATGCGCATGCCCAAGTGCAAGACAGGGTGGGACCTTCATGGGTGTTTCCTTCCTGGTCCCACACAGAACAGATCATAGAAACAGAGTTACTTGGAGTCTGTCAAAGGAGCTGGTGATAGCCAAGCGCAGTGACAGAACGGGCAGAACTGTTTTCTGCAGTTAAGCGTGCGAGAAAAGTATCCTGGGTGCCATGTTGGGGTTGGGCCCTGAAACTGGGTGCCAGTAGAGGCTTTTGACAGTAGAAGTGAAATGGGGTGATAACGGAAGCCACGTGCTGGCCTTCTTGGGAGATGCCATTAGCTAAGAATAAAATGATGAGCCCACAGCCAGAAGATAGTCACGCCGTTAACAGGTGGCTCCATGCACCACCAGCTGTCTCTTTGTTGCTGCACGGCAGAAAAATAGGGACTTGACCGTGGGGCCGTTTATGGGATTGGCTTTCTCATGGTTCAGCTTGAGGCGTACAGCCCTGCACTTGGGTTGGAGGTGACCACGTCACATTTTGAACGCCCCTCATAGTAACTGTGAGGAACCAGGTTTGACGTAACGGCTGGCGATAAGGTTTTTGTTGTGTGGTTGTTGAGTTTTGGGTGGTTTTTTTTTTTATCTTTTAAATTAATTTTCAATTAAGCTTTGAATGGACAAAGTATAAAATTAACTAACTTGCAATTAATTTCAACAATAATTATGCAAAAATTCAAGGCATGTGAAAGATGGGGAACGTGGAGTAATTAGTTGTGGATTTTTTCACTGCCGTAATTACAACGATGAATATGTATGAGGCCGGTTGGGAAAGGAACTCACAGCAAGCAATTGTATTTAATTAAACTTTCAGCTTTGCCCGCGGAGCCTGCATTGTGTTTTCCTGTCCTCAAACTATTAGCGACGTCTCTCCAAACAGATAGCTCCCAGAAATACAAAGGAGACAAGCACAGGTGCCTTTTTCTCACTCTTAATTTTGCAGACTTCTAGCTTCCTTGGATCTTGAAGTCCCGGGGTCACCATTGGGTGATCATTGGATGGTCGTTGCTCAGGGCGTGACCCTGATAGTACCTTGAATTAACAATTTTATGACAAGCATAGGCTACCTTGTGTCACGTCAGCCCATGTCAAAAACCTTTCGTTGAGCATCCCTTGGGCATCCTTTTCTGTGGTGCTGGGTACAGGAATTGGCTTATAACGAGAATATAATGGTAACAGCATGTTCTAACCCAGTTCCTGGATGGGCTGTCACTGCAGGCACCTCAGTGTGCTGAGCACTTGACGTGCATGAGTCTCTCATTCTCCTGGCCACCAAGGTCTAAGACTTAAAGGAACTTGCCCGGGGTCACCTGCCCAGGAAGTGGCAGAGGTGGATTTGAACCCAGCTCTTTCTGATCCTGAGACCTGTGTTCTTTGCCACTCATTCACTCTCATATTTCTCCAAGTCGGAAAAACAGAAGGAAATCTTTTCAGTTCCCACTTTAAGCTGCAAGTGGAATTTATTCAACTCTCTTTTGTCTCTGCGGTTGGCTTCCTGTCAGATCGACAGTCCAGGGTATCTAAGCCAGCAAAGGCCCCGACAAGAAGCCGTGAGGGATCAGACAGCAGAGGCGCTGGTGGCTCTGGTACAGTAGCAGCAACAAGTGTTTACTAAGCCCTCAGGCTGTTCACCAGCCATTGCACTGTGCGCTTTATAATGGCCAAGTCTGATCTTCACAAACACCCTGTGAGAAGCCTGCTGTTATCCCCTTCTACAGATCAGAAAAACGGGGCCTCTGGAGTTCAGCGACTTGCTGGAATGGCAAAGTAGTACATGGTAGAGCCAGGATCCAGATGCGGGTCTGTCAGCCTGAAGAGCCTGTGGTCTATACTAGACACCAATGCATCATCCTTCCAAACCCTTTTTAATGTCCCTGGGCAGCCACTGAGCAGGTAGGAAAACATGGTCCCCACAAAGACAGGCTTCCGTGCTGTACCTTGGTGGTAAGAGCCAGAGTCTGAGTGTTTGGAAATCTTAGAAGATTTCCCATCTGCAAATGGGATGATATTTGGATGCTGGTAAGGGACTTCCTAGACCCTCCAGAACAAAGACTTAGAGGATGGGAGAGTGCGTCTAATGCAGTCATTGCAGGCTCTTGTTTTCATGTAACCCAGAGCACTTTTCCTGAGGTTCCATTTCACATACACAACTGCCAAAAGGCCTCTCCCCCTTTGCCCTGTGCCCCTGCCTGTCAGGTCATGCTCTCTTAGCCAGTGGCTTCTTTTGGTTCTTGAAGCACTCTCTTTGAGGTCAGTAACTACCGTCTAGAATAGTGTGTGATTTCTGAAGCAGTTACAGCTCCTAGCAGGGCCGGCACGGGCCTCCAATGAATGCTGATTCCATGGCCTCCGTCCAGTTCTCATTAAGCTCGATGGCTTTAGTTTAAAAAAAAAAAAAAATCCCATCACAGACAGGCCTACCAGACTGCCATTAGCAAAACCGGGAAGAACCTTTCACCAAGAGAAGCAATTTCCTCCTTCTGTAATTAAAGCAATTTGGGGCTGAATGTATTTATGGGCAAACTTGCTGAAGTGTGAGACAGAAGCAATTTACGATGTGCGGGTCAGAGGAAAATCAGAGGCTCTGGACAGGCGTCCTGGGTGTCCATCAGAAATAATGGCATTATAGGTATGTCAGGTCTGAGCCAAATCTGGATGCTGTGTCAGGTGCATCATAAAAAGATGAGGAAACTGAGGCACAGTGAAGCAGTTCACCCGAGGGTGGAGAACGAGCCAGCCTGTGGCCAGACTGGTCCAGACCCAGTCCGCTCCCTCCTGCTCCCATGTCCCTCCCAGATATCCAGTGGGGCCGAGCTCCTGGGCCCTGGGCTCTTCTCCAGCTATGTTTTGTTTTCTTCTTGTCGTTCGAGTTTCTTTGTTAATGGTTTCAGTTCCCCTCTATCTCTTATATTTATGAAGTTTTCCCAAAGTATCATTTCACTATTAGACATTCCCATCTGCTGCCGGCCATTCAGGCCCCTCTGCCCGCACGTGCAGAGAGCTAGTGGACACAGGCTCAGGCTACCTGTCCCTGTGTACCCCCAGCCCTGATACATGACCCCTTCTTCCTCCACCCCAGGCTCCCAGCCCCTTCCTCCTCTTTATTAACAAGTGACTAGAATTCTCTAGAACTAAGATGTATGTTTTCTAGACTCAGCTAGGTCTTAAGATCAATATTTTGTTCAATTTGGATTTGCCTTATTCTTATTTCTTGCAAAACCTATGCATTTAGGATAAGTTCAGGCGACAAAACCCTGGTCCCTTCTGTGGTCCCCACAGGTGTGGAGATTCCTGCTGTCAGCTGGGCTCACCCACCATTGACTGTCACCAGCGTGGAAGGCCAAAGGAAGCACACAGCTCATCTCTGCACAGAGTGAAACCCCAGGGCCCTTTCCCTCGGTGCCTCTGTGTCTCCTCTCTGCTTCCTGAAAAGTGACTTCAGGAAGTGGGACAGTCACGGGATTCACGAGCCTAGCCCTGGAGTTGTGTTGTCCCAAGGATGTCCACATTGAAAGGCTACTGAGGCCCTGGCTGGGTAGCTCAGTTGGTTAAAGCATCGTCTTGATACAACAAGGTTGTGAGTTCAATCCCCAGTCAGGGCACATACAAGAAGCAACCAGTGAATGCATAAATAAGTAGAACAATAAATTGATATTTCTCTTTTTTTCTCTCTCTCTCTCAAAAGCAACAATTTTTTTTAAAAAAAAGACTATTAACACAGCATCTTTTGTCCAGAAAGACAACCGATAATGGTGGAAATGTCACAAATGATAGTATCTCTAGCTTAAGACTCGGGGTTGCAGGGTCTTCTAAACCAAAGGAAGCAGGAAGGTTTCCAACATCTCTTACTCCTTGCAAGTCTTTATAGACCAACAAGGGTCAAGCGCTTGTTTATCTGCCCTCAGGCAAGATGCTTCAGACCAGCTCCAGCTGAGCTCTGTATTGTTGAGACCGCAAGGGGAGTTTATAGTCATGACTGATGATGAGCTTTCCTCCTCTGAAGCCAATTAAAAAAATACAATTAGCCAAGTCTCTCTTTATCTCCCTCATTTGGGTGTTCAATTAGTGCCAGTGGATGTGGATACTGTTGCAAGAGGAGCCTTGCTGGGAATGATAGGGTGGCTGCAAGCTCTCAGAAATGAGGAGAAGAGTATTAATTGACATGAGCCTGTCTTGTCAGTGCTCCTGCCTGGCAGCGTCTGTGCCCCGAGTCTCCCGTGCAAATCCAAGGTCGGTGTGAACACCAGCGTCTCCTTGTCGCTCTGGGTAGAGGCATCACCAGGAGGAGCATTTGATACATAAAAACAACAGAATTGAGCTGAAGGTCCTCAACTTCTGGTCAGGAGTTATTTCTTACTTCTTGTAATTTTAACAAGAGTATAATAACATCAGGGAGGAAGCTCATGGGGGAGTCTAGAAAATTAAATCCTTGTTAGAGAAGGGAACATTCATTCACGGAATATTTAGTGATGGTAATAACGCGTATAATAGCTCATGCCGTGTGTGGTGAGCACCTTGTCTGCTGGGAGATCCTGAGCCCGTGATTTCAGGCTCATCATCTCTTCCTGATTCTACAGATATTGAGAGCACGTAATATATGTGAGTATGGCTGAACTTCACGCTTGGAAGTAAGACGGACAGGGTGTGAAACAGGAAATCAGTCCTTAAGAAATGTAGGGTTTTGTTTCCTGGAAACTAGCTGTATCCATAATTGTTCAGCAGAGGAAGGAGGGAGAAGTGCTGTGACGTGGACCAGGTGAGGTGCAGGGGTTGGGGGGGAGCTGTAGCAAAAAGAAGTTACTTCTATTCGGAAAGCTGTTGGGAGAAGCCGGGGAGAACGTGGCTCCGTGGCCATTCGCGTCTTGAAGGCTGGCCAGGATGTGGACGGGAGGTCAAGTTGGGAAGAACCTCGCAGGCCAAGGCAGCGGCAGTGCTAGGAAGGAAGCACTTGTGGAAAGGTTTGCCTGCAGAGCCCTGTGGCCAGGAACACTGCTCTCCACGTTGGCTCTTCTCAGGCGTGCGTTGGTGTTGGTCTTTGTACACAAGAGGCCCTGGCTTGGGGTCTCTCGTGAGGCTGCAGGCACGTTGTTTCCCGGGACTGTGGTCTCACCTGAAGCTGGGGGAAGGTCTGCTGCGAGGCTCACTCATGTAGATGTTGGCAGGATGCAGCTCCCTGTGGGCTGCTGGAAGGAGCGCCTCAGCTCCTCACTGGCTGCCTGGTGGCTTCCCTGCGCTCCTTGCCACATGGACTTCTCCACACGGCAGCTCCCATCGTGGCCCGCAAGGCAGGAGAGAGAGAGAGAGTGATTGATTGATTGACGGAGACCACACCAAGCACCTAAGGCAGAATAAAAGCCAGTCTTTTATAGCCTCATACAGGAAGTGACCGTTCATTCACTCATTGTTTCATTCATTCATAGTCTGCTCACTAGGAGTGAGAAAGTAAGTCCAACCCTCACTCACAGGAAAGAGATCACTCCAGCCTGTGAATTCCAGGAATCCTTCCAAATCCCAAGAGTAGCGGGAAGCAGCCCCAGGGACGGCCCGCCACGCTGGGCAAGAGGGAAGGAGCAGCAGGATCTGGGGTCAGAGAGAATGCAGGCGCTACTCAGGGAGACCTTGTACATCTTCGTGAAGACTCGGGTTTTACTCTAACAGCTGCTGCGGTGTGAAACGATCCGTCTACCAGGATGTTTTATTGTGAGAGATTATAATAGGGAAAGATTGGAAATGGACCCCAAGCGCCCAGCCGACGGGTCCTGGCTAAATAAGTGATGGCCCATCTCTACAGATAGCACACTGTGCGGCTGTTTATTAAAAAGAGTCAGTGCCAGGCTTCAGGCCAGAAACACAAGAGGAGCCTGAAGCATCCTCCGCCAGAAAGTAAACAAGTCCGGAAAACCAACAGACAGAATCATGGGGTGGGGGTCAAAGGTTCTCAGGAGCCTCCTGGAAGGAGCTCCCATGGCCCAGGTTCAACTGCCATAACAGATTAAATAGTAATGGCATTGTATTATGGCTCAGAGAGTCAAGTAAATATTCATGGGCCCATCTTTACATAAATAACAGGATAACTAACTAAATGGGAGGAAGGGGCACATCTTCCTTACAGAAAAACTTCAGCACATGAACATGGAAGGAATGAGAGAAACAGAAAGTCATGAGAACAACACAGTAACTGCAGGCAAGACCCACGATGAAGTCTAAAATTCGTGGGGGAAAGTTTAAGCAGAAACAGGGTGTTTGCGTAGTTTCAGAGGATCTCCAGGATACTTATTAATTACAAAGGGACAACTAGTAACTGCAGTGTAAGATCCAGGCAGGCACCACCTTCAACTAACGCAGCGATCAATCAGTCAAGGTCGGCGTCATCCGTAAACGTTTGTTAGGCGTCTCCTGACAGGGTGCACTGTGAAGGGCACGTCCCCTCTGTGAGGTGCTCCTCAATGGCTAGGTCCCCTCTTTAATGGTGAAACTACATCAGAAAAACCCAGATGGAGGGCCGTTCTCCAAAACAGCTTGTGACTCAGTCCTGTTCAGACGTGTTCAGGTCGTGAAAGACCAGGGAAGACGGAGAGTCTGCCACAGACGGGAGGAGACGCCTGCAGTGTGGGTGGGATCTTGGGCTGGATCCTAGACCAGAAAACAGGACATTAGTGAGGACAACTGGGAAAATCTTAGTAAATTCCATAATTCAGTTCATGGACTGGCTTCCGGGTTAATTCTTAGTTTTGGTGCTTGTCCTGTGGGGAGGTAAGGTGTGAGCATTAGGGAATACTAGCTGTGGGGTATATGAGAACTCTTGCACTATTTTTGCACTTCTCCTGGAAATCTAATCTTATCTCAAAAATTAAAAGTTCAGTTTATTTTTAAAAGGAGAGCCTAGCATAAAGTAAGTACTGTACCGGTATTTATTAACATAGGCACTTGGTTTTGAAAAATGTATGTATGCATATGATTAAGTGAAAAAAATCTAATTACCGTGTGTGTTAAAAATACTGGGTCTTCACTAACGTGTGCCCGCACCGTCTCTGGAAGCCTGTGCAGACGGAGACTGGCCCAGGCGGTTGCCTCCCAGGAGAGGCATGTGGCGGCCAGAAGGCAGATGTGGGAAACAGACTTTCGTGTTCTGCTTGTCCTTCCTTACCTTCTGAGTTCTGAACCACGTATATGTGGCCTATTCGAAAAATAAGTTTTAAAAAGGCCTGTGTGGCCATGGGAGCTCTGAGGTTCCCAGGCTCCCTGTCCGTTCCCCAGTGACTCCTGCTCCGGAGCAGGGACCCAGAATCTCCCAACGCCCTGGCCAGCCTTCAGTAAATGCTCAATAGATGGTAACAATTAAGCAGGTGTTTTCTGCTCTTGGCCGTTCACAGGACTTTGCATCACGTCGATCCAGGCAGGTCCTCTTATTCCTCTTCCTAGGAGGCTAGCTTGGGATCTCCGTCAGTGACAGAGGACTTATCATTCTTCACGTACTTGTTTAAACACAGCCCCATTAAGGTTTAAAAATGCTTGCCCAAGCTCTCTGGCCTCTCCTCGGTGTCTGGAGAGCTTTTGACAGGGATACATGGGTTCTAAAACACCCAGGGGATCGCTGGTGATTATTTCCTCTTTAAAGAATCGAGCAGGTAACCTTGAACCCTCCCCTGGCCCAGACCCTGTTGTCATTCATCCGTGATGGAAAGGCCAGAGTCAGCTGCCCAGGAGGCCCTGTGGTGTCGGAGTGGAGCTCCCAGCACCTTGTCTTGGAGAGCATTAACACCTCCACCAGCTGTCATGTCAGGGATTGTAAATAGGAGACATCCAAGCACTTCTGTGGGTGGAGCCACAGTCAGGCAGCATCGCCCACCCACGGAGGCGGTGCTGGCAGAGAGCAGATGGACTTCTGGCCATTCGGGTATTTCATATCCGAGTATAAGAGCCAACTTGCACTTCCTGTAGGAGCATTTCAGTCGCTTACTTCTACAGACAACTGGAAGCAAAAGCCAGTGGAAGCCTGGGCGGGGCTTGACCTGTAGTTTGCCGTTTCAGTTGTAGTCCTGATTGCCAGGTTCTATGTAGTCAGGTGACTTCCCAAAGAGACTGTCCACTGGGTGAAAGCAGGTAGATTCCTCCTAGCTCATGGCTCATCATGGTGTCTGCTCAAAGATCAGAATTAGACCCATGTGATCCACATAGTCAGTGCTCTAGGGTCTGTGAGCCCTGGAGTCTCAGGGCAGAATGGTGTAACTCAGCTGTGTGGCACGAGGGCCAGTGTGGGCAGTACCTGAATGAATGTGTGTGTTCCAGTAAAGCTTTATGTATAAAACCAGTCAGAGGGTGGGCTTCACTGGCCCCGGAGCTGGAGCATGGGCTGTTAGAAGGCAGATGGCTCAAGGCCAGGTTGAAAGAGTCAAGGGCCAGATCAGAGTTCTCTCTCTAGGCCACTGTTAGGAAGATGGAATTTGAGTGCAGTGAGCAGCCACATGATTTATCTCCTAGAAGGGGTTTTCTGGGTGTTGTGCGGAAGTGGGTTGGAGAGGGACAAGACTGGTAACTGGAAGAGCAGCAAGGAAGTGCATGTCATAATCTGTGCAGTGGGTGACAGTGACTTGTCCCAAAGTTAGGGAGCAGAATCAGCAGGACCTGCCCCTAGACATGAGTTGGATGTGCATGGGTTGGATGTAAATGGAAAGACAAGGCAGGGACCCCGCTGATGCAGACGACGGGACCACCCCATCGTCTGGGGTGGTTGGGGATGCCGTCATGGGGCTGCAATTGATATGTGGTGATGCTACTTGTTTTCTCAGCCCCCACAAGTGAAATCTCATTTGCAGTGACAGTGGTACACTTAGGGTAGTTTTTCCTCTCCCTGGTTCTCGGGGTTAGCTTCTCCCTGCAGTGCTGTTGGTGTGTGATTACTCAGCACTCACAGGCCGATGAAAGTTTTGCTGTTGCCTGCATCCCCCGGGAGTTAGCGCTCTTCACTCCAGCTGCTGACACTGCAGGCTCGATAAACCACCTATTGTAGCTCGCCAAGCCTTATTACCGGGCCAGAAACCAACTGACCATGAAGTTCAAAGACTTACCTGCTGAGCGTTTAGGTTTGCCTTTTCCACCATGCAATACAGGTAAATAGATACAGTAAGCAATAGAAACAGTAATTCTGTCCAGCTCTTATTCAGCAAATTCCAGGAGGCACGTGCCTCTGTTGTAAGCACATTGTCTGCAAGAATAGTCCAGGATGCCACGTGCAGGAGCCTGGACTGGCTGAAGCCACTCTGGGCTCAGGAAAGGGGTGCCATGGTGGTCTCCCCTTTAATAGTCAGAATGAATAGAACATTGATTCCAATGCATGAGCTCATTACCAGGTTGCAGACCCTCCCCTGCCTGCTCTCTTTGGCTTTGCTTTTTGTGATCCGCAGAAGCAGCAGCAAAGAGCTGCTGCCCCTCCAACCCCCCCACCCCGACTGCGCTCTTTCGTTGACATTTTTTAGGCCATTGCAGTTGAGCAGAGTTCTGAAAAGACCCCTGAGCCCTAGCTCCCGCTACGCTCATCGTGCAGTTTTGCAGGTAGTCTGAATTCATATATAAAAAATGCCCTTTTCTCCCTTAAATAGCCAATTAAGCTTCTTACCCTCCAGCCAACTCTGTAACTACCCTGGGCCTGGTTCTTAGCAAAGAGGCCTTTCACCAGGGACTCCCTGGCTTATCATTGGGCCTTTCCTGATAAGAGGCCCAGCTCAGGCTCTGGGGAAACAGCCACTCTGAGCAGCCTCAGAGAGCCTGGGATCACTGGGGGCTTCCCTCCATTTCGACTCGCTCTCCTCATTGTCCGTTAGGGGCTGCTGGTAAGAGCCGGCTGTCTCCATAGCACTTGTTAAAGCTGCAGGGCCTTTCAGGGATGCTTCCTTGTCCCCTTTGCCCAAGGGCCAGCTGGACCAGAACCCCTTTGGTCTTTTGGAATAAGAACAACTGAGAATTCCCAGGGTGTCTGCCTTATTCTGTCTTCAGCCTTAGAACTTTCTCATCTCGTACTTATCTCTCTCATTTTGAGTTTAATCATATGGCACTTGTCTCCTGATTCTGGATAATCTTAGAAACCCTCGTTACTCCCCGGCACATGGGTTCCCTCTCTGATTTCCCACTGCTTCAGGCAGGATGGCTCCTGCTGTGGTCCGGCTGATGCTGGGCAGGCTGGCAGTGCAGATTTCCTGTCACCCTCCCTTTGGTTAATTTTAGCAACTTGGGTTGCCATGGTAATGGTTCAGTAGGGTTTTCATGGTTCTCTCTTGATTCAGTCATTTGTTGGTCTGCCCTTTAAATTAAACTTCTTCAATTCGCATCTAAATTGGGACAGAAGATGAGTTTGGAATGGGATCCCCAAAGGCGCTGCAGTCCACAGGGTGTTTTTTTAAACAGTGAAGCCAGGGTGAATGTGGGATGCCCTTGGTTTACAGTGGCCATGGCCCCTGTGACTGGCTGCAGGAGGCTAGAGGTTGCCCCAGGGGCGTGCTGGAGAGAAGGGGGCCCAGAGCCTCTCCCATACGTGAGCTGCTCCAGGGTCAAGTCCTACCCTTTTGGTTCCAGAATCCTCCACACTGAGCACAGCACCCAGCCACAATCAGGGCTTCGTTAAGTGGATAAATGAGGGTGCACCCAGCGAGACTTCCCTCCTCGTTCTCTGCCCAACCCTTTGAAGGTCACACCTTCCCTGTCCCTAAAGTCCTGGCTGTTCTTCCTGCCTCCTCTGGACAGAATTTCCTCTTCTTGGTCAGTTAACACTCACAGGCCTTTTTTTTTTGTTTTAATCTTCACCTGAGGACTTTTTTTTTCATTGCTTTTAGAGAGAGAAGAAGGGAAGACAGAGAAAGAAATATCGATGTGAGCGAGAAACATGGACTGGTTGCCTCCTGTATGCGCCCTGCCTGGGGATCGAACCTGAAACCTAGGTATGTGCCCTGGCTGAGTCAGTCCCATTGCCTTTTGGTTTATGGGATGACGTTCTAACCTACTGAGCCACACCGGCCAGGGCACAGGGCCCTTTTTAACTGGATGTGAAGAGATCAGAGTCTTTGTACAGATTGAAAGAAACAGGCTCACGATTGGTTCTCTTGGTTCAGGTTTAAAAGAATAATTTTTAATGTTCATATCAGGTCTGGGTTAGGTGCAGGTTGTTAATCTCAACTTTACAGATGAGGCTTAGAAAGCGGCTGTAAATTGGTCAAAGTCACTCATGTGGTCTGTGACAAAACCAGAATGTAAGCCAGTCAGACTTCCACACAGACTCGCCACCACGCATGCTGCCTTTTTCAATTGGATGGGCCTGTCCTCTACACCATGTCTTTCCCGTGTGCATAGGAAGGCACATAGCAGTGTCCATGCCTCTTTCTGCAGACCTACCACCGTGTGACAGGGGCTTCGCCTACCCTAGCTCTCAGCCTCACAGTGGCTGTTTGTTGCCCTCATTTTGAAGATGAGGGAGCCGAGCGTTAGGCTTGCCCAGGGTGTCATAGGCACTGAGGCGGCAGTGGGATGTGGGCCAGACCTGGAGACGTGGGTTGTGTCGTCAGTGAGAGACTCCGTACACAGCCGGACCCTGGCAGATGGTGTGTAATTCGGAACGCTGACCCACAGCCTACAGCACCCGGCCCCACAAAGCCAAACGGCAACCCCTTAACGGTGGGCTCCAAACATCCAAGACTTGATTAATGACCAACAGCCTTCCTAATGTTAATCCCCATTTTCAGCTTAGGGCCAAGCAGAGAAAGCTAACTGTGCACCCCTAACCAACTATGTGCCCCCCTTCAGCTCCCCCGTGCCGTCAGCCCCTAGCCCAGACTTCCCTGAAGCTGTCCCTTCTCCCCACTAAGAAGCTTTCCCACTGCTCTGCCTGCTTTTCAGTCTCTACTGAAACACACATGACAGCATGACTCCCTTGCGGCGGCCGGCTCTGAATAAATAGACTTTGCTTTGCTCCTTTGGGTGGTTTTTGTTTATTTCCAATCGGAGTGCGGTGAGCGTGAGTGCTCTGAAGGAAGGTGCTTCCCTGCATGGGGCCGTGAGCCCGGCCAGGCAGGGCTGGTCAGCACTGGGCCAGAGGGACCTCCAGCTGTCCCCATCTCACTTAAGTCACCTTGCCTCCAGCATGCTGTCAGACTTGGCGTAAAGCAAGACATCACAGGGGTGTGGCAGAGGGGAGTGCAGAAAGGAACCTTTTCATTCCAGTGGCGGGGATAGTGGAAGGCTTTGTGACAGTGGTAGCAATTGAGCGAAGGCTGGCAGGAGGTAGGACTTGCAGGGCTGAGGGAAAGGGCTCCCTGGGGGTTGTGGCAGGAGAACAGGGAGCGCTAGAAGCTGTGGTCACCGTCTGCAGCAATGGCCAACTTTCACAGGCTGTTATCTGCTGGGCCTCCTATCATCGGGCTTATGGTGGGTTTGGTCAGTAGGAAACACCAGCAAGAGGTAGAGGGTGGAAAAAGGAAAAGATCAGAGCATTTGTTCCCCCAGCTCCCTGTCTGTGAGGCCGCAGATCGGTGGTGGCTGCCTTCATCCACCGAAGGCTTCAGCTTTTGTCAGGTCTCACCGCTTCTAGAAGCCACATCCTCACCCCTCTGGCCTGGGGTTGGGAACAGCTTCCACTGGTGTTCATTAAATTCTTTCAGTCTCCCGGACTTCCGGTCAGGATGGAGGTGTGGGTAAACACAGCTTGCCTCCTCACACAATCACAGCAAAAAGTACAAGTAGACTACAAAACAAATACCACCCAGAATCATCAGAAAATTGAGCAGTATGGAAGTCTGACCACCAGAGAATTAAGCCACATTTATCCAGACAGGTAGGAGGGGCAGAGAGACGTAGAGATGCAGAAGAGATGCAGAGACACAGAATGGGCAGTCCCATACTTGTGTGGTGGATAAAAATTGGGAGGGGTACCTTGGGAGCGAGGGATCCCAGCCCCACACCAGACCACCCAGCCCAGGGTTCCAGTGCCGGGAAGATAAATCCCTATAACTTCCGGCTGTAAAAACCAGTGGGGGTTGGGGCGGCCAAAGAAACTGCAGATTCTCAGGAGTCTCTTCTTAAAGGGCCCTCAACAGACTTAGGACTTACTCAGACTCACTCCCTCTGGGCTCCAGCACCAGGGCAGTGGCTGGAAGGACACCAGTGGCATACAGGGAGAAATTGAAGTGACTGGCATTAGGGGAGTGCTGGGAGACAGCTTCCTCCCAGACAAAACTCCAGAGGCCAGGCAGCGGCACTGTCCCCTTTCTGAGCCCTCCCCCACACAGAGGTCTAGAGTAGCCATGTGGGTTTCCCCACCCTGGTGAGTACTATATTTTGCCGCGTATAATGCGCACCCATGGTTTTGTGCATGTTATACACAGATTCTTTTACCTGTGTATAATACGCACCCTTACTTTTCCCTAAAAAATTTGGGTAAAAAAGAGTACATTATACACGGCAAAGTATGGTTACCTGAGGCTCCACCCCATCCAACTTACCCCTGTGCTTTTCTACAATAGGCCACGCTACTAAGACACAGAATCAGGGCAGCTGTACCTGATACACAGAGACACACACAGGGAGGCTGCCAAAATGAGGAGACAGAGAAATATGGCCCAAATGAGAGAACAGAACAAAACTCCAGAAAAAGAACTAAACAAAATGGAGACAAGCAATCGATCAGATGCAGAGTCCAAAACACTAGTCATTAGGATACTCCAGGAACTCATTGGGTACATAAAAAAGACCCAGGCAGAAGTGAAGGTTACACTAAGTGAAATAAAGAAAAATTTACAGCAAATCAACAGTGGAATGGGTATAGCTGAAAATCAAAATAATAGCGTTTCTTCAAAAATCTCTACACGAGACATGATGCTTGAGTGGGTGTGTCACCGTAATGAAGCTGCCAGTCACCAGCTGCCCATAGCTGCAGCCTTCTAAGTCACCCAAATAGTTTCCACAGAGGAATGTTCAAGCTTAACGCACAACTTGATGCATATTCATTGTTCCACTTGTTCAATTATTTTCAATGCAATGTCCACACAGTGCACAGGCTCACTCAACAGTATCTATGGCCCCCACTGACTAGTACAGTGAAGTCATCATTGTTCATGTGTGTGCATTCCAGCCCACTCTCCTTGGCTGCCAGGTTACATCGATGTCATGCAAACCGTTCTTACTATAGTAACAATGGCTAGACTTTTTCCGGACAGACCTTATATATTTTAAGCAATGAACATGTATCTTCCCTACAGTCCTGAGCTCAACGGCTGCCCATCAGCAACACCATGACTATTTCAGCCACAGAGGTGGTTTCCCATTCCTCAGAGCAAATCGCCTCCGCAGACTTGAGTGGGACCTGTCCTTACACCATGGGATCTCTGGGTGTTAGATCGACAGACCTGGGCTCAAGGCTCAGCTCTGTCACTTATAGGCGGTGTGACCTTATGTCTCTGAGACTTATTTTTCTCACCTGTGAGGCTGAGTACCGGCCATGAAGCACTTGGTGCAAGAGGTACTTAGTCTCTTGTGAAGGATGCGAGTGCTCTGCAGGAGTCCAACACGCTGAAACCGAGACATACAGAGCCACAGAGCTAGAGGCCCTCTGCCCATAGCCCCCAGCGGAAGTTCACTGAGCACCATTGTGGGTATTGGAGATGCGGCAGTGCGTGAACAGGGTCTGGCTGTGCACACACAGGGTTACAGTTCAGTAGGAAGGAGATGATTCCATACAAACACAGTGAACAGTGACAGGCAGTGACAAGTGCCGTGAAGACAGGTAAGGCCGGAGTAGGAGATGGAGAGGATGGTGGTGGCCCAGGATGTCTTCCTGCTAACACTGACCTAGGAGCAGAGACTTGAGTGGCATAGGGTGAGTGATGCAAATGCCCAGGCAGAGGGCACAGCATGTGCAAAGGCCCTGGGGCAGGGGGCGTCACGTGTTCTGAAACCACAGCAGGGAGGCCAGGGAGTCTGCAGCAGAATGAGTGGGAGAAGTGAAGGCTGGAGTGGTGGCCGGCAGGGTTATTTAGGGCCCGGGAGGCCATGGTGAGGGCTCTGGGCTTTATGCTGCGCATGTGGGACGCCACTGGAGGGTTTTGAGCAGAGGAGTGACGTGATGAAGGAATTTCGGGCTTAGAAGGAACACCCTGCAGCCAAGGGAAAAGAGACTGTAGGGAGCAGGTGGGGCATGGTGGATGGAGGGGACCGTGGCTATGACAAGGGAAAGAGACACGGGCACTAGGACTGGCCCACCCAAGGGCTGGTGTGCAGTCTGACTGGGGTCAGATGTGCTTGAGTCCCCTGTGAGGGTCCTTGTCTGCTATCTCTGGGACCAGAGCACAAGGCCCCACTGTGTGCAAAATGAATAGCCCTTCGCTGCAGGGTGTCTGCCCCAGTTGTGTTAAGATTCTCTGAAATCTCCAGAAGCCGTGAAATTGTTCATGGTCTGTGAAGCTCCCCCTTGGGAGCCCTGCCTGTAATGCCTCTGTTATCAGCCCTTTTCCCTAAATTATTCAGGAAGTTTTCTGCATTCACTAGGTCCAAGTGTGCACACTCAGCGTTTCCCTGGGTAACACAGTTTAACAGGCAGATACAGCACCGATGAACCGATTATGCAGGGGCCGTCACAGACCTGTAGATGTGAAGAACAGGCCCATGGCTGCCTTGGGCTCCTTATGCATTTAACAGGATCAGCTCCTGTCTTGTGAGGTGTCATGATGGCAGGGTGTCACGCAGCACTCCCGGTGCATGGAGTGTCTCGTTTCATACTCAGGAGCTGCTGCAGGTCAGCAGGCGTCAGCCGGGGATGGTGATGCTGAACCTTAAGTGGATGTGCCTGGAAGGTGGAGCTGCTGCTGCACAGAGAAGGGGGGTGCTGAGGCAGTCCCTTCTCAGCCTCTGCCTTTTAGGTTGGTACCCACAGCCACAAGCTTCCTCTAACAGCATGCCCAAGGGCCAGGCCCTGTCTGATTTGTGAAGAGACACTCTCCAGAATGTTGGGGATGTGCTTGCATGGAACGCCATGTGCTTTCTGTTCGTCTCAGCGTGACACTGAGATCGATGGAGTAGGCACGTCCTCTCACAAAGTGTCACAGTGTCCATCTGCCCAGTGAAGGCTCTGGGAAGCCCTGGAATCACAGCCGTCACTAATAACTGAGGGGCTTGGATACTTGGGCAAGCTTATGCAACTTCTCTGTGCCCCCATTTCCTCGTGGTCCGCTTCACGGGATGGCGCGCTAGTCTTCTAGGGCTGCCGCGCAAAATCACCACCAACTTAGCTGCTTAAACCAACCGACACTTGTTCTTTCCCAGTTCTGTGAGCGCAAGTCCAAGATCAAAGTGCTGGCAGGGTCCGCTCTTCGTGGAGGCTCCCAGGGAGAGTGTTCTACGTCTCTCTCAGCTTCCGCTGACTCCCTGCAGTGCTCAGCGGTCCTTGGCTTGGGGGCTGCGTGACTCCAGCTCCATCTTCACGTGGCCTCTCCCTGGTCTGCTTCTGTGTCTTTTCCTGTTGTCTCCATCGTAAGGGCACCCGTCTTTGTAGTCAGAGTCCAGCTGGATTCAGGATAATCTCTTCTTGAGACCTTCACCTTAATTATATCTGCAGAGACCCTTATCCCAGAGGAGGTCACATTCTGAGGTTCCCGGTGGACACCATTCAGCTCACTCCAGCTGGTGTAAGGATTATAAAACCAGAGTTAATACATGTAGATACAGGACGAGAGCTGCTGTGGCGATTGTTAGGATGGCATTATTATTACTCTCTGTGGTAGTGGTGGTGCTTAGTGTTACTTGGATTACTTAGTTCAGATCAGAAGTGAGGACAGGTCACAGGGCAAATGGTGTTCCACTCTCCAGCTCTGGCCTGCTTTCCCCACGCCCTCTGGGGCTTGTGCTGAGAAAGCCCAGGCAGGGAAGACTGCAGACAATGCCTGGCTGAGGAGAGGGATACGAGCCATTAAGGGTCCTTGATCTGAAGATTTTCACAGGATTCCACAGTGTCACAGAGCTGGGTGATGTTCAGACTGATGGGAGTTTCACAGAAGGATTAGAGGACCCACAAGGAAGTTTCTCTTTCTGGCCTGAGCCTGGATGTGGCTTTGGGAATGGAAACCAGAAGCAGAATAGTGGCTCAGTGTGGGCAGAGAAAGGGAGAGAGTTCAAGACAACCCAGTGTTCAAACTCAGGAGACCAGAGGACCAGAGAAACGGCTACCACTAGGAGCCCGTCCTAAGAAACCTCTGCGCCAGGGACCATACAGATCACTAGTGTGCTCAGCGTCTGTGCTGAGCCCCAACGGTAGACTTGGGGGGCGGAAAGCAAGCCTGTTCCTCTCCTTAGGTGTTCACCGTCTGGTGGGTCTGCCTGAATGTTGTTGTAGCGTTGTTTTTAATGGTACAAAAGTGGGGAGGCAACCTGTATGTGCACCCAGAGCAGCTAGTTCCCAATTTCCTCTCTCGACAGATAAGTAAAGTGTGAGATAATCTGTAATGGAATACCACACAGCTACTCCTTAACAGATGTGCATGGGGGAGGAAAGAGGTCTGCTGTACAAATTTTCGCACATCACGAAGGTGCATGTATATCTGTGATGCCTTTTGAAGGATCTGTGCTGAGGGTCAGTGAACTAAGGCCAGTGGGCCGTAGCCAGTCTCCCTCCTGCTTCTGTAAATAAGGTTCGGGACGTGGAAGTCCTCGTTCATTGATGTATTGTTTGTAACTGCATTTTGCCCTACAGAGGCACTTAAACTGTATGTCCCACAAAGCGCACGATATTTACAGTCTGGCCCTTCCCGGATAAAGTGGACCGACACCTAGTCTACACCAGACCACTGACTGTTTTCTCTGGTGGCATCCTAGCTGGTTTACGGGGGGAATTTTGTGTCCAGCCCATTGCTGTATTACTTCAATTTGAGTAGTGAGCGTGGGTTTTTATAATCAGAAGTAAAGTTCTGTTTATGGAAGACCAACACCACCTGACATTGAGACTTACCCTAAAGCTATCCACACACTTACTGGCATAATAATCGGTATGTGGCTCAGTCAGACAGAACAGTGAATCTAGAAGTAGACCCAGACTTGTCTGGTCTATTGATTTTCAACAAAGATGCCAAGGTAATTAATAGGAAAGAATAGGCTTTTTAACAAATGGTCCTGGAACAGTTGGATATCCAAAGGGAGGGGGAAAAGAACATTGAACTTCAACTTGTCCCATAAACAAAAATTAACTTGCTGTGGATCATAGAAGTAAATGTAAGAGCTAAAGCTATAAAACTTCTTTTAGGCAACGGTTTCTTGGATGGGATACAAAAGGCACAGAAAGGAAAAGTAATAATTAATACAATGTACTTCATGAAAGATTTTTTAAAACACTTATCTTGAAAAAGACACTGCAAAGTAGATGAAATGACAAGCCACAGCCTGAGAGAGAACAATTTGCAAATGACACTTCTGGAAAAGGATTTGTATCCCAGAACATACTTGTATAAAAAAGGCTCTTACTAGTCAATAATAAGTAGTCAGACAAACCCATTTAAAAATGGGCAAGAGATTTAAATAGACACTTCACCAGAGATCTAGGGATGGCAGATCAGCACAGAATCAATACTCAACATCATTGGTCATTGGAAAATGCAAGTTAAAGCCTCAGTGATACCACTGAACACCTAGCGGAATGGCTAAAATTTATACGACTTAGCATATTAAGTGCAGATAAGGCTGCAGTGCAACTGGCAGGGCAGGGGAAGCCAAATGTTGTAGTCACTTGGGGAACAGTGTGACAGTTTCTTATCAAGTTAAACATATACTTTCCATTTGACTCAGCAGCCTTACCCCTAAATATATATCAATAATCATGAAAAATATATGTCAGCACAAAGACCTGCTTTCCAGAAACTGGCAACTACCCTATTCGCTCCGTCCACTGGTGAATGGGTAAACGAATTGTGGTACATCCATGCCTTCAGTGGAATACTACTCAGCAATGTAAAGGAATGAAATGGGGAAGCTCACAGAAACACGGGTGAATGTCAAGGGCATTTTGCCAAGTGAAAGAAGCCAGACATAATTGGTTACACACAGTACGATTCCACATACGTGACTCGGTGGTTCCTGGTGACTGCCAAGGAGCCCAGGAACAAATTAGTGGGCTGTGGGGGCCGAAGGTTCCATGTTGTGTTTATGGTGGTGGTTATGCAACTGTGTTATTTTGTTAAAATTCACCTAACTGTACAATTTTAAAGGGTAACTACAGCTTTATAGTTTTATTGTGTTTAAATTATACCTCAAGAAACCTCACTTTTTAAAATAGTTCATCTGGAGAAAAATAAACTTAAAAAATAATTTTTTGAAAAAGGCACACAGGAGTTGATTTTTCAGAGGAAGAGTGAACAGTCCATTAGAACAAGGCAGCGAACATTCCAGAACATGTTTTTGGGATTCCCAAAGTCAGGCTGGAGGCTTCGGAGCATTCTTAGGGAGTGGCGCATCAGCAAGGGGTCTCAGTGAGTGACAGGGGGGCATGGACCCCAAGGAACCCTCACTTCACACAGGAAGAAGGAAGGAAAAACAACAAAGAAAGCAAGGCGCCCTGTCGTGCACACTTCCAGTGGACAACGCAGGACGACAGGCCGCACAGAGCAGAGGAGGAAACCGAAGTCCCTCTCTTGCCTGTTTCTCTCCCTCGACGCTGCCAGCGATGCCAGTTCTGTGTGTCCCTCTAGAAACATTCTGTGCATTCTCCATTGCACTCTGCTCTTTTTTCATTTGTACAGTGTCTCTCAGGTTGCTCCGTCAGCACATGTAGAGCTGCCCTCATTCTTTACAGAGGTGTGTGGTATTGCGTGAATACTCCATAATTTAGCCGGGCTGCAATCGGTAGATGCTTAGAACTTTTCGGATATACATGCTGTTATGAACAATGCTTCGGCAAATACTTGAATTAAAAAGTTATTTCTCACCCCTGCCGGGTAGTTCAGGTGGTGAGAGCGTCATCACCATGCACCAAGATTGTGGCTTTGATCCCCCAGCCAGGGGACATACAAGAGAACCAATGAGTGCGGGGATGGGCGGGGCCACCAGTTCCTGTCTCTCTCTCTCTCTCTCTCTCTCTCACAGATAGGTTTCTCAGAGTGGAATGGCTAGGTCGAAGGAAATGTGCTTTTTCTCTATATATTTTAGCCCTGTCACCATGCTGGCTCACACCGGTTTCTCGCCCCCACTGACCATGTGTTCATGATCATGTCTGTTTTCCCAAGTCCTGGCCAGCAAAATGCGAAATCCATCTTTGCCTTTGCCAATCTGATAAGCAAAAAAAAAAAAAAATTCTTGTAGGAAATTCCTTTTGTACCTGCAGGAAGGAATTTTTGACAAACAGAGGAACACTCACGTCACACGTGTCAGCCACTTTTGTCCCTCTGTCGGTCCAGACAGCGCCTCCGTGTGAATGAGAAAAAGGCATCTCTCCTTCGAGACCCTGGACTGGCACCCACTAGAAAACTGCCGTGACACCTACACAAACCAGGGAGGACTTTGAGGGGCAGAGCACCCCTGGAGTTGTGCACGACCTGGGCCGCTCACTGCAGACGGCAGCAGGGACCAGTGTGGCGGTCTCTGGGTAGTAACCAGGTTGCCTGGAATTCATGCGGTGGGAGGGGCAGGCACAGGACAGGAACCCACGCCGTTGGACAGTGGAGCGGGAGGGCATCAGCTTGAGGGACAGCCAGGATAAATGGAAACTTCAGTATCCGTGGTTATGCACTTGGAACCCGGGTTCCAGGCAACTCTGATATTAGTAATTTGGCCAGCGAGCTCATTAAGCTCTTAAGGAAAGTAAGTCTAGTTAATGAATTAATACAAGATGACGTTTTACACACAGAGCAAAAGTGAGACCAGGCACCGCTGACTTATGTAACATAATTCCTCAGGCGGATGTGACTGCCGCGCCTCGCCTGCCAACGCGGGCTGGTCTGCAGAGGGCCTGCCCTTGGAGATGTGGCTGAGACCCACAAGCATTTGGCATTCCATTCATTGAAGGAGCTCTCTCTCGTATTCTTAAAACCCTGAGTGGTTACCCAGAAGTCGGGGTCTTAAAACTGGACCCATTGGCTTTCCATGTGAAAACCTAGCCACTTTCCTTTTTGAAGTAACCTACCTTGCCCTGGCTGGTGTGGTTCAGTGGATTGAGCGCCAGCCTGTGAATCAAAAGGTCGCTGGTTCAATGCCCAGTTAAGGCACATGCCTGGGTTGTAGGACAGGCGCCCCCATTGGGGGCGTGTGAGAGGCAGCCTGTCTGTGTCTCTTTCTCACTCCCTTCCCCTCTCTCTAAAAATAAATAAATAAAATCTTTAAAGGCTCCCCAAAGCAACAAAACTCTTCTTTTTTTTTTAAAAAAAAAAGAAACATATCTTACTGGAAAGGGTATTCCTCCATCCTATCCTGTCCTCCACTGTACCCCACAAAAGCAGATCTTCCCGCCTCTCTCCCTGGCCCAGAGAAGTAGGTGAGGACGGCGGAAAGACTGTGAACACCAAGGATTAACGTTAGTTTGGGGTGATGAGAGGTTCTGGAGGTGGGTGGTAGTGGTTTACACTGTGGTGTGAATACACTGAATGCCGCTGAACTGTACACTTCCAAATGGTGAAAGTGATCAATTCCGTGTTGTACACATACCCACACAGCTTTGCCAGGCTCTTTGCTCAGAACTCTGGGAATACAGTGTATGGTATTTTACCCCTCAGTAACCCAAGGAGATGGCCACTGTTACTCACACAGAACCACCACTGTTTTAAAGATGGGGCATCTGAGGCTCATAAAAGTTCAGTGAGTTCCTTGAGCAACAGCCAGAAGTGATGGCCCCAGGATTCAAACCCTTAGCTCTGTGCTGCAGACAGCAAAATGAAGAGGATATTTTAAGTCTGAATTCTGAAACACAAGCCCCGACCCAGTGTTTTTAATGATCTAAACTGAGAACAGAACGCCAGCAGAACCTCTGAATGACAGCTAATGGTCTCCAGAAAATTTCAACGCTATCTGCCTCCCCTAACTCTCCGGAGCATGCTTCTGTCTTTTGTCTGGGGTTTTGTTTGCTGCTTTCTGTACAGTTAATCATTGAAACAGTGACCCACAAGAATGTTGTAGCTTTCATTCATGTTTGAGCATAGCTGGGAAGAAAACTGACACAAAGCCTGGAGCTTGAGGGGGAAGATCTGTCTCAGATGAGGATTGTTTGGAAGAATCGGGAAATACTGATATTAGGAAGGAAGATAGTATGTTTCAGCACCTGCGATATTTTTTAAGAACTATCTGGGTTCTGATGCTGACTCCTCTACTTATGGAACATTAGATAAGTTAATTCTCCTCTCTAAGTCAGTTTACTCATCTGAAAACTAGGAGTAATAAAATAATAAAAACACCTACCTTGCCAGGTATGTGAATACACAGATTTTTTTTTATTGAATTGTGTGCATTTATTGAATGCCTACTGTGTGGCCAGGCATACAGTGGGGATACAGTGATGAACGGAACAAGTGCATATCAAGTGATGAGGAGTGTAATAAAGCTTAGCCCAGCACCAGGGCACCAGCCCAAGAAGCAGGGGCTGCTGCTGCTGCTGCATTACATCACATTAACCCCTCCTCACTGCTTCCCAGGTGGAAAAAGCACAGGGGGTGGTACCAGATTTGCTCACTTGCACTGCATTTAGATTACTCTTCCAGCTGGGCTGCAGACCCGAGTAGTTGTGATTCTTCATTTTTTTTATTGTTATTTTTTCTTTCACCATTGAGTCCTCTCATACACAACCCCTCCCTCCCCCCCGCCCACCCAGCAATCACCACACTGTTGTCCACGTCCATGAGTCCTTTGTCCTTTTTGCTCAATCCCTCCACCTAACCCTAACCCTACCCACCTAGTGGTCATCCTGCTCTCCGTGAGTCTATCTTTGTTTTCCTTGTTAGTTCAGTTTGTTCATTAGATTCCATGTATGAGTGAGATCCTGTGGTATTTGTCTTTCTCTGTGGTATCTGGCTTACTTCACTTAGCATAATGCTCTCCAGGTCCATCTCTATGTTGCAAAGTTTTCTTTTTTTTTATGGCTCAGCAGTATTCCACTGTGTAAATGTCCCGTGGTAGTTTTATCCACTCATCTGTTGGTGGACACTTGGGCTGTTTCCATGTTTCAGTGATTGTAAATAAAACTGCAGTGAACATAGGGGTGCTTATGTTCTTCCAAATTAGTGTTTGGGGTTCCTCCGGATATGTTCCAGAAGTGGGATCGCTGAGTCAAAAGGCAGATCTTTTTTTAATTTTTTGAGGTATCTCCATATTGTTTTCCACAGTGGCTGCACCAGTCAGCATTCCCACCAACAGTGCAAAAGGGCTCCCCTTTCTCCACATCCTCACCAGCACTTGTTTGCTGATTTATTGATGATGGCCATTCTGACAGGTGTGAGGTGATACCTCATTGTGGTTTTGTGTGCATTTCTCTGATGATTAGTGATGTTGAGCATCTTTTCACATGTCTATTGGCCATCTGTATGTCCTCTTAGGAGAAGTGTCTATTCAGGCCCTTTGCCCATTTTTTAATTGGTGTGTTTGTTTTTTGGTGTTGGGTTTTGTAAGGACTTTATAAATTTTGGATATTAACCCCTTGTCAGATGTGTTGGCAAATATGTCCTCCCGTTCTGTGGGTTGTCTTTTTATTTCGTCGATGTTTTCCTTTGCTGTGCAAAAACTTTTTAGTTTGATGTAGTGCCATATTGTCACGGTCCCATCAGGCAGGACCACGTGTTGTTGTGGAACGCTTGTCCTATATCCCCAGACAAGTGACGAACAAATTTACGTGGTCTAAAGGAATCCAGTGGAGAAAAAGGGATGTTGAGCCACTCTTTAAGTGAGAGAGTACTAGGGCTTGTGTGGCCGCTCTCTCAGTAAGAGAAAGAGGGCCCAAGAGAGAGAGAGGGAGAGAGAGGGTGAGAGAAGGCCAGGGAGAGGGTGAGAGAGAGCCGGTCTGCGTGGCCACTCTCTCTCAGAGAGAGAGAGGGCCCAGACCTCTCACCTGGACAGGCTTTTATTGACACTCCTGGTACATTACATCCAGGATGGTTCTCATGAACTATGCACAGGTACACTTTGGGTGGTTACCATAACAAAAGAAAGAATGTTGCTAATCCGTTTAAGATAAAGGTCATTTGCAAATGTAAAGGGAAAAGAGGTTGAACTGGTTACACCCAAACCGGAGAAGTTTAGCATAGATTTTAGGAAGTTACTCTAAAGATAGGCAGTAAACATTTGTTTCCTCAATTCAAGGTGAGGGAGTTTTTAGCAAAAGCAAGTCTCAAAGCAGCCTAGGTGCAATGCAGGCCTGATTCCCCACGGGATGGTTCTACTCATGGATGTTCTCTGCACACCACACGTGTCTGTCTGCGTTCAGAATCAGAGCTGAGCCACAAGATCACATCACGCATGGATAGGTTCCCTATACCATATGTTTATTTTTTCTTTTGTTTGCCTTGCCTGGGGAGATATATCTGATAAAATATTGCTATGAGCAGTATCTGAGATGTTGCTGCCTATGTTTTCTTCTATGATTTTTATCGTTTGGGGCCTAACTTTTCAGTCTTTACTCCATTTTGATTTTATTTTTGTGTATGATGCAAGAAGGTGACCTAGTTTCATTTTTCTGCACGTACCTGTCCAATTTTCCCAACACCATTTATTGAATAAACAAACTATCTTTAGTCCATTGTATGTGCTGGCTTCCTCTGCCAAATATTAATTGACTAAAGGTATGGGTTTATTTCTGGTCTCTGTTCTGTTCCATTGACCTGTGTCTGTTTTATGCCAGTACCATGCTGTTTTGATTACTTTGGCCTTGTAGTATAGTTTGATATTAGGTAGCATGATTCTTCCAACTTTGTCCTTTCTCAGGATTGCCATTGCTATGAGGGGCCTTTTGGTGGTTCTTTATTTATATTTCATGCTCACGGCAGCCTAGTGAGGCGGGGGCTGTTACTATCCCCACTGTGCAGTGGGAAAGTACTGCACAGAGAGGTTGACTACTTTCCGAAGGCCACACAGAGCCAGCAAGCCGAACGGCTGGGATTTGAACCTAGTCTGGCTGCAGAGTCCATGATTGTAGCACGTGTTGTGCTGGCTCTCTATCTTGAAAGCTTGGCATGGGGCCTGGCATAAAATAAGTGCTCTGCACACATAAGCACTTGGACACATGAACCAGTGTTCCTCGTGTATGTTACATTATAACTTCCAAGGAAAACTGATTTCTGCCATAGGAGCTACCCCTCCTGGGTATTGTAGTTGCTGGGGCTGATATCTTTAAACAACTTTATGGAGGTATAATTTACATAACATAAAATTTCTCCATTTTAAGTGTGTCACTCAACGTGTTGTTGTAAATTTACCGATTTGTATAGTCATAGCCACATCCAACATTTCCCTCACTGCAACAAGATCCCTGGGACCCATTACCAGTTAATCCCCACTCCCACCCCGCCTCCCCAGACAGCCATTAATCTACTTTCTGTCTATAAATTTGCCTTTTCTGGACATTCTGTGTACATGAAATCACACCATATGGGCTTGTGTCTGACTTTGCTTAGCGTGACATTTTTGAGGTTCATCCAGGTTGTAGCATGTATCAGTACTTTGTTCCTTTTGTGGCTGAGTAATATAACATTGCATAGACATACCGCCTTTTGTTTATCCATTCGCCAGTCAGTAGACGTTTGGGTGGTTTCTCCTTTTTGGCTGTTGGGAATCGTGCTACTACAGACATCTGCATGCACACCATGGGGTGAGTTAAATGATAATCTTCTCCTTTTCTTTCCCCTCGGGGGTTTCTCAGAACCTGGCAGTGGGCAGGTGTTTGTGACTTCAGAGAACCAGCTCGTGTACTACCCCAGCATCACCTACGCCATCATCGGCAGCTCCGTCATCTTCGTGCTGGTGGTGGCCCTGTTGGCGCTGGTCCTGCACCACCAGCGGAAGCGGAACAACCTCATGACGCTGCCGGTGCACCGGCTGCAGCACCCTGTGCTGCTGTCACGCCTGGTGGTCCTAGACCACCCCCACCACTGCAACGTCACCTACAATGTCAACAATGGCATCCAGTACGTGGCCAGCCAGGCCGAGCAGAACGCGTCAGAAGTGGGCTCCCCGCCCTCCTACTCAGAGGCCTTGCTGGACCAAAGGTGCGTGCTGGGTGGAAGAGATGGGAGGAGGGAGCTCATCCAGAGGGGGAGCAGAATGCACACACACCTGGGTTCCTGGGTCTTTCCAGGAGGCTGCGTTCAGGTGCAGTAGGCACAGCGGTGTCTGACGTTCTCTGAGTCCTTGCAAAACCATCCGCATGCACCACCTCATTGCACCCTCGATGACTCGCTGAGGACGGCTCTGTTTCTGCCTCAAGTTTACAAATGAGGAAACTGAGGCTGCTGGGTTATAGTTACTTGTTAAGGACATACAGTTAGGATCCTGGCCATCTGGGAGCCTTCTCCTCCCTGTTCTTGCCACACTGGCACATGTTCAGGCCGCTGCTTTCACACTCCGAAGCCTTGCCTGCTACCGCAGAACAGTGCCCCCTGCACGTTAGAGGTTTGGTTAGTATTTGTGGAAGGAATGAATGGATGGACGAGTGAGCTAGTGAATGAATGCGTGAGCCAATTAACCAGTTCCTTACCTTTGCTTGGCTTCATCTGTAAGATAAAGGGGGTGGAGCAGAGCACTCTCAAGCTTTGTTGAACAGTAGAGCCCTCCCTACAGACAGAGTCAGTGTAAGAAGTCAGAAATCAGTTCTGGAGTTGAAGTGGATAGAGGACCCGAATCCTGCCTGCTCAGCCTCCCTCTCTCCTTTGCTGACCTCCAGGGTATCCCAGAGGAACAGGGCCAGAGCTCTCCGGGTCCCCTCAGGTTTTGAGATTGCCATGCCCTCCCTGCAGGACTCTGCTCAGTGTCCCTCTTCCTCTGAGCTCGGGACTCCCTGTGTGTGAGTCCATGGTCCTGGGGTGACTGGGTTCCTCTCGGACCCTCTTCACTAGCAGCTCTTGTATTATTTAATCTTTGCTTTCCCCCCTCATAAAAGGTAGCTTCAGGGAGCGGTGCTTAAGGATCTCTTTGCAAATAAGCATAAACCTACAGGACCTCACTCCCCACTCACAACCTCTTGTTTCACTGCAGAGTAAAGTTAAAATCACTGAAACCGAGACAACACCTGGGTGCGGGCCCCAGCCCTGCTGCTTCCGAGTGCCTCTGTTTTCTCCCCAGGGCAAGGGCACAAAGTACCACCTGCCTCTTCGTCCCTGTGGTCCTGACATGGAGGAGTGAGAGTGGGGCGCGTGGCCTGACTCAGTGAGCTTTCAGTGAAGTGGGAGCCAGAAAGGGAGGTGTCTTTCTGTCACTGCTTTGCAAGCAAAGCATCACTAGTATCCACTTGTACCGACAAGAAGACTGAGGTGTTGAGAGGGTTTCCTGTCCCTTACCCAAGTCCACACAGCCAGGTAGAGTTGGCTTTCATTAAGAAGTTCAGAGGTTCCAGGCCAGCAGCTTGGCCACGGGGACCCTAGTTGATGGAGCAACAACTCTGCCAGTTCACCCAGGATGAGCCGAGGGTGTACTTGGCATCCTCATTCCGGCTCCACCCAGAGGATGTGGTTGGGGCACTGCCTAGTGGGCACAAGCCAGCTGGAGCACACTGGCCTGTGCCCGGTCCCAGTTCTGGCCCTGTCTTCCTGCACACCACCTTGAGCTGCCTCTGAACTTGGAGGGCAGATCTTCCTCACGTCAGCGTCCACTCAGAAATGGGCGGAAGTTGGCACTGCCTGCCTTGCCTTGGCTCCTCGTAATACGTTCTCTTTCTTCTCTCCCACCCCATCCCGCCTTCTCCATTGCAGACCCGCATGGTACGACCTTCCTCCGCCGCCCTACTCTTCCGACACTGAGTCCCTGAACCAAGCTGACCTGCCCCCTTACCGCTCCCGGTCCGGGAGCGCCGACAGCACCAGCTCCCAGGCCGCCAGCAGTCTCCTGAGCGTGGAAGACACCGGCCACAGCTCGGGGCAGCCTGGCCCTCAGGAGGGCACCGCCGAGCCCAGGGACTCCATGCCTAGCCAGGGCACTGAAGAAGTGTAAAATCCAGTTATTCCAAAGTCCATATGGGTTCATCTGCTCCGACTTGTTACCATCCTAACAACTAGCACTCATGGGAAGCTCTTCGGGGTGCCTCAAGGAGTGTTTAGGGGTGTCAGCTGTTTCTCCATTCCCTTCCTCCCCTAGACTTCAGGGATGTTCTTGGGAGGGTGACCTGGCATTTTCCTGGCCTCTCAGTTGACGTGATAGATATTGTGCATCTTCTGGGAGGCCATCCTTCCGCGGGGGCCCGGGGTCACGGCTTCACTCCTGACACTGTTCTGTTGCCATTGTAATCTGGCTGAGTAGGAGGCAGCACGAAGCAGCGTGTGAGTAGCCCCTGAGAAGCATTGTTTCTGTGCCATGTTGGGTGTTCAGAAGGGCAGGAGACCCCAGGCCACATTCTATGCAGGCTGTGTTGGAGGTTTGGGCTCGAAGCCAGGTGAGCGTGGAAACCGTGCATTATCCTGTGCTTAACTCTCAGCTCAGCGGAGGCAGTGGCCAGAGAAACCTTTGATGTGAGTACTGCCCTTCAGGAATCAGCCGTGTCATTATGGGTTTGTGAATGACCTTAAAACTGTCTATTCTGGATAGATTCTGGCTTTAACATTTTGCCCAAGAACCCTCATTTTGAGAGCTTTCTTGGGCCGCATATCACCAGCCTCATCCCAGAATAGGCAGGACGTCCCCACCAGGGGTCTGTCTAGCTTTGCGGCTCCTGAAATGGAGGCTGCCAGGAGCTGAGCCCTGCTTTTGTCCACGGTCCCTCCCCTGGTTTCTGGGTCATCAGCCTCCCAGCTGTGGCTTGCCTGTAGCCAAGGGATGAGCACCCAGCTGGAGCTGGCCTGGTATGTGATCTGGCCCCTGTCCCTATAAACCGCTGGCCTGTTCGTGCAGTTTCAACACTAGCCCCCTAAGTTCCCTTAACACTCAGAAGTCATTTCGCCTGTGTATCTAGGCTTGCCACTGGTCGCTAATACATGAGAACGGTGTTCAGTAACCTCCCACCCGAGCTGCCAGCTCCCTGTACTGCACACACTCCCTGTCGCAAGGCCCCGATGGAGGGTTAGGGCTAGACTGGGCTGAGCCCCTTCAGACATCCCGTAGTTTCCCCCCCGAGAGACATGGACATGGACAATTTGGAGTTAGGGTTTGCCGCTTGGACTTTTTCTTTACCTTTTAGAAATGCATTTGAAATGGTGTGTTTGTTTTTTCCCTTCTAGTCAAGGGCCTATTTATATGTGTATAGGACAGCCGTGTTGTGTTTCTCTAGTGAGGTCCAAAGAAAGAGGCTAAAGGAGGTCCCTGACAACAAGTCACTCCCGACCGGCCTGTGTGCCAGGTGTTTGTGCATTGTTGCACTTTGAGCTGTTATTTATCTAGTTCTCAAAGGACACTAAATGAGGGGTGCCTTTCTCCCTCGGTCCTAGTGTCCGTTCCTGCTAGCTTTCCTCTTCTCTGTGCCCCGCCAGCCACAGGGCCCACCCCCTGGGGACATACTGGGTAGACACCTAGGTGTTATTTGGCAAGAAACGGACAGGGGACAAAACTGGAACCAGGGGGCCACTCTGGGCAGCCGTTACCCATTCAGGGCTTCTCCCCACGGCCCAGTGCACTCTCAGTGGCCTCGGTGATGCTAATTCTGGTGGAGCCTGCAGAGGGGGAATGAAGTGCATTCAATGACCCTATTCTGTGGACTCCTTTTCTGAACCAGACCCAGAGGGTGTTACAGGAAAGCTAACCACTTGGTGATTTTTCTTTTTTAAGGAAAGGAACCTGGTCGCTTGCGTCCTTCATTTTTAAAATAACACCGTAGTTATTTTCTGAGAAATCCGATGAAGAAAGAACTTCTGATGGCAGCCAGAGTGCGTTAGGGACTCGGGCTGAACATCCCTCCCCCCCTCTTCCCGTGAATCAGAGGGGCTCTATTTCTCCCTCGGTCGGGCCCCTGCTTTTGCCTGGGCTCTGGAAGTGGTTCCCGGGAAAGGATTCTGATTTTAATTAACAGTGCAGGAATTGCTCCCTCATACATTTCTGCTTCCAGGCGTTTTGGGGAGACAACTGGTGTGACTAGATGAAGGGAGCCTATTTAGTGTTTTTTAAAACACAGGAGCCTTTTTGTTACAGATTTGACTTTTTTAATGAATGTTTCTAAACTATGTTAATAAGACACCAAAGCTGTGAGGGTTTGGGGGTTTTTTCCCCCCTCTACTCTAGATAGCAAAATAAGTGGCCAGCAATATTTTCTAACTCATTGCAGTCAGGATGTTTTTTTAAGCATTGCCTAAGTGTGGCCACTGGAAAACTGTCTCTGCTCTTTTCTCAAATGCGATCAATGAGTCTTTGCTATTTTAGCCTTTAAACACTTCCACTGTGATAGGTAGGTCATCCTCTGACTCAACTCCCTCTCATTTGAAATTGACACTTTAAAAAAATGCAACTAAGTGGTTATTGGTGTGTGATGTTCAAAGTCGATCTAAACTGGAAAGATGGTGTGCAGGGGTTTTTTGTTTCATTAGGTTTTTTTTTTTTTTTAATTTTATACTTTTCAAATAAACTTGCAGTTTCATTCTTTATTGGTGTAACTGGTTCTTCACACTGCTCTCTCCTCTACGGCGACATGAAAAATGAACAGTCACTCCTGTCACGGCTTCCGCAACGACTGTGTGCCATCGTGAAGGGAGAAGAAGGAAGAGTATATTGACGGGACCCCAGAATATGAGGGCCACTTAAGGGTTCCGCAGCTGGTGTGCTGGGGATCCAGAGGTGAGATCCAGAGGTCCGGTTAGTATCACAGGCCCTGGGAGGTCCCCTCAGAAGACAGGCGTTAGCTGTGTTCACCGCGGTGCTGTCTGTAGGGGAGGGGAAGTGGTTGTGATGACCCTGACAGGCTGCGACCATGTCGTCAGGGCTGCACGGCAACGCCAGCACAGGCGCGCCAATGATTGGTGTCGAGCCACGGCTGGTGCAGGTTGGCCCCGTCAGTGATGAGAGCATCTCTGTGCTCTTTTAAGTCTCGTTTTAGAACCACATCTTGATTGATGCCACAAAGACGGTTGCCCAGGAAATCGGGATGCCCAGGAGGTCATCACTGCCACCACCCATGAACAGGACAAGTAACCTTGGTCTTGGTCTTGGTCTTGGTCACAGGTGAAGTCCACAGGTGTAGGCCAGCTCATGTTTCCCCCCACATGGTCTTAGGGTAGACCTTCCCAAGCGGAGTGCCCCAAAGGTATTGATGTCAAGGTGTTGATGTTTTCATCTCCTGGGTGTCATTTTTTAATAGGTGCCTCAGTGAAGAAATGACTGAGAAGTGCTGGTCTAGAGCAGAGATCAGTAAACAGTCTGTGTCAAGGGCCAAATAATAAATATCTTTGGCTTTGTGGCCAGTGGTTTCTGTGGCGACTACAAAAGCAGCTGTCAACACTTTATACATAAGCGAATGGGTGCGGCTGTGCTGCAATAACTACGCACAAAAGTAGGTGACCGGTTGGCTTTTGTCCCCTGGGCTGTTATCTGCCAACCCCTGATCTGAAGGAGCATTCCCATATTGTGTTCGTGGGCCCAGAGCTAGGGACGTTTTAGAAAAGCGTGTCGATGGCCTGGAATATTAGAACCCTTGAAACAGCACCGACCTTCACAAAATTAAAAGTAGAATAATTGCGGAAGGAGGCAATTTGAGGAGCTGTGAAATCAATTTTAATTGACCCTATCAGCTCTCTTGTAGGGAATAAGGAAACAAAGGAGTGAGATGGTAGAGGTTTTCCCAATAACTTCCTCACGGTTGGATTGAATGCAGTGGTCCTGGTCAAAAACAAAGCGACTCTCACTAGGGATTCTGCAAGATGATGAATTGACACAGCAGTCTGCCTTTTAGAAGGAAGATGGGGTGAGTGATCGGAAAGGTATTATCTGTGTTCTCCAGCCTCAGGCAAGGCAGTAGATCCAAAGGCTGAACTGTGTAAGAAAGACCTTCAGCTGGCTGCAGCAAAGGTGCCCTGCGTGTACACAGGGAAGGAAGTGCTCCAGTGAGAGCCTCAGGAGAAATGTTGGTGGGAAAATAGGCAGATCACCCCTTGACATCTTATGGTGAGTCAAGTTCTTAGGAATGTTCATAGAACCTCCAGTTGTAAATGATAGAAATTCAACTCATACAAGCTTAATTGTGTTTGATTTTAGAAAACACATTGGCTAATGCATCCAAGTTGTGTGGCTATTGGTCTAGGGCAGGCCTGGCTGGATTCCAGTTCAACAACTGTCATTAGGAATGTTTCTGTCTCCCCAGCTTCCTAGTGTGGCCTTGCTCAGTGTTGGCTTGATGACTTTACATCAAGGGGAAGAGAGGGTTCCAGGGGTCCAGGCTCACCATCTCAGGAAAAGAGATACAATCTTCACGAGAGTCTGTAGAAATTCCCTCAAATGGACTTGCTTGGTCATATGGCTGCTGCTGTGTGTGACAGTCAATCTCTTGATTGACAGCCCCACATGAATTATACGGAGCCCTAAAGGGACAAAAAATGGGGGCTGGGAGCAGGCAAAACACCAGTGCGTCTACTGTAGAACCTCACCAAGGAATGGGACCCACAACTGGCTGGCACAATTTCTAGTACGTATAAGAAAAAAGCATACAAATAACAAGTTTCAGGTAACATAGCAAGGTCTGAAAGGAGCGGGGGCAGTGTGACGGTGAACATTTCAGGAGACTCAACAGCCTTTCCCTAAACCTAGGAGGCAAGGTCAAGGTCAAGCCGCAGGCACTTGGGGTTTGGCTTACGTGAGGTGGTCATCTGGGGCAGGTCACAGGAACATAGGTGAAGCCGTGTGGGAGGAGCTCCATGCGAAAGAACCCTAAACTACCTCGTAGGCTCCGGAGCTCTCCCCAAACCACTGAAATGAGCCATTATGCCACGTAGGGTCGCACCTAGCCTGCCCCAGACTTGTAAGTGAATGGATCAAAGATGAGTTCCCATTGATTACCCTTGTCAGGTAACCCAAAGACTCAGACTCAGTTATGCGCGTTGCTAACTGGGCTTTCCATGATTAACCCTTTTATTCACTTCTAAGACCTAGGGTACATCAGTATCTAGGTAACCACCCTTAGAAATTCTGGGACAGCTGGTACCACAGGAGCTGAAGGACTGAATTTCCATCCTATTTGGGGCTTGAAGACATGGCCATGGGGGACTAGGATGCAGTGTTGGGAAGGCTTGTTTATTTGAATGTTACTGATACTTCAGTTGGGCTGGGTTTTGGTTTGTGGCCTGAGCAAGGCTGATTCACACTAGGTTTCAGGACTCGACAGTTTTTGGCTTCACTTGGCTCTCAAGTTCACCCTGGTGAGTCATCCCAGGGAGCTAGCAGAGGAAAAGGTATACAAAGGAGCCTACATGGGAGGTGTTTATGGGCCAGGCTTGGAGGTAGCAGGCACCTCCATTCATATTCCATTGCCCAGCATCTGGTCAGTCTTATAGCCACACCTACCTGCAAGGGAGGCTGGGAAGGGAGATTGGCTCTTCGTCTGAGAGGAACCAGGAGCAGGGTTTGGCCACCAAATGCCTGTGTGTTCTGTTCACACATGGGATACACTCATCACCACCACCCTAACCCCCGCCCCAAAAGAAGAAACCCAACCATCCCAGGTAATCAGATTCCAAGTCCAGGAGCTTGTGAAAATTGGTACCTCGGATCCAAATGTGACTCCTATGGTAAGACGAAATGATTTCCCAGCCCCACAGCTCTCCTCTCTCCTCTGGATTGCCTCCCTTTGGCCTGTTCTCAAAATGCTTGAATAGCTTAAAAATCAATCAGAATAAAAGTCAAAATCATGGTCTTCCAGACTTTACACCATCAGCTCCCCATGACCTATCTCTCCTCATCTTCTATTCCTGCCCCTCCTCCACCTGCCTTCGCCACCTGGCTGATCTGGAACTCACAGCCACACTCCCAGCTCTGCACCTTGGCTCTGTGTTCCCTCAGCCTGGGACACCCCTCTGTAGATGCCTGCAGAACTTCCTCCCTAGGGAACCACGAGATACCACGTCCACGTAGAGTCTTGGTATCGCCGACCTCAGCAGTGGCCACATGGTGACTCCTGGAGGAGAGGAGTACCAGGGTGCTCTCTCAACCAAGATCTGGCTACCACCCAAGTGATTTGGGTCTGCCGCCCTAGAGCAAAGCAGGACATGGGAGCTTGGGAAGGAGCATTGGGGAATACATTGAGAGTGTGGCATGGAAATTTAATTTAATTTAATTTGGATCAACGTTCTTGGGTTAGGGAGTGAGTCAGCTTAAGAAATGCCTTGAAAATGGAAGTAATGTGCTGAAACGTGCAGAACAGGACCCACAGGGAGTTTGCTCTTTCAGTGACTGCGTGAAGTGTGACCCTTTTGCAAAGGAGCCCTGGCCAGACCTTCGTCTTGGAGTGTGTTCCTGGTGTGCCAGCCTGTGAGTCAGCTCAGGGCACACACACGTGCGTGGAAACTCCCAGGACCACAATCTGTGTTTGCAGACGGTGGCATCCCCAATTCAGAGATGGGGAGCTGACACCCAGCTCAAACAGGTAAAAGAGTGACAGGTATTCTAGAAAAAAGGGGTGTTCTTCCTTGTACGTGAAAAGTCAACTGCTGAACTCACCTCTCGAGTTGGAATCACTTGTCAGGAAATAACTGAACATGAGTGCCCTCCCTCGCTGGTTTGGCTTAAGTAAGTGGCTTTTTCATGGAAACAGCGTTTGTGTTTGCGCAGTGTGTCAGCAGGGATCAGTCAGAGCCACAACAAGCGTTATGGGAATAAGGGATTAGATCTGGAAATTAGGGCTGACACTGATGGAGAGCTGGTGGAGGATCCGAGACACAGTTACCAAGGACGCCAGCCTGAGCCCGGGAAGGGTGAAGAAACCAGAGCTTACAAGGAAGGCCAAGAGGCCACCAAGTGGACTCCCAAGGTGGCACCGCAGCGAGGGAGCTCCCAGAGAGGACTGTGAAGCTGTGCGTCTCATGAACCGAGCCCCTGAGCATGATGACTCTGCTCGCATGTCTGCCTTCAAATCGCAGATGAGCGCCTGTCATTGGCACACTTGCCCCCTGGGACCCGCAGGGAAGGGGACTCAGGAAGCCCGGTTCCCAGGAGAGGGCAAAGACAACAGGCATCAGCCCCTGCGGGACTGATCTTGGGCCACACGGCAGCTTCCAGCCCAGACACACCATCCTCCAGGGGAAATGATTCTTACCATGCAGTGAACTGGACTCAACAAGTGTTGGACTCAGTTTCTGTGTATCTAGTGAGAAGAGGGAATTTCACTTTTGACTTTTAATTCTTGGAGGCGTACCCAATAGTTGGAGTTCACAGTTTTTTCAAAAGTACAATGATTCTTGATATGATTTGGTATAATCTCTGGTAAACTGGACGATCGGTGCCAGGAAATAGAAATCCATGACTTTGAAGTTATTTTTATTAATGATCTGTTTTCACCCTGAGCAGAACTTTCTACAGCTCACCGCGGGTCCCAGGGAGACTCATAGAGGGGCAGCAGTGGGCACTCGGAGAGCACTTGGGGAACAGTGAAGTCACAGTGACCTCTGGGAGAGGCCACCAGGTTGGCTGCAGATTTGGCGAGGGAGCCGTGAGTTAGAGGGGGGCAAAAAGTGCTAACAAGTGTAAGGTTCCCGGCCTCCTGTCGTGGTTTCCCCCCTCTTGTTGACTGACATCTTCTCATGGGAGTGAATGGACCAGGTGAGAGTCAGTCAGGTGAAGATACCGGTTGGCCCATGCCCGCTGGAGACCAGACGGCTCGAACCCAGAGCAGCGGTTTCAGGGATTCTAGAAGGAGGAGGAGTCAGCCTGGAAAGGCATGGAGACCCACGTTCCTTCCTGCTCTCTCCCGCTCCTCCTCTCCTGTCCTCTGCCTTCCTCCCCCCATCTGTTCCCTCCCTCTGTTCATGGTTAACTTGGTAAGGCTGACGTCCCCAAGCTCCTTGGAGCAAGCAGGGTGGCTGAGGCCCAGTTCTCCCTGCCGGAACATCTCAGGGTTTAGATTTGAGAAATAAGATGTCATAGGAGGCTCTCATTTTGATTTTAGTTAATAGCTATAATTTTTTTAAATTCTTCAATTATACTTGTCATGCAATATTATTTTATATTAGCTGCAGAGCCATAATTTTCTTATTGGCCTTTACTGGAGAGACCAGCTGCTTTGACAAATTGCTGGACACTTGCATCTGCTCCTAAAATGGATACGTGGATTTTGCCTTTGGTCCTCGCCTCTCCACCCAAACACCGAGTTTGCAAACCGGGTAGTGTTTGACCCACAGGCTGAATATTTCAATTGGCTGGTAGACTCTTCTCTTTTTTTACTGAGAACCTGTAGCCAACGCTGGAAATTCAGGATAGTTCACATTACTACCTGGACACATGGTTTCTTTAAAGAGCCAGCGGGTGCAGGGCTTTGGGGCTCCCTTCCCACATGTCAAACTGTGCAGAGCGGAGGAGCAGCTGCCCTGCTCAGAGGGAACGTTTGCTCAGTGGGGCTCATGGCAGTCACTTCCTCGTCTTGGCCCCTCCCGCCCGCTTCACGCCTTGACTTACTGGTGGGCCGGTCGGCTGGTTAGAACCTGGAGGCTGCGAGGCTGAGAAGCTGCCATCCAAACCTCTAACTGTCACCAGCAGATTCTTTCTGGAAGGAGCAAGATGGACAGCTGCCAACATAGCCGCCAGGCCAATGCGTCTCGTCACTTTTGGGGTCTCCATTTCCCTTCACTAACAGCTCTCATACTGGACATTTGTTATGTCCCACGCCTTCTTTATGCTAAAATCCACATAACACATTTTACCATTTTAATCACTTTTAGGGGTCCGCAGCATTAAGCACAAGCACATTGTTCTGCAACCGTCACCCCCAGCCACGTGCAGAACGTTTTCCATCTTCCCGAACTGAAACTCTTGTACCCATCAAACTGTAATTCCCCGTTTACCCTTTTCCAGCCCCTGGAAAACAGCGTCCAACTTCCTGTGTCTATGAACTTGACTCCTCTAGGCACCTCACTGAAGTGGGATCATTCAGTCCTTGTCTTTTTGTGTCTGGCTTACTTTATTTAGCATAATGTCTTTGAGGTTCGTTTGTGATATAGTATACGGCCCAATTTCCCTCCAGGCTGGATAATATTCTGTGTTTGTGCCCACCACACTTTGTTTATCCATTCTTCCGGAGGTGGATGTCTGCGTGGTGTCTACTTTTTGGCTATAGTGACTAATGCTGCTGTGCACGGAGGTGCCCAAGTATTTCTTGGAGTTCTTGTTTCCATTTCTTTTGGGGAGATACCCAGAAGTGGACTTGACCCAGCACCTTTTGCTCATCCTTCCTATAGGTTTGGGGGAGTCCTGCCTCCCCAAGAACTCCCTGGGAACTAGGGCCCAGGCCCACAATAGAGGCTCAGCTGATAGGACCCTCGAGTGAATGCCTGTACTTGAGAGTTCCAGGAAGAAGGGACACCATGCAGAGTCTGTTCTGAGGGTGGCAGAGGGATGTCAAGCTCCAGGCTGCAGCGGGGACAGGCATCTCTTACCTCCTCAAGACATTGTTTAACATTTTTCAATCACAGTTTGCATCCAATCCTATTTATATTAGTTTCAGGTGTAGCGCATAGTGGTTAGACACTCACGTACTTCACAGAGTGGTCGCTGGATCAGTTGGTACCCACGTGGCACCACACAGCGTTATTACAATATTATTGACTGCATCCCCTGTGCTGTATTCGGCATCCCATGACTGCTTCATAACTACCAACCAGAACTTCTTATTCCCTTCGCCTTTTTCACCCACCCACTCCCACGCCCCGCCCCTCTGGCAGCCATCCGTCTGTTCTCTGTGTCTATGAGTCTCTGCTTTGTTTGTTCATTGATACTGTTCTTTAGATGACACATGTAAGTGAAATCACATGGCATTTGTCTTTCTCTGTCTGATTTATTTCACTTAGCATAACACCCTCTAAGCCCAGCCACGTTGTCACAGATGGTAAGAGTTCCTTCTTTTTTATGGCCGAGTAATATTCCACTGTGTAAATGTACGGCTTTTTTAATAGGGGCCGGCATCTGGAAGGTGCCCAGCGTCGGTGGCGCCAGCTGTGGTTCCTGTGCCAGGAGCGTCTGCCGCGGACCACCGGCATTTACCGTTCTCCCACGCAGCCTCGAGCCCACATCTCTGGTCCTCCCCCAAATTCTCCAAATCACGTACTTAGTGAATCCCTTTTCCATTTAAACCAGCAAACATGTAATCCGCAGCAAGGATCCTGGCTACGCCGATGCTCAGAACAGCTGGAATGTGTGGGAGCCGCTCTGGACCCCGAGCCCACAGAGCCGAGATGGAGGGTCAGCTCAGTTCCCGACTCCCAGCGTGAGTCCACGCCAGTTGACCTGCCTCATCAAAGCCATGTCCAGCAGGTAAAATGCTGCCATTGTCTTTCCTTCCTCAAGCAGCAGTGAGAAGTGCACGCCATGTTGCACGTGGCTCCGGTGAAGGGCGCCCCGAGAGGCCTGATGGGGAAGTCACGTCATCGTGTCTTCACCAGGGGTCCACCTGCCTTTGCCTCTGAGACCAGCGCTCTGATGCTGAGCTCTGCGGCCTGCCCTGGCTTTTCAGTGCTAGGTGATCTGGGAGTCTGCGTGCAGCAGACCCCTTCAGGGCCGACTCTTAAAGCACTGTTGCCCAGGGGGTCGAATTCATTTGTTCAAGTCCCTTTTTAGAAGTTAAGTTGGTAAAGGCAGAGAGAGGGGGAGTGGAGGAATGTATTAGGCGACCTGATGGCCCAAATGGCCAACCGCAAAGCAGTGATGATGTTGACGATGGTGACGATGGTGATGGTGCTGATGTGACGTTTGTTGGTCAGTCACTTTTGCCACGCACTTCGACTCACATCTGCGTTGTCTCATCCAGTCCTCTGAGTCAGGAGTTGGCAGATGGTGGCGCGCAGGCCAAATCAGGCCCACCACCTGTTTTGTAAAGTGCTTTTGGGGACCCAGCCACGTTCATTCACTGGCCGTTCCTGCGGCTGCTTCCATTCCACAATGGCAGAGGCGAGCATTTCGCAACAGCGTTCACAGGGCCCAGAAAGCCTGAGATGTTTCTATCTGCCCCTTCAGAGAAAAAGTTGCTGACCCTTGCTCTAATAAAGCCTGCCAGCTGGATACTGTTGTTCTGCCCACTTTCCAGACTGGGAAACTGAGGGGCAGAGATGTAAACAGCTTGATCTGAGACCTAAACCTAGCAAGTCCTCAGTGTCAGATTGGAGCTGCAACCCCCAAGTTTTAAACCCTCCATCTGTTGCCCACAGTGATGTCTCCTGTTTCTTCCTGTTCCCTGTTCCCTCAGAGAAAACAGGTGCACAGCTGTCCCCACCTCCCACCTTCAAATGACAGCATCACGCCTGGATCAAAACATCTACTTCCTGCCGCCGGCTCTCGCTCAGAACTGGACGTTTTTTCCCGAGCGGTTATTTGCTGCCTTGCTGTGCTCAAAATCAATCAGTTCCCAGAAGCCACGGCACTGCTGTTCTGCACAATGATAGGAAATGTGCGCAGGTTTGGGGGCTGAATACGGGGACCCGGGGGACACGCAATTTGCCAGGCAGGGCTGGCTTTGTTGAAACTCTTCCCTCCGGAACAAGCGTTCCCAGAGTTTCAGCTCATGTCACTTTGATGTCCCTGCACCCTACATCCCACTTTAGGGAGCCCCGAGCCCCAGAGGGAGTCTTGGCATTTTGCTATGTTTCTCATCTGTGCCCAAAGCTTACTGAGGATGGATCTGTCTCTGACAGTAAACAACCGCAGATGCGCTGGCCCCCGACCACACTCTTTTAGAAAGGAGCCCTTTGGCTGGGCCCCCACGCACCGGTCAGGGCCGAGCTAAGATGGAAGGGGCCAGAGATGGACCGTCCCCCCTGCACTGCCTTCCCGGTTCAGCTGCTTCCTCATCTCTGTGGTTTTCAATGACTTGTTATCTTGATCCTGACATCTGTGTGACTGACACATGCAGTGTTTCATCATTGGGGAAAACAGGTGACGGGAGCCAGTCTGGAAGGCCTGGCAGCTGGGTCTGGCAGGAAGGGGTCAGCTACTGGTATGAGGCCTGAGACCGTGGGTTTGTGCCTGGGCTCTGAGCAGCCTCTTTCAGGCACATGGATGCCAACAGAATGGTTCTGGTTTTCAAAATGAGATTCCCACAGCTCTTACTACAGCTCTTGAGGGCTCCTTTGTCATCTTGGGGTGTGCCAGGGAGATACCCTGTCTTGTGTAGTTCCCAAACACAGACAAGCCCATGCCTCTCCTGGCCTCAGGGTCCCCAGAACTGTTCCCACTTGTAAGGCCCTTCTGTCTGCCTCAGCAACCCCTTCTGTAAAATGGGGACACAGCTGGCCAGCGACCCAGGGAGCCTCCTGTTGCCGGGGGCCGCAGTTCCCGGAGGTAAGCATGGGGCACAGCACCACTGGCAGCAGCAAATCTCTGCGTCTGAAATGGGAGGCGGAGATTCTGCAGATTGTCTCTCAATAGGCCTTCTATCTTGAATGAATTGCATATTGGAATTTAATTCTGAATCCCTGCTGTTTCCTTGATGAACGCAAACCACATGGCAATTAAAGTGATGAAGCAGGCCGCTGCTGCTCCTGACAGGGGCAGTCTGTCTGAGCAAGGAGGTGGGGGGAGCAGCCGGCAGGTGGCTGGGGACCCATGTGGGCATGTCAGGGGACAGGGTCTGTCTACTGTCACCTCTGCTCACAGGACAGGTGGAGGAGAGGGCTTCAAGGGGACCATCTTGGCTTGCATCCCATGGCCCAGGGCAGCTCCCTGCTAACCCTGGGTACCGCTGATGCAGCCCATGATTCTGGTCTCAGAATCTCGCCCCCTCACCATCTCAGTGTGGAAGGAAAGGGCCAGGTAGTAAGCACTCACTGTGTGCGACGCAGTGAGGTAAGTGCTCTGCGGCAGGGGCCCCCAACCTCCGGACCGCAGACCAGTACCAGTCCGGCTTGTTAGGAACCGGGCCGCAAGGCAGGAGGTAAGCTTGAATGTAACGCGCTTGAATCATCCTGAAACTGTCCCCCACACCCTGGTCCATAAAAAAATTGTCTTCCACAGAACTGGTCCCTGGCGCCAAAAAGGCTGGGGACCGCTGGTCTAAAGGCCTTTTCTCATTTCATCCACTTAGCGACTTCATGAGATGGCCACCTTTATCTATCATCTCCACCTGACAGACAAGACACCTGTGACTCGGAGAGAGGAAAGAGCGCAGGCGCGAGCTTGTGAGTGGTGGGGATAGGCAGGATTATTTCAGAAAACTGCCTGAAACCACACAGAGCTGGGTGGGGGGTGGGGGGGTTAGCTGCCAGAGCCTGAGCACACGGGCCAATAGCCTGCACACCTCCACATCTTCTGCTCTCCCTGTGGTGACAGGGGTCAGGGTTTGCCTGCTAGCCTGGGAACAAAGCAGCACTTGCTCACACAGGGTGACTGTTTATTTCTCCCTCATAGGACGGTCCAGACATGAGGCATCCAAGGCTGCCGTGACAGCTCTGGGGCAACAGGGATGGCGATCCTTCCACCCTGTGGTTCTGCCATCCCTGTGTGTTGCCTTGGTCCCCGTGGCTGAAGAGGGTTCACCACCATGTCCTCGTTCCAGCCAGCAGGAAGCAGGGAGGAGAGAAAGAGGGCATGGTCCCGAAGTTGCACACGTCATTTCAGTTCAAGTTCCACCAGCCGGAGCTTAGTCCTGTGGCCATACCTAGCTGTAAAGGAGGTTGGGAAGGGTGGGCTTTTTGTCACACAGCCATGTGAAGTGCCCAGCAAAGATCTGGGACACTGTTACTATGAGAAATAGGAAACAACAAGCCATTACTGTTGTAATTGCTTTTCCCCCCTTTTAAACCATGACCAAAACCAAACAGAGCTGACTGAGCCCGGCAGGAGGTCAAGTGCTCTCACAGTTCTGGCAGACAGAGTCCACACTCCCAGAGCCTGGGGAAGGGCTGGAAGCCAGAGCATCTCTCCCTGTCTTCAGTGCCTCTGTGGAAAGGAGCCACTCTAGGTATTTCACACAGAGGGCAGTCAGTACAGGGAACTGGTTTTTCAGATGCTGGCCCAGCGGAGAAGTCAAACAACGCAGAGGTGAGCAGCTGCAGGAAGTCATTTCACGCCCAGGCTAAAGAGAACACAGGAGGAGCCCAGAGTCAGGGACCGACGGGCAGAGCCAAAGCTGTGGTGGGTGATGCCCAGTGGGACCTGGGACCACAGAAGGAACGGAGGCTAAGAGGATGCATGGCTGCAGCTGGAGATGCCACCAGAGGCAGAGTGAGAGAGAGACCTGCTCTGGCTTTCCCCCTCTTCCCACCTCCTGTGAGTGCCACCCATTGGCCAAAATGCACTCAAAGCCGATTGGAAGTGTAGTTCTGTGTGGTGCAGGGCAGAGCAGAGTGAGAGAAGGTTGGCAGGCAGATCCAAGCACAAACAGGCTGGCACAGAGCCAGAGACACCCGTGGGGCCAGTCTTCGGAGTGTATTATTAGAAAACCGTGTTTTCTCCACACTTGAATGAATTAATATAACATAGTGGGATTTGACTTTTCATGGAATAATATGGAAGCTGGCGTCCTGATTTCGGCAAAGAATAAAGTGAACGTAGAAAACATTGGATTAGTTTCCTGTTGCTCTTGTAACAAATTAGCATAAAGTTAGTGGCTTAAAACAAGACAAATTTATTATCTTGCAGTTCTGGAGATCAGAAGTGCAAAATGTTCTCACTCAGGCTAACATCAAGGCGTTGGCAGGACTGAGTTCCTTCTCAAGGCTCCAGAGGAGAGTCCATTCCTTGCCACTTTCAGCTTCTAGAAGTCACCACGTTCCTTGTCTCCTGGCCACAGGACTGGTCTCTGCTTCCAAGGTCACCTCTTCTCTCACTCTCCCCCCTCTGGTGAGGACACTGGTGATGGATTGCACTCACCCAGATAATCCAGGGTGATCTCTCCATCTCAAGATTCTTAAGTTAATCACATTTGCAAACTCCCTTTTACCGCTTAAGATAACTTATTCATGGGTTCTAGATGTGGACATCTTTGGCAGGGAGGTGGGGGCATTATTCTGCCTGCTATAATCCTCGTTTCATTTTTCTCCCAGATCTGAATCTAGGACCCCAAAGACTAAACCTGCATTCAAAAGTCAGACAGCCAAACTACTCCCTGGCAGGTCTTCCCCAGGTTGGGTGGATCATGGCTGCCCTTTGGAGACCAACACATGGTGCCTCTTTGCAGAAGTTCATCCAGAAGTGGCTCCACTCCCGGGTAGGGTGGGACTGGGTCAGTTAGGAATGATTTTGACTGCAAGCTACTGAAAATCTGACTTAAAGAACATTTATTCTTTCTCAGTAACCAAAATCTATCGGTGGCTGCTGGCGCTGGTTCAGGGTTCAGCGATACCATGCCTTCAGGAGTCTCATGAGAACTCCCTAATGCTCGCTGACTGGACACCAGTAGCATCCTTGGGATCCCTGATCATGGAAAGCGTCTTCTCCAGCTTTTGTGGTCCTTGGAGATTTGCTGCCCTTTGGTCTTCTATTCTTGGAAAGTGAATTCCAAGAGGTGGTGTGACAAGTCCCTAATCACCACGTATGTGCCTCAGCTCCAAGCCTCATGGCCACATTCAAGGCAAGGAAGCCGGAAGAGACGGCATCAAGAACTCTGGTGCTTCTTATCAGGAAAGTAAGTTTTTCCAGACACCTCCCGGCAGACTTCCACTACGTTTCACTGGCCTGGAAGTCACGTGGCCCTCCCTGGGAGCAAGGGAGGCTGGAAAAGCAAATGGCGGCATGTCTAGTCCTTCTAGTGGGGCAAGGGAGAAAGAAAACACTGACTAGTCAAACAAAAGAGTCTGTCGCCACTACCTTTGCTGGATTCCCCCAGTTCTTCCCCTTGAACGTGAGCATGAACTACATACAGTTGGTTTGGGCTGATCATGCTCAGCAGCAACTTTTAATGTCACCTTTCTTCTTCTGACTGCTATGGCAAAGTCGACTCTTCGGAGAGGCTCACGACCCCTCTGTCCAGGCTGGTGAAGCCCGGGGCCTGGCAGCAGAGCCCACTGGAGACCCGTGGCATGGGTGATATGACTGGTGATGTTGCTCGTGGTGATAAAAATAGCTATATGAGATAAGTTCTGTTATTATTCCCGTTATACAGAGGAGGAGACTGAGGCTTGGGAAAGATGACAGCCTACGTTTTTGGTCACATACTACCTTCTTGAATTCACTTTCTAAGACCAAAAAACTACAAAACCAGAGGAAGAATGTCCCAAGATTAGTGATCCTAGTGATGCCACCAGTGTCCAAAATCTGTTGCAGTTATTCATCTGTGGGGATGGAACACGGCCTGGAGAGGCAACAGGCACCCCCCCCCCCAACATTAGCCATGTCTCACAGTTCATTAATCACCCTCAATTTGAGAGCATTTATCGTTAGATTCAGCTCAGTCCTGGTGAAGATGAATTATTTTTTAAATAATAAAAATAGAAAACCACATCTTCCCTGTGCCTTGCACAGGTCAAGATCTGGAGACCAGGCTCATTCGTGCATTCAACAAATACTTAAGTGTGTACCTCCTGTGTGCCAGGCACTTTTCTAGGTGCTGGAAATTTAGCAGGGATCAAAATAGATAACAATCCTTGCCCTCACGGAGCATCTCTCTCTCTTTCAATGGAGAGACAGGCACTAACCAAAATAAATAGGCAAAATACAGAGATTGGTGCATGGTGTTTCCACACTCCTAGCAAAAGATGGACTGTTCTGTGGTCACAATTACAAGTTTCCATCACAGCTGGTTTCAAACCTGTCTCATCTACCAATGACGGTTCCATAATCTCGGCATCCAATAAACCAAGAGCTAGTTTTAAACTGGACCAAGTGATGGGTGACAACCGACTCCAATGACTACAACTCTGAAAGCCAGGCCATGAGCAACAGCCTCAGGTGTGGAAGTCGCCAGGTGCTGGAGGACTCGCTTCTGTGAACATGCTTCTGAGGCTGGCATCAACCCACTCCTGCTCTGAAACCAGCACAACCCCAAACACACAGTTCCCAACAGCGACATAAAAGCCCGGCAGTCTGCTTTGCTCAGAGGACAGTCTGGCCAGCATGGCTCTTCCTGACATCAACCTCAGCATGATTTTTGGGTTTGGGATGGGGGGCTCCTCCTCTGATAAATCGGGAGGCCCCCAGGAGATCACTGAAGACTCTTGGCCCAACAGGTACACTCACTGGGCCCTTGGTGCCCAAATTCCACTTACTTTATGGATTTTCCTGACATGTTTCATTAAAATGTCTTTGCAGAATTTGTTACCCTACGATTTGTAACCAAATCGTTCTTTGTGCAAGGAAATTTGACCTCAGTCATGGGATAATTAGAAGTTTTTTTTTGAGGTGCATCATATGGTTATTATATTTTTTACCATTAATCTGCTCAGTTTTTTTTTTCTGCTTGCTTTAGGACACCATTTTTTTTCTTGGATGACCTCATTTTAACTTAATGACCTTTATTAAGACCCTCTCTCCAAATACAGTCACATTCTGAGGCACTGGGGCTAGGACTTCAACAGATGAATTTGAGGGAGACACAATTCAGACCATAACACTTGGAACAACTGATCTTTGGGGGGAATTTTGACATATCACTGTTAAGAAATTAAGACATTTAACAATAGCTTTAGAAAAATATTATGAAAAATATATGACAAGGTCTGTCCAGAAAGTACCAGCCATGTACTATGAAAAATAGAGACATTTATTGAAGAAAATACAAGATATAAGAAACATTGTACATAGGACAATGGCACCTCAGTCCCCTTCAAAGTAGACAGACACCTTGGGACCTCACACAGTTCTCCCAATCACCATCAGCTGCCCCGTCATATTTTCCTGAATCTCATCAATGGTCTGAAATCTCTTCCCTTTCAAAGGTGATTTTAGTTTTGGGAAAAGCCAGAAGTCACAGGGTGCTATATCTGGGCTGTAGAGGGGCTGAATCACTTGGGTGATTTGATGTTTTGCCAAAAATCTCTGCATGAGACGTGATGCATGAGTGGGTGCATTGTTGTGATGAAGCTGCCAATCACCAGTTGCCCATAGCTGCGGCCTTCTGAGTCATCCAAATAGTTTCTGTGGAGGAATGTTCAAGCTTAATGCCAAATGTGATGCAGATTCGTTGCTCTACTCACTCAGTCATTTTGAGTATTATGACCACACAGTACACAAGCTCACTCAACGACATCTACAGCCCCCCATAACTAGTACAGTGAAGTCATCATTGTTCATGCATGTGCATTCCAGTCCACTCTCCTTGGCTGCCAGGTTACATCAATGTCATACAAACTGTCCTTGTTATATTAACAATGGCTGGACTTTTTCTGGACAGACCTTGTACATTCAAAATTAGTAGTCAGCATTTTGTTGATTTGATGCTGAGAACTCAAAACAAAACACTGACTGCAAGAGAGTCTGTCTTGATGAGTCTGTAGTTGACCCCTGCTCAGACTTTCAGACTTCCGTCCTCTGCTCTCTGTCTCTCCTTTGTCACTACCCACTAAGTCCCTCTCTTCCTTCTGCTCTTTTTCTTGACTTCCTTTGTGAGTTTGTCTCAGGAAAATAGCAAACACATCACAACATATCCCCTTAAAACTGCTAAACTAGAAGGCATGTCTATAGAAGTTGAATTTTAACCGTGGTCTAGAGCTAAATCAAGAGCTATAATTAGAGTATTTTTGTAAACCTCAGGAAGAAAGACAGAAATTGGCTGCAGAATCCAGGATTGTGTTATACCGATTTTCCTGGGCTATATCAAATTCATTCCAACTAGTTTACCTCATTAGTATTCCCTTTAACTAACAATAGGGAGGGATGATGTTAAAAAGCAGCAGTGTAGGAGAGAGAAAGAGAAAACTAAATAACCCAGCTATGCCACAATTTTTTAAATGGCCCTGAAAGGACAAGAAAAATAGGAATGTTGCTAAAATAAGGCAATTTCAGAAGTCTTTTCCTTTTGAAGGCAATGGTATGGTAGTAAAGGCTTAACCTCCAGCTGTCTTGGGCAGGGGGGGGGGAGCTGTGAATTGTATTATTTGCAGATTCCCGTGCTGTGAGTGTTTTGCCATGGCTGACTTCAGGTGAACCACGGGACATCTGGGAACGCAGCTGAGGCAGCCAGTGCCAGCCGGCCCAGCACACCACTGCTCCAGGGCAGCTTGGGCAGACCTGGGTTTGCAAAGTAAGTGAGAATGAGTCCTCTGGACTCCAGTAACCTTTCAAGCACTGGTCTAGGGAGGTGAAAGGCAAAGGAGTCTTGTCCTCTGTTTTTTAATGACCTCTGACTTGAAATAGGGGAGTTGGGAAAAAAATATTGAAATAAAAAGTTGCCCACTTAGAAAATTTTCAATGTGCAGTTTTATAGAAATAAACGAGAGATGGAAACACACATCTGGCTTTTGGGATTAAACAACTGGCCCAGTGACAAAAAGGTGTCCTGTTTGCTCAGAGTACAGAGCTTGTTGAAAAAAATCACCTGCAGAGGGTCAAGCAGGAGGACCATTGGAAGAACCAGTATTTCATGACTGTGTCAAAAGTGAAGAGCAATGATCCAAAATCTGTCCAGGGAGGTCTCTCAGACAGACATTAGTACCCAGTTCCTGCCCTTCCCTCCTCTAAACTCCACGTGTCTCAGTTTTTGCCTACCCAGTAACCCTGGCTCTGGAGTTGGAACCTATTTTTCTCGTGGTTTAGGTAAATTGACCCTAGCTCCCTTCCCCCCTCCTCCTACGGGCTAACAGGTGGTTCAGAGGTGGTCAGTGAGAAGCTCTCACTCTTTCATTCAATGGCGGGACTGTCCCAACCTAGGCCAATGAGTGTCCTCCTTGTCCACAGTTTTCTGGAAAGATGGCATCTCTTCAGTGGGGCTGAACTAGTTCCTAGCTATCCATTTCTCCTCATACCTGGGCTTGCCACCTATAGGCCAGGCTCCCCTTTGTTTTTGCCTCAGCTTCTGTCTCTCCTGCATTACCTTCCCCTCCTCCCTCTCACCGCCTCGTAGCTGCTGCCTTTTCCTGGCCACTGATGCTTCCTAGCCCCTGCCCATTGCCTTTGCTTCATGCATCCCTCCTCTTCCTCCTAGTCTACCTGGGACAGCAGAGGCCATGCCTCATTTCTGTACCATTGTGCACCCAGGGCCTGGGATACTTCCATGTAAGCAAATGATTTTTGTCTTTCTCTGAGTTTTCCATTCATACTCGCCAAGAAATGGGAGCTGATAAGTTGAGCCCCAGCAGGTCTGCGTTTGCTCAGGCAGCCCACCTGGGTCCAATTCATTCTGGCTGATATCTAGCAGGGCCCCTTGTTTATGAAGAACTCCTTGCAGGTAATCTAAAGCTTCCAGAAAGATGGAAATAGAAACTTTCAGGCACGGCCAGTTCCATAAAAATAAGCTACAATGAGCCGATTCTGACATACCCCCAGATGATGCCTGCCTCTGGGTAGTCCAGCGCTGGTGCCATTCCCTCCCCCCAAGTGGGGGCTGGACCCAGTGACTTGCTTCTAACCCAGAGCACACAGCCAAAGTGATGGGTTGTCACTTCCATGATTAGGTCACCCAAAGTGACCACTGTCTTGCTGGTATCAAGAATGCTCTGGTTCTTCACATATACCTGCCCTGATGGAGAGGAACCACGGGCAACCTCCAAACGACAGCTGGAAATGGAAATCCAATGAAGAGTCACATGAGTTGGTAAGTGCCCCTGTCCCCGCAAACACGTGGGCTGACACCATGCCCGTCCACACCTTGACTTCAGCCTGTGAGAGACCCGGAAGTGGAGGGCCCAGCTCAGCTGTGCCTGGTTTCCGATATGCACCAATTATGAGATGTAATTGTCTGTAGTCACTAAGCTTGGGGATAATTTATTATGCAACGAGAGGTCACTACACATAAGCCAGATCATATCTCATCTCAGTATCACTTCTACCATTATTTCTTAATTGCTACCTCTTTCTTTCTTTTTTTAATCCTCACCTGAGGATATTTCTACTGATTTATCAGTGGCAGGGGTGAGGGGGGTGCAGAGGGAGAAAGAGAGAGAGAGCGAGAGAGATCAAATTCTAAAGTTAGGTAATATGCACTGACCAAGAATCCAACCTGCAAACTTTCGGTGTTTGGGACGACATTCCAACCAACTGAGCCACCCAGCCAGGGCTTGCCAGCTCTTTCTTAATTCAGGGCCTCCTGGGCTGGGCATCTGGGCAACAGAGCCAGCTCCTCCTCAGACGCAGGGGCAGGAGAGTAACTGTCTGTAGAAGACACCCCAGCCCCGGCTGCTTCCAACACAGATGAGACTGTGGCTCCCGGCATCCCTGGCCTTGCGTGCCCTGTGGCACCAGGGCTGAGAACTGTGGCTTCATTGACCAGGGAGAGGACGACAAACCCTCTGAAGAGAGGCCTGGGGCCAGCAGGTGACAGTGACCGTGAAAGGATGACTTGGACTGGAGCCTCCTTCACTCTCAGAGAGTGATCAGGAGGCCACTGGGTGTCTGAAGCCAAAGTGAGCTGCCTGCATTCCTGGCTCTCCCTTGCTCGAGTGGTGCCCGTCCATGGAGCCCAGGAGGCTTGACTCCAGGGTCCCTTAAACCCTCAGCCAGAGCCAGGGCACAGGTCTTGCCAGCACGGCAAGGCTCTTCCAATTCTCCCCAAACCAGCTGTCTCCTTGGGAGGACTAAACCCCAGAGGAGGCCTCCAACAGCAGACAAGCAAGCAAACCTGTCAAAAGAGAGCTTCCCTCCTTCCCACCCCCTCCCCACCTCTGGTCCATCCAGTAGATTAGGCAGCTCCTCAGAGAGCGGCCTGGAATGCCGAGGACAGCAGAGCCCAAGGGCCTGATGTGTCCGTGCTCCCCAGGCTGCCGGGTGAGTGGGCGATGGGGCTGTCTCTGCCTCAGCACCTGTAGTGGACCTCTCGCCCTGCCTGTGGGTTGTGTTGTGGGGCCCTTCCCTCTCCTGACCTCGGGGCTGTAGGCCACAGGAGCGGCCTGGGTGAGTGGGGTCCATGTGCATTGCTGGACCTGCAGATCTGTGACCACATCACTCTCATTTGTTATAGGAGAGTCCCAGGGTGGTTTTGGCCATCTGCGGCTGGCAGCCCTGAGGGCAAGGCCAAGGAGGTCTGATCTGACTGCAGCCCCAAGACCAATCCCATCGCAGGTCAGTGACAGTGTGACCTCAGATAAATGACACTCCCTCCCAGCCTCAGTGTCCCCATCGGAAACATGCAGTAGTTTCTTCCCTCTGAGTCAGCACCTACCTTGAAATGCTCGACAGGGCTGGGACTCGGGCGAGGGGAGCAAGACACTCACCTTGGGCACAAAACGTAAGGGGGTGCCAGAAAGCTCAATCCCAACAGAAGGAATATTTTCTTATAGAAGATTTTTTATAAGTCAAAGTTAATGCAAAAAAAAAAACAAACAGTCAATGGTGAACAGCCTGGCTGAGTGGCTTAGTTTGGTTGGAGCATCATCCTGTGCACACAGATGCTGAGGGTACAATCCCTAGTCAGGTCACATACTTAGGTTGTGGGTTCAATCCCCTGTTGAAGAGCTTCCTCTTCTCTCTCTTTCTTTCCCTTCCTCTCTCTAGACATATCCTCAGGTGAAAAAAAAGGTTAATTGTGAATGAAATGTCACAATTCTAAGGAAAGACGGGGCCTGGTCAATCAATGCGAACACTAGCAGCCTTTATAGTGGGCTTCTCCAGGGGGCTGGGGAGGTGGGCCAGAGTCCCCGCTGGGCAGCTTGGGCCTAAGTTCAAGCGCACCAGGGCTGGCGCAATGGTTAGACATCCAGGCATGGGGGTCCCACAGAGCCTCTTCTGTGACCCACCCTCACACTCACCAGTTCTGAGGCCACTCTCCGCCTCCGTTTCCTCCATGTGAAAGGGGAATAAGACAATACACTGTCTCCGCCAAGGGTGGTGGCCGTGCGGGTCGCCTGACCCAGAGTGAGCGCTCAGTCATCACGGTGCCGTTTAAGAAGCGTCGGAATCAGCGTTTGTGAAGACTCCCTTGGCTGGGCCGAGGGTGGAACAGCCTGGCTTTTTGCCGTGGCCTGCGCGCCACCTGCATGAGCTCTCCACATAGGCTGCTCCTGCCAACTCTCTAGTTCATCAAATACACAGCTGGCCTGGGAGCCTGGGGGCTGGGGCTGCCTCTCCTGCTGCGCCTGCTGCCATCTGGGTCTCAGAGGGAGCACAGAGGGAGGGCCGGTCGCCGAGGCGGGAACAGCTGGGGCGGAGGCCCGGGAGAGTTCTGGGCTGCAGTCTGCTTGCTGCACACTCATTTGAGATGCATGGTTTTTGGCAAGGAACAAACCATCCTGTCCAGGATACAGCCAGGCACCATGGGCCTTCCTTCTTGGCACGCAGGAAGCATGGGGACTGGGTCCAGTTTTAACCAGTGAGCAGCAATGATGGCTGAGTTGTCCAGTTTGAGGACAGCTCAGGTGACGCCAGCTGAACAAAGGAGGGCATTGGCCATTTGGGGTGAACTTTTCCTTCTGAGGCCTCTGACATCCGATGCAGGGAGAAGGGCCTTGAACAGGAGTTATGAGTAGTGACAACGTTCACCTGCTCCTTTTGTAAGCTGTAGGCGTTCCCCTGGGTGGAAGGGTGACCTGCAGGAGAGGAGAGGCAGCACTCCAGTAGAGGGCAGGATTCTCACACTTGACCGTGTCTCAGAATCACCCGGAGGGCTTGTGAAAAAACCGAGCTCTGATTCCCTCGGTCTGGGGTGAGGCCCAAGGGTTTGCATTTCTCACAGGTTTCCCGGTGGGGTGGTGCCGATGCTGCTGCTGAGGGTGCCACCCCCTGAGAAGCCACTGACACTAGTGGTTATGGGCTCTGGGGTCAGCTGCTGGGTTTGACTAGAAACCAACTCAGCTATTACTGGCTGTGGGATCTTTGACAACTCAGTTTCTCTGTGAATCGGTTTCTCATCTGTAAATTAGGGGTGAGACTGGTAGTCCTTACCTTATGGTTTTCAAGAGCTAAGCAAGTTAAAGCGCTCAGAGCAGAGCCCAGCTTGTGGGAAGCCCTTAACATGCCTTAGCGATTATAATCTGGAATGTTTAAACAATCTACAGTTGGAAGTATTATATGCGTGCTTTTGTGAATAAACAAAAGATCAGTAAAAACAAAAAGTCCTTGTGTATCAGGCATGTCCAAAATGTTTTCATGTGATTTCAAGGGGTTCACAGCTCCATGAAAGCTCATCTGTCTTCCCGCCCCGGCTCAGAAGACGATAGCAGCTACCACTTTGCATTCTCTACTACGTTCCATAAAGAGTGGCAGGTAATTTCTGTTCTCAGTGACTTCACTGAGTCCCCAGGATCACTGTGTAAGGCGTTCTTCACCATCATCCCTAGTTTATGGACAAAATCACTGAGGCTCAGAGACTTGCTGAGGGGGTCTTGGAGTCAGGATTTGCACTCAGGCCCATCTCACCCTCTGTCACATGGCCACTGTTTGCTTCCCTAGAGCTACCACATCCCCAGTTTATCTAAAATACAACATTTAGCCACATTTAAGTGCTCGGCCCTATGGGGAGAGCTGAAGCTTGCCCTTGACCTCAAAGATTATATCGACCCAAGGAGTCAGGAGGAATATAAAATTTGCAAAATAGCACATAATTATTGGCCAACTTATGGGCAAGGCAGAGGGTTGATGTGATTCCCCAGGCATTCATTTGTTCTCCACAGTTCCCAGCATCCCTTGCATGTCTGTTAGGGCTGAGGGACTGGGCTCAGCCAGTGAGTGTGGGTGGGCATCACGTAAGTTGCTTCCAGCCTTGACCCTTATAAACGTGTTCCATGACTACTCCTTTCTCTCTCTTGCTTCCCAGCAGTGATTTGGGAAGCCATGCGTCCAGGTGGCTTAGCTCAGGATGGAGGACGACCATCCAACAGCTATCAGCTTGTGATGGGAGGGAGAACTGAACCTCTGTGGGGGAAGCCACTGATATTTCTGGTTACTGCGGCGTAATGAAGTCTTTCCCAGCTAGCCGATCAGGAGAGCCACAGTTGTAAAGCGAGGAGTTCCAGGAATATGAGTGAGTCCTGAAATAGTTAGGTGTTAAATCAGCTGAAGCTTCCATTCTAGCTTTAGTGAGTCAAAATATTTATGGATGGGCCCTGGGGGTTTCTCTCTTTTTTTTTAATGAAATGATACCGAGGATTGGCCAAAGTTTGGGGAGGCTGCAACTGTGATCTGCTAAGTGCCCTAGAAAACCTCCCACAGTGGAGGCACCGGCACGCGACCATCTAGAAAGCAGGCTGGGAGGGAGGAGCTGCCTGGGCTCAAATCCTGCCTCTGCCTCCTTCTATCTGTGTGACTTTGTGTAATTTTAGCATCTACTTCACAAAGTTGTGATGATTACAGCAGTTTATGCATTAGTTATGTATTGTTACAGGACAAATTACTCCCCAAACTGAGTGGCTTAAAACAACACCATTTATTATCTGTCCCGGTTTCCATGGGTCCAGGATTCAGGCGTGTTCTGTTGGGCTGTTCTGGCTCAAGGTCTGTCACGAGGCCGTCCCTCAGATGTCGGCTGACACTGCATCATCTGAAGGCTCAAGTGGGGCTGGGGGACCCATTTCCAAGCTGGCGCTCTCATGTTGATGTTGGCCAGAGATCTCAGCGCCTTTCCACATAGTGGCCCAAGGCACCAAAGAGGAAGCCGCAATGCCCTCACACACTGTCCCTTTCACCGTACAATTTCCTGCTCACGTAAGTCACCCTGGTCCAACATGGAAGGGAAGTAAACAAGAGTAAGAGTTTCTGAAGGTGAGGGCCATTGGGGGCCATCTGCAAGGTGGGACACAATTAGCATATCATCTAATATCTGAAATGCTTCAAGTGATGCCTGAGGGGGCTAGCAGTCAATAAAGTTTAGCTAATTGTATTGCTAATTTAGAATGATCAATAAGCTCTAATTTGGAGCTCTAGCTCCTTGACCATCTTACTGTCCTTCACTTATTCCTCAGGAGCCCCCCTCAGTGGAGTCCAACTCTTTACATGGCTGTGTGGCCGTTGGGCTGAGCACTGAGCTTCCAAGGGACAGGGCTCTCATCTGGGTCCCTTGAGATTCCTGGGGTAGAAGTACTGTCATGGAGATGTGGAGAGATGCAGGGGAGAAAAACCTGATTAGCAATGAGTTCCTACGTAGGGTGTCCAATTTAACAAGTCTTGTTCACTTTGATTGCCTTGCTGGAGAGGCACGGGGTAGAGTGGTAGGAAGCACCAAGTTCTCACTGTTAGTTGCTGTGTGACATTGGGCCAGTCACTTAACTTCCGTGGGTCCCAGTTTTCTCATCTGTTACAAATACTAATACTAGTGGCTACTTCATAAAGTCATTTGAATGTGTAATGTGTAAATTCAATATTCTAAACATCTAAAGTCTTTGAACAATGTCTGGCTCATAGTAAATGCTCAAAATTATGAGCTATTATTCTTCCTTCTCCAGTCAACCAGGGGTACAGGTCAAGGACCAGATAAAGAGACAAAGAAGTCAAGAGATGTGTGACCTCCTCAGAGCCCCCCACCCAATCCTCAACAGCCCAACACAAAGTTGATGTCAAAGATCACCTTCCTTCCTGGACTTTGCCCCAGACTCCAGTCCAGTTGAGCTTGACCGAAAGCATGTCCTTGATGTCATGAGTCACCGGACCAGGTTGGGCACCTTCCTTGGCTGACTTCTGTGACTGCACTTCTGGGAGCGTTGTTCCCCCTCCCTCCATGTTTTCTGTTTTTATCTCCCTTCCCTAGTCCCTTCTGTTTGTTTCAGACAGTCTCAGGAGTTTCTGAGCGACCTCCCTTCCTTTGACTGGGGAGGGACAGGAGGCAGGTGGGGGAGATGAAAGAACTCCACATCAAAGGAGAGAGGGGCCGTGGGCCGGAGGGTTTCCCATCCTCTGCCATGGGTCTGTGCTCTAATTTGTGACCCTTAGTTTAGTTTCATAAACCAAAATAAATGGGCCGCTGGGCTTTTGCCTAACGAAGGTGGTTGTTGAAAGGGTTCAGGGGCACAGTTCCCCTGGAGCTCCACAAAGAAGGAAGTTCGAGATGTGGACATGGCAGCAAACTAGCTTCCAGGGGGAGGGGACAGACAACGCCAAGCAGGACCAGCTGAGCAAGTGTGATGCGGGGCTGACACAGAGGACACTGTGCTTGACTGTTCCTGAAGGGCTACTTTGCATGGGGTTGTCAAGGAAGCCTCTTTAGGAAGGGTATGTTTGGGCCAGCCCTGAGCTGCCCTGAGGGCCTGGGAGAGAGCTTTCTGGAGAGGGATGAGCCCATGCAAGGGGCTTTAAATCAGAGCAGAGTGAACAAAAGACAAGGGCCCCAGAGGGGGGACAGGGACCTCAAGGCTGGGATAGGCATGCACTTGTCATGAGGAGCCCTGTGTGGGTGTTAGCACAGGACGGATGGCCCCTGATCACATGGCTACCAGGTGAAGAATGCATTCCAGGGGCAACAGGACAGTGGAGTGGCCCCTTAGGGGGACCTTAGGAGTCCACTGTTACCCCAAACTCATGATGACAGTGACAGTGAAGGGAGTGGGCAAACTGGAACTATATTGTGACCATGGGCCCAAGTGAATTTGCTGTGCCCTAGAGGTGGGGGATGAGGAAAAGGATCAGGCAGATAGGTTTGGGGGTTCAGGTCTTGAGTCCAGTGGGCTGTCCACCTGTGCAGGGTCTGTCTCAGGTGCCTTCACCCTGTGAACTGAGCCAGCAGTTGGAACCCCAGAACTACAGGGAAGAGAACCCCTCCTTACAACTCCTGAGGGACCACCCTCAAAGGAGCCCTGCTTGATGATGCCACAGGGTAGGTGGGGTTCTGAGAAAAGGGGGAGGGGTTGCAGCCAGCCCAGCACTGTCCAGAAAATAGAAGGACTGGGGGAGAGGCCCTGGGGACAGCCCAGTCCCAACACAAGCCTGTCTGTCCAGCCTCAGGCTCAGCAGATGAGAGGATTCGGCCATCAGTGGCTGGTCTTCTCGGACAACCGCTCCCCCTACACCAAACCGTTAGGACAGAGCTTGGAAAGCAAGAGGCCTTAGGAGGATTGGAGAAGGGACATGCGCTGAATCAGGCCCGGACGTGTGTGTCGTGGGTCCCTGAGTTGTGTGCTGTGGGGGCTGCTGGGCCCTGGAAGCCCTGTGGTGGGTTATCCGTGGTACTTGAGTTCCTAGTCTGGATGGAGTGCAGGGCCTCATTGTCTGCACAAAGTTCCAGGGCACAGGGACCTGGAGGAGGCCTGAAGGAAGTACAGGTCACCTGGGGATCACCTCCTTCTATGACTTGTCATCCTCATCACCCCCCATCTCCTGCAGGGGGAGCCTCAGGGCAGCCTCTGAGGACCACAGGAAAGTACTGTGGGATTATTCCTGGGGCCACTGTGCTGGCGGCGAGGGCAAGAAAGGGAGGGAGACACAGGGCACCACAACACTGAGACTTGGTTCTCCCTGGGGCCCCTGGCCTCAGACTGAACCCTCCCCCAGTAGTTCGTGCTGAGAAAGGGTTTGCAAAGGAGGTTCTGGAAATGTTCTGAGGACTTAAAGATCAAAACCCACTTCGAAAGTATAAAAGAATTGAAAGGAATGTGTGCAGGAATTTGGAAACGGATATTTATTTGGAGAGAAGTGTTAGCAAGTCCATTCACTCACCCAACATTTTTTGAGATGCCAGCCATGTAGCCAAGAGAAAAAAATGAGGCAGGAGGAAGAAAAGAAGACAAGGAGGGAAGGACGGGAGGATATGAGGGAAAGAAGTAGGGCGGGAGGGAGGGAGGAAATGGGTCTATAGGCCCTGCTATATATAGATAATGTGCCGTCTCCCCGAGTTCATGTGTTGGAACCTAAGCCGCAGTGTGATGGTTCTGGAGGTGGGGCCTTTGGGAGGGGCTCAGGTCATGAGGGTGGAGCTCCCGTAAGTGGAATCAGTGTCTATAAAAGAGACCCAGAGAGCCAAGTTGAGGACACAGGAAGAAGACAGTTTTCTAGGAACCAGGAAGCAGGCCCTCACCAGACATTGAATTTGCCTGCGTCTCAATCTCGGACTTCGAGCCTCCAGAACTATGAGCAGTAAATTTTGTTGTTATAAGCCTTCCAGTCTGTGGTGTTGATACAGCAGCTCCCAAATAGCAAAAGTTGGTAACAACCTAACTGTCTACTAGAAACTGGTTAAATTATAGCCTGTCCAGACAACGGCATTCTACATTCCCTAGAAAGGAATGAAGAGGCTCTTAGGTCCTGATAGAAGGAGACCTTCAGGGCAGACTATCGAGTCAAAAAAGGCAAGACGTAGAGAGTACACCATCTCTGAGTAAACTTTGACCAGACTTTTTCTGTAAAGGGCAAGATAATAAAGATCTTAGCCATGGCAAGCCACAGGTGACCTCTGTTGCATATTTTTCTTTGTTTTGTTTTGTTTTCTTATAACCCTTTAAAATGTAAAAACCATTGTTTGCCCTCAGACTCTACAAAAACAGGCTGTGAGCTGGCCTTGGCCTTGAGTGATCTGAGCTGCCAGTTGGCTGGCCCTTGGATTAAATCTCTTTGAAAGGATAACCACGCAACTGATACCATCGGCGCCCCTGCGGAGGGGACCCTGGGACTGGGCGTGACAGAGAGTTTTCCTTGTGTGCACTTTTGTACCTTTTGGTATTTTTTGATCATGTAAATGTATTACCAATTAAAAATTAAAGTAAAATGAACCTTGACATTAAAGCAGAACCTTTTTCTCTTCACCAAGGTCCCCAAAGGCCAAGCACAAAAAGGTAAATGTCACGTACCCCCTGTACTCCATGCTGAGACAGGATTTGCAAAGGAGGTGTTGAAAATGTTCTGAGGACCCAAAGATCAAAACCCACTTCAAAAGTATAAAAGTTAAAAGGCATGGGTGCAGGAAGTTGGAAAGTGGAGATTTATTTGGCGTTGTCAGCAGGCGAAGGGTCTCATCTGACCCCCTCCTCGTCATGGGGGGAGGACAGCGCACAGTCTCTGCCCACTTCGGGAAGGCCACGCCTGCTCCTTCCCCCTCTGTTTCCTGTCGCCCTTACACCTTAAGGTCCCTCTACCTGGCGGATCCATCTGGGGTAGCTCCTGGCTCAGCAGGGGCTTCAGATTCCCCACACACATCGGAATGTCTTCTCCTTGGTTGTGACTTCTATTCTCCGGGAGAGGATCCTTCTTTACATTGTAATTTTCTGAGTCTTAACTTTTCCCCAGAAAAGCACTTGACTTGAGGCCAGAAGGACTTCAGCTGTGTGACATCTGGCAAGTCACTTTGCCTCTCTGTACCTCTGCTCCCTGACCCAAGGCAGGCTTTCCAGGCCACTCCCAATGCCGGTGCCGGGCACTGAAGAGAAGTTTCTCTGCCCTCTCAGCGGATCCACCTTGAAGGTCTCAGTGGGTGGATCAGAAATACAAACAGGCTTCCGAGTTTGCCATGGAGAAACTCATGCCGCTCAGAAGGACCATGGTCAGTGGAAAGGCACCCAGATGCCTTCAGCTCCTTCTCGAAACCCCACTCCCACCCACAGCAGAGGCTGAATTCATGCCAGGGTCAGGGCTGGGCCAGAAGCCGGCACCCAGAGCAGCATGCACCTTGGTACCTAAGAAGAGCTTTCTGAGGGGGCTGATCCAGAGACTCAGAAATGCCTCTTCAGTCCTGGCCGCTGCTGGGTGCTGGGCTGGGAGGAGTGGGAGGAGCTCAGCACAGAGCTGTTCTGGAGGACGCAGCAGAGATGGGTTTGCTCTTCCAGATGCGTGTAGCAGTGTGGGGAGCAGAGGCTGGCCCGCAAACACCCTGGCTCCCTGGGCAGGCTGACAGCTCAGTCTCGGGTCTTTCCCAGGGAGGGGATTGGGGGTGGGTAGATAGCCCCCTCCCCTGCCATTCAGAGAGGCTTCTCACTCATAGGGGGTGTCCTCTGGGGGGCCTTTGGTCGCATTTTTTTTTGTTTTAATCCTCACCAAAGACATGTTTTATTGATTTTAGAGAGAGAGAGAGAGGACGGAAGATGGGAGAGGGTGGGGAGAGATGAGGGAAAAACATTGATCAGTTGCCTCCCGTATGAATGCATCCTGATCGGGGATCAAACCTACAACTTTTTGGTGTATGGGGCGACACTCCAACCAGCTGAGCACTGGGCCAGGGCTCTTGGTTGCATCTTAATTATGACATGAGTGGGACAAGCTTTCTGGTCCCTGAGACAGCTTTCACTCAACTTCGCACTGCGGACCTACCATTCGCCAAGTACCGTGCTCAGCATGAGCTACAGGGGCCTCGTCTGGCTCCCAGGTCTGCTTATTTCGAGGGCTTGTTCTCTGGAGAATTCTGTGCCCCACCCCCACCAGCCTGGGTCAGCGCTAGGGGGAGGGGGGTGGGGGTGGGGGGAGTTTGACCTCTATATAGCCCCTCCCAGCCACCTGGCCCATCTGATACTGAGCTGCTCCCTCTGCTTCTTGGTCCAAAGTTTAATCCTTAGATACCGTCTGACAGCTGCTAGGCTTCTTGTGGTGATCGCCGGGTAAGGTATGTCAACGTTCAATCCCTGTGTTGTGCACCTGCAACTAACACAATAGTGTATGTCAGTACCAACGAAAAATACATTTAAAAAATTAGACCCCACAGAATCAAAGCTCTGCTGAGGATCAGAAAGGTCACTCGTCACCTGTCCCTTTTTCCCGCCTCCCAGGCCCATGCTCGTGTCTGTACTGAGGCACCCAGTCTGGCTCGATCCCATCCATCTTGATTGGGCCCTCATGTGCCCGGCAACGAAGCCAGGAAAGGCGAGCTCACAGGAGGGTGTGACTGCGGTGGGCGCTATGGAGTCTGGAGCGTGTACTGAGGAGACAAGGCAGCACCGACCGACTGAAAGCCGGGCAGGGACACGCGGATCTTCCGTGTGTTGTTTGTTCATCTAATGCATGCCCCCCAAGCACATACTCTGCCGGCCCGTGGGCCAAGGGGGACAGAGTGTTGACTGAGGCAGACAGGAGTGTCAGCCTCACGGTGTGTTCCAGCGGGGAGGCAGACAACGAACAGGTTCGATGACTAATGTGCACATGCATCCATTAAATTAGTAAGGCTTTATATTGGGGCGGGAAGGAATAAACAGGATTCTGGGATTGAGAATAAAAGAAGGAATCCTCCTTAGAGAGAGTAGCCCAAGGAAGTCTCTCTAGACATGTGACTTTCTAGCTGAGCCCTGAAAAATGAGAAGAAGCTGGTCTTGTGAAAACCAGGGGAAGGAGGGTGGGGCTGCAGGGGCAGCAGGTGCAAAGGCCCCGCCTCCGGAAGAGCTTAGAAGACCTTCGGAAATGATGGGAAGTTGGTGTAATGAGGAAAGCGGCAGGAGATCAGGAGGCAGAGGTTAGCAGAGGCCATCTCACTTCGGGCCTACTGAGAAATGACGGTGCCATGAACCCACCTGGCACAGAGACGAAGAGAAACAAACCCATGTGAGTACATTTGGGAGGTGGGGCTAACGGCCTTGCCAGTGGACTGAGCGGGCTGAGGATGGGGCGGCAACGGGAAGGAGGAGGCGGCAGGGATGTGTCCCGCATTTCTGGCTGCAGCTGTTCTTTGCTAAGATGGAGAAGCCTGGGAAAGGGGGATCAGGTGTGGAGGCTAAACGAGATCCAGTTTCCTTTCTGGAAAGCACTGTGAAGCTAGACTAGGGGAAGACAAGCCCAGGGCAGGGAGCCAGTTCAGAGCTGATCCAATCTCCCAGGGGACAGGTTCAGATGAGGGTGTCCTAGGGTGGTGCTCACACAGGATGGTGGGAAAACCAACATCCCTGCTACTCAAGCAAAGAGGAGAACCTCTACCTCTCCAGACGCTAGGGGTTGCTGTCTGCGAGGCTGAGCCGGCCAGCCAGAGGGAGCAGTGCTGTTTAGAGAACATTGAAGGGAAACCACCGTGTGGAGAGGAGTGGAGGCCAGTGAAGTGGAACGTGGGATCCCAAGAGAGACCAGGCAGAGGCTGCAGCTGCAGTTGACGAGGGAGAGGAAGTGCCATCTGGGCAGGGAGAAGACCATCCTGGGTAACAGGTGGCCCAGCAACCACGGGCTCACAGGGGAAAGGCAGGGCGACCCTCTGCATCCAAGGTGACTTTCCCGAGTGGCTTCGGATGGGGCACTCGGAGAGGCCAGGGCGTCACGCAACTCTGGGATTTCCACCCTCAATGCCTCCATGACCTCCCCACTAGAGCTGGGTCCCAGGCCACACAGCATGGCCAGTTGTCCTCTCCGTGGTCTCCTTGACCTGTGGCAGCGCCCACTCTGGCCTAGAGATTAGCTCAGGCAGCAGGGACGGGGAGGAGAAAGTGCCGATCTGTCACCTCAGGACCCTATCAGGACCTTCGTTCACTCATTCACTCCTGCCTGCACACCTCCAGCAAATACTGAGCCTCTGCCCATGGCAGGCAGTGTCCCAGGCGCTGGGGACAAAAAGGCAAGCACGACCCAGTCTCTGTCCTCGAGAAAAGGCAGGTCAACAGCAGGGTGACGCTGACTCCTTTCTTCCTCACCCTGTCCCCATGTCTGTCCCCAGCGCTGCCCAGAATCAGTGCCCAGGGCCCACTGCCTCTGGCCCCGGGCTCTTCACACTGTTCCTTCCAATTTAAGCCCATTCCTTTCACTTTGTCTCATGAGACAAAAGTGTAGGGAGAAGTCGGGTTGCAAAGAACACTGCGTGACATTTTTCTGAGTTTGGCCTTTATTCTGAGAACATTAAGAAGCCATTTAAGTATTTTAGGCAAGGGAATAGCACTAATTTCCATTTAGGAAAGACCTGCAGCTATGAGGAGGAAGGACGGCAGGCAAGCAGAGAAGGAGGGTAGGACTGGAGGTGGGGAAACCATTTAGGAGGCTTTGGAAGAATCCAGACGAGAGACAACAAGGGCTCCTCCTCTCTTGCTCTCCACCCCTGCCCATTCCTGTCACACCCAAGCTGCTCTCAGAAGAGAACTGACACATCTTCTGACCTTTGGAAAGGTCTGCCCCGGTAGGGGCGTCAGTGTGCGTTTGAAGTTCAACCAGCATTGACTGGGAAACTTCCATGTTTCAGGCACCGTCATGTGTAATTAATTCCCTCTAAGCTGCATTGTCAGGAAAAATTACACTTGACCTCTCTTTCTTAGAGGTAAAGAAACGGAGACTTGGCTCCAAGCCCCCCTGAATTTGAACCTCTGCTCTACCACCTGCCTGAGGTATTGCTAAAAAGCAGCAGCAGTCCAAAATGGAGGCACTTGGGCTAAGCCCACAGCAGCAAACCAGAACTTAAACCCTGAGCTGCTTACAGTTACAGCTTCTCCCAGGGATGCACTGTAGTCTCAACTGGTCAGTCCGGAACGTTCTGCGAGGCACCAGTGAGATCATCTACCACATGGGGCCTCCCATCCCCAAAGAAAGATGAGGTAATCCTCTTAATGGGCCCGTTTTGTCCCCAAAGAGAGGTGACCTTGCCTGAAATCATCCTTTATTATTATTTGTTTGTTTGTTTATGACTTCCTTGTCCTGCCTTTTAAAACATTTCCCTTTCTGTAGCCCTTTGCGGTCCCCTTCCAGTTGCTAGATGGGATGCTGCCCAATTCATGAATCATTTGATAAAGCCAGTTACATTACATCTTTAAAATTTACTCGGTTGAATCTTTATTTAACAGGATAGGTAGAAAGTTACACAAGCTGAGCCCTGGACTTGTGTGGTTGCTCCTAATAAAAACTTACTTGGATGCGTCAATCTAATGGGCCTCAGTGGGGGATTTCTGGTGCCCACCACCCAGGGATAGAAGCAATGAGAAGACAGTGGGTGCTTTGGAGATGAGCCTTGGGAGCAGGCTTGAATGGGCCCCCCACTCCTGGGGACCTGCCCTGCCTCCATCTCCCTCCTATCTCTTTTTGTTGCTTTGGGCCTTTGGGGAAGAGGTCTGTAGGGAAAGGCCTGGGCCTGGGGCCTTCCTTTGCAGGGGGCTTCTCCAGTTGCCTGTGTCCTGGGAGTGGTCAAACCCACCTTCCCCACTCTCCTGGCCTTTGTTTTCCACGATGCCAGGGTGGGACGATAAGGAGAGCGACTGCGCCATCTGCTGGGCATGCTGGGCAAGCTCCAGCTGCGCCCAGGTGGGCCGTAGGCAGACACGTTCCCCTCCTGGTGTGGCTTTGGGGCATAAGAATCCTGACTGGCCAAAGAGGGTGTGACAAGTGACCTCTTCCTTGGGAGTAACCGTGGGAACAGAACCCCAATTCAGCTGGTGGCAGGAAACAGTGCCCACAGGGCTGCCTATTACCTGTGCCCGCAGGTGAACAGCGAGGGGAGAAGGCAAATACACAGCCAAGCACAAGGCAGTGTGGTGAGAGTGAACGTGGACAGTACAGGCGGAGAAGAGAGGCGATTGAGCTGACTTCCTTGGTCCCTTCGGGCGCTGCCCCTGAGCCCAGCAGGAGGACTAGCAGTTAAGCTGGGATGAAGGAGAGACATTTGGAGAGGGGGCACCTGGAGGGGCTTTCTCTCCTTGCCTGCCCTCCCCAGGAGGCACCTTCCCTCCGCTCGCCCCTTGGAGACTCCTGTCCTGGGCCCTGTAACCGTGGCAGGAGCTCAGCACGCTGCTGTGGCCACGCACTACCCACCTGCCGGGAGAGCCCTCCTACCCTCACTCGGGACACCGCTCCTTCCTCCTCTTACCCTGGCGACACTAGGGCAGCTGCACGGCACAGGCCTGAAGTCGAGTCACGGCCGGAAGCACTGTGGCGAGGCGGGGTCCCAGCGGGGGAATTCGGGCCCAGCCGCCACAGACCCCAATGTGGGTGTTCTAACACATTTTTTTAGAGTGAGAGGAGGCACTGCTGAGGTGGACTTAGGGCGAGCACGTCACCGTTAGTCTGCCATTCTAATCAATTCACTATAGTTGAAGCATCCTTTGCTCACACAGGTCAGATCCTGTGTGAATTTGTGGAAGGTGGGGCACAAATGGACAGGATTGGGCAGTCTGCTGGGTGCTAAGGCGCTGTGGGTACCCAGCTAAGGAGACATGGTCTCTGGCCTCAAGAAGCAACCCCCAACCCCCAGGTGGCCTTTCTGCTCTCTTCCTCTGAGAAGCCTGATCTCAGGAAAGCAACCGATCACAAAAGCTGTGCCAATCTGCTCGTCCATTCTCTTCCTTATTTTAGTAATGAGCCTCACGCACTTGCCCACCCTCTGGGTTGTGGCAAGACCCGTGACTGCCCAGCTGGGGAATGTATTTCCTGACCCACCACTCAGCTACATGTCGGCCGGCCAGGCGATTGTGGCCAATGGGATATCAGTGGAAATACGTGGAATCTTCTGGGGCACATACTCCTCCTTTCTTCTTCCCCATGGGTTGGGGTATGGACCTGGAGCGTAGTGACGAGCAGACTTTGCTCACTGTTGGCTGTGAAGCAACGAGATGGAGTGAACTTGGGTGTATGGACCATGTCATGCCCAGCCTCCTCACACCCTCCACCCGCCCAGATGTTGATGTGAGACAGACTATATTCTTCAATCCATGGGAATGGGTTTTGGTTGAAGCAGTCAAACCAGTATCCTAACACAGCGCGCTCACTCCCAGGTAAGTAAACCGAAGAGCGGCTGGCGGAAGCATTTTATGAGTTTCTGCAGTCCTAACCAGAGGCCACCCCTGAGCTGCAGACCCAGTATGTTTACAACTAGGTCCCTGTTCCCTCTGATGTCCCAAAGTATCTCAGTTCATTCTTCCTTCCACTCGTTAAGCTTCACTGTGTGGGACGGGTCCAAGGTCATGAGACTAGTGCAACACTAACACCAGCAGCCAAGAACTTCCCTTTCTTCAGTTGGGAACCCACTTCCTCCTTCATGGTCACGGCACTAGAGACCGTCAGCCTTTCCCCAGAGCCCAGGGCTGACAGCTCAGCCTGTCAGGCTCCCTTTTATGAGCCCTTGACATTTCCTCGAAGGAAGAGTGGTTCTCTCTGAGAGGGTAGGAGATTAGGGTCCTCTGGCACCAACCAGGGAATACTACTAGAAGTCTTTTATCCTTTCTTAAAGTCGTAAAAAGGACAATTAAACCGCAGAAATGTGAGCACTGAAGGAGGAAGTACGCAAGTCAACATCATGCAGGTGAAAGAATGTTCGGGAATGATCAGTACTTGGAGGTTAGGGGTTACTCATTCAAACGGTTCTTGTAAATGTTCAACCACTGGAAGACTTTCAGAATGCCAGGTAGCCAATGGTTCCTAGATTCAAAAATATACATATTTAAAGAGTAACAAAACCCTCCCTTATTCCTGATATCTGAGCTTACTGAACAAAATGATGGACAGCCTGTTGCCACCACACTGGACTCATTTCCTGGAAACTTCTAAATACCAGACCACAGAGCTTGACTAATGACTTTTGGACGCAGTGCCCACTGTGTTTAGAGGACTGGCTGCTGTGGTAAAGACCCAAGTGCCTGATCCTTACGTCAATGTCTTTGGCCCTGAGAATCACCAGAGACGGGAGACAAGGAGGGTCAGATGACCCAGATAGAAGTGGGAAGGGAGGGTGGATGAGGAGGAGCTGAAGGCCGCCAGATGAAGGGAAAGCTCCGGTTGTCTGGGAAGAACTGCAGATTTTCTTTTCCCTAAATTGAGGCAGGAATGGAGACATCAACAGCCTTTGAGTGTAAAGACTCAGATCTGAGTCCTAAGGCAGCCCCGGACCTGGCTGAGCTGCCTTTGCAATAAAATGCAAACACTAGATCAGCAGATGCTCCACTGATCCGAGGGGGTTGGAGCGGCTACAAGATATCCAAAAAATACTTCAGGTGCTTTGCCACACTGGTGACGATGGACATCATGAGAGAGGATGCCGAGGTGGCAGTTACTCGCAGTTCTTTTGTTTGTATGTGCAAACTAGCTTAGGCAAAGACAGGAAACTTGGTTCAGACCGTGGGGGTCAGCAGTTATCAAAGCTAAAAGCAAATATCCCATTTTCCTTCCTTTGGGGCACATGGTGGGGTTGGCATTCTCTGCCCTCTTTAAAGTTAGATGTGACCATGTGACATCTGAGCAAACGTTTTAAGAGCAAGGGTGCAGTCCGCTGTATTCCCATGTCCTGTCCCGGTGATTGTGAAGGCACGCGCTGAGATGAAGTTTGCAAGGTCTGGGGCCCCTCAGTGACTACAATGAGTAGAGCACTCGCCTCCTGTCCCCCACCCCACTGGCTGTGTAGCCAAAATAAACTGGTCGTATTCAACGCCACAGCGTCTCGGGATGTTTGCTACTGCATCACAAGCTTGTATTGAGTAACTTCATTTTCTCCGTTGTCGATGCTCTGGCATTTGGGGTCTTGATCCTGGACTGTTCCTCCTAGGGTGAGCTAATTCCTGAAGACCCCGAGAGCACGCTTTTGATACACAAACCAAACAATCCGCAGTCACACCTACAGCTATGGCTTTTGTCAAACTCTTACACACCAAGCCAATGCTCCCCCAGACCTGACATTATCCAAACTAGGCAATCCTAAGTTTACTCAGCATCCCTACCCTGCCGCACCCATTCCTTCCCGGGAAAACCTCAGTAAAGCCCTGCTGCCCCCGGAACAACTCCAGTCCTTCCCTAATGTGGCCCTTGTGCTGTGTGTGCCTCCTGTGTCTAGGAACCCATGAGTATAATCTTCCTTCGTGACAATTATTTATGCCTGTCTTTCCACTCCTGATTCAAGCAAATCCTGGGCACGTTTTCCATCCTGACAGAGACACTAGAAGGGAGAGGAGGCTGGTATCAGGCACACCGGACTTCTCCCCTTCGCAGCCTCTGAGCTCTGCTTTTTTCTGGGCTAGCCCCTCCGCAGATGTGCTCCTGGACTCACTACCCGAGCCCAGAGGCAGGAAGTGGTCTTTGCTGCTGACTCCAGTAGGAAAAAGAGGTTGTAGGGGAAGACTCGGACTGGCCCAGCCTGAGTCAAGTACAACCATGGGACGATCTCCGTGGGACACCCATACTGATCAGGATAGAGCCCAATGCTCAGCCCTGCAGCCAGGCAGGTGGAAAGCCCTGGGCATCCAGGAACACAGTCACCACTGAGGTCTACCACTGCCCTTTTGTGGGTGGCGTCTGGACACCCAAACCATGCTGCTCCAAGGAAAGGATCACGTGCAGACAGCGCTACTAGGAAACCAGGCAAGTACTGAATGAAAGAATGCCCCTAGAAATCAACAGGTAGAAGGGTCAGGCCAGCCAGAAATATGGTGTCCAAGGTCTACCTTCCGAAGACAAGCACTTTAAATGAGCACGTGAAAAAAGGGCAACAGTCGCTTCTTGAATTTTCCAGTCCCTGGACACCGTCTCCACAGCATGCCCCTGGATGGTCGGTCTGCTGGATCCGCCTAAAGGAATGCCCAGATCTCCAGACACCCACGCTGGGCTCCCTGCTTCAAGCCAGTCTTTTACAGAGGCCCACAATACGAGATTTGAAGATTTTTGTGGGTCACAGAGAACAGAATAAAAACAGAGGGGAGTAAACTCAAGACAAGGCTCTCAACCTGGAATAGTGGGCCGCCTGCCCTGGTCCATGAACTTGTCGTTGAACGTAAAGAACACATGTTCATTTCCTGCAGAACGGATCCACAGCTCTCATCAGTCTCCATGATCCCAAAGGGTTAAACACTGCCATTTCAACAGAAGGTCGCTCAGCTTCCAGGTGCCGGAAGACAAAGAGGAGCCTGGGATTTTTCCCTTGATTTTCCTGGTATCTCACCAGGTGGGCAATTTCTCATCTCTCCCTCAGTTCCCATATTTTCCAAACGGAGCTAAAGTCGGAGAACTCCACGTCCCTTGCAGAGTCCTGTGTGCCAGAGAAATCTGGGCCCAAGTTCCGATGAGGCCATTTACCAGCAGGTGACATAACCTCAAAGAGCAGCTCCCTCAGCAACAGGGAAATCAACAATGTCACACCAGCGCAGTTACAGTAGATGAACCAATGCATGCAGGGCACTTCCTACTTTCCTTCCCGTTAACAATGAAAGCTAACGTCACCGAGCCCCTCCTATTTGCTGTAACAGTTTTAAGTGCTTTTAGGTATGTCATGTCACTTAATCTTCACAAAAGGCCTACAGAGTAGGCAACATACTATCTGCATTTAATTAAAGAGCTGGGCAGATGGGGGAATCGAGGCTCAGAAGTGGAGCCCTTGCCCCTGAGCAGTAGAGCTGGCTTCCACCCCTGCTGCCTGATTTGAGTCCATCCCCCTAACCTCCACTTCTCCACCCGTCCCCCCACCCCCACCCCACCGGAGGCTGCTCAGATAGCAGGCTTTGGGCCTGGATGGCAGCAGGGGAGCCTTATACCTGAGTCCCTATGACATGACAGGCATGTGACAGAGATGATCTTGTTTGGCTAGACTCAAAGGAGTGCTTTTGTATGTCACAGCTCTTACGGCAAGCACATACTGTCAAACTTGCTTTTGCTCTCCATGAGACGCAGGGAAGGTGGTGAGGGTCACGTGCCTAATTTCAGGTCACACTGTGGTCACAAGCTGAGCTGGGAATCAGGAAGTTGGGATCACCCTCATGAAGGACAGGCAGCACCGGTCTAAGGCAACAGTCTCAGGTGGAGGGTGGAGCTGCGAGGAGCGTGACCAGAACCCTGATGTTTTCAGAACTGCTGTTTGTTCTCTGTCCCTCCCACTTTTTCACCCTGGAGTGGCTGCATTTATCAAGGGCCCCCAGCTTCACAAAGAAGGAAGACGGCCCCCCTTTCACACTTCCTGTGCTGACAGGTCCAGAAGGGCCGAGGGAGCTGGGAAGGCTCTGGACTTAGGGCAGGGTGACCACTGCAGTGACCCTGCTCCGTGGGATCTGCCCAGTTTCTCCAACAGAGAAACAGTTGCTGCTGGCGTTGCCCACCTGGTCCCTCCACGTGCTCCAGGGCTGGGAATGAACTAATCTGAGCTAATCTGAACTGGAAGGAACTTATTAGACAAGTTCCTTTATTAGAGAGCCTCAGTGTGTAAGGCTCTCTAAGCAGCCATGCCAAGGCAGCAGACGAAGTAAAGGCTCCTCACCTGCCACCGCGGTAATTACGGTGTGCAGGAGCATTCCAAAGACGGACGCTTTTGCTCACCAGCGTCAGAAAGCGGACAGAGAGGAGTGAGAACAGCGTGGGGGCGTGGCTGCTGCTTCCCAACGCAGATGTGCCTTCTGGATAGCAGCCTCCCTCCGACCCCACCATCCCGTCTCCTGTAGGCTGCAGCTGCTGCAGCCGGGGCAGCCCACCCGGTGTTGTGAGGTGCTCCAATGCTGACAGCAGCTGGGGCTGGCAGCTGGCCGGGGTCATTTGTTGGCCATGGCAGAAAGCTGGTCTCGGATGCGGCCCAGCCCATCCAACATAGTGTCCAGCGTTTCCTTACTCAGCTCCATGGTGACAGCTGAGACGAAGGGTTTGTCCCCACACAGACTGGGATCTTCTTGGACCTGAAAAGAGAACATGGCCCCAAAGTCAAAGTCACCTCACTTCCAAATGCCCTGTAGGTGAGCCTTGGACCCGGAAGCCCCACCCCGTTCAGGGAACCTCAGAAGACAGGCTCTTTGCTCAGAGCTACAGACAGTCCTAGCACTGGCGTCATTGAGCAACCAGAGGACAGAGATGCCTCAGAGGCTGGGGGTCAGATTCCACTTCCAACGAGTACTCAGGGCGGGTACCCGAGAAGCCACAGCTCACTCCCACCCCGAGCGGCAGTCAAGTGAGGAAACACCGCGTGCTCACATTGGCAGTTTACGCAGGGGCACTAGGGGTGCAGAAGAATGCAGTGGGACGCAGGAAAAGCACAGGGGTGGGCTAAAGCAGGTTTGTAAAGAACTCTGTGCCGACCTGTGCTGAGGCACAGCCAGCAGACTACACAATGTGTAAACAAAGAGGGCCGGCAATTTGAGCACTTACTAGATTCTACTGAAGTGCAAGGGACATTCTTTTGAGTAACTACAGCTTTGTAATAATTATAACCACACGAGCCACTGAAAACCTACTTCTGCCCACCCTGTATTAGAACTTCTTCTTATATTTATATCTTTCTAAAAAAGTGAGCTTTACTAGTATTTAATAACTTAGAGGCACCCTTACATTTGCAGTTCCTTACAAGTGCTGAGTTTCTGACTGTCTGTTACGTTAACACAGCCAGACTCCCATTATGCAGTGTTAACTGAACTAAACTAACCCTTAGACTGGAACGTGGCTGAAACAGGTCCCTGAGGGGTGCTAGAAAGGGAAGCCCTGGCCACTGTGGGTCAGATGGTTGGATGTCATCCCACAAAGTGAGAGGTCACTGCTTTGATTCCTGGTCAGGGCACAGGTCTGGGTTGTGGGATCTGTCCTCCAGTCGGGGCGCACGAGAGGCAACCGATTGATGTTTCTCTGTCATATCAATGTTTCCTTGTCTTTCTCCCTCCCTCCCCTCTCTCTAAAAATAAGTAAAATCTTATAAAAAAAAAAAAAAGAACTGTAAAGTGAAGGTGATACCCAAGAGGCAAGAGCCTGGGAACAAGAAAATGAAGAAGTGACACATCTCTGACTGCTAACTGCTAACGGCTAACGGGGTCAGCTGCGTCACATGCGGTGACGACCCCATTGCACTGCACGAGGAGGTGGCCATCGTACAGCAGACTCTCCCGAAGGCCGTTTGAAATCTGAAAGCTCGTTCTTATTATTAAAGCTAAACTTTCCCAAAGGATATAAGGTAACTAGTAAATAATTTTAAAATTTATGTTTTGCGTTTTTCTTATTATTTTAAAATTTCTACTCTCAGTGTAGGCTTGATTATGTCCACGTTAATACAGTAGCACACACATACTTTGTAAATAAATACTGTACCTGTGGGGAGCTCACTTTTTTTTATTTATGGAGCCAGAGACGCCCACACTTTGGAGACTGGTGGCCCGCAGGGGTGCCGAGTCAGAGCTGCCCCTCCTTCCCTCCCAGTGAGGAAGACAGTGGACATACCTTCATCTGCAGCAGGCAGGTGGGGACGGCCATGCGGCTGATGCTGTCGGAGGCAGTTTTGATGTCCACTCTCCAGTCCAGGTCGACCAGGCGGGGCAGAGAGACTGGGGGCGAAGGGACAGCTCGGCTCAGAGCTCACACCGCCCACATTTGCCGAGCCTTTGCTCTGTGACGGGTGGCTCTGAGGGCAGTCTGTGTACAAGGCATCTGAGCCACCCAGCAAGTCTCTGAGAGGGACAGACAGGTGGGGTCCACTCCTCCATGCCACCTGCACTTAGCACTGATTCATGGTGGCAGCATCTCCAGGCCTCGGCCTGGACACCCGACCCCCCTGATGTCAGGGCAGGAGAAGTAACACAGGGTAGAGAAGGCAAGGCTGTAGCCTGAGCCTTCACAGTAGTGGACAGGGCTTTTGTTCTGAGGGACAGACAGACTTGGCTTGAAGGTGGGTTCTACCACCTGTCTGACCTCTGAGCCTGCTTCCGCACCTGTAAAACGGGGACAGTCTTGGCTGAGCTCCTGGGGCTGTTGGGAGGACTGAATTCTTCGGCACGGCGACCGGCTCAGGGTAAGTTTTGTAATCATTTATTAAATATCCACTTTCATTCAAACTTTCAAACTGATTTCAATTATGGTTTTTTTCCTAATGGAAATGTCTTTAAGTACTTTACTTACTGCTTTGGATCTCTCTGTTTATTTTTTTAATGGCATGCTTATATTGTATTAAGTTTATAATCAGGAAAAATGTAAAGAGTGGAATTGAAAAGGAAAACAACATGCACTGTTCAGCTGGGATTAGGCTCACTCACTCTGATTTCCAGTTAAAGACTCTGGCCGCCAGGCAGAGTCAGAGCTGAGGCTGGGAGGGGGGTGAGGAGGAAAAGGCAAATTTCTTGGTACTCACTCTGATTTGCTTGGGCTGTAGTCCTCCATGTGGGTCTGTTTCAGAGGGAAAGAAGAGGAAGAAAAGACAAGAAGGGGATAAGGACGGAGTCTTCCGACAATGAGAGGGCCGGTGGACTGGGGCCCTGCTCCCCCTCTGTGATCTCCAAGCCTCTGACAGGCAAGGACCACAGAGGTAACCTCATTCCAGCGAGCAGCTGTCTGTCATCTGTTTTGTGAAGCTCAGTGACTTTAAGGACACAAGTGCTATCCTCACAACATAACAAAAGAGGAAAAGGCTTAATGCATTTAATCTCGTTGTGCCCGTCCCTCTCAAAGATGAAACAGAGAAAAGGGCAAACTAGTCTCTTTTTATTGAGCGTCTACTACACAATACACTGCATCTTATTTCACTTTTTAAATTTTATTTATTTTTAGAGAGAGGGGGAGGGAGGGAGAAAGAGAGAGAGAAACAGCTATGTGAGAGAGAAACATCAATTGGTTATCTCTTGAATGCACCCCGACCGGGTCGGACCCTGCAATCCAGGGCTGTGCCCCGACTGGGAATTGAACAACCGGCAACCATGCGCTTGGCTGGCCGTGACCCCCAACCAACTGAGCCACGCAGGTCAGGGCCAGTGGACAACAGCTTATGCCAGACACACCCAAACAGGCCTGCCTGATGCTACAGCAAACAGTATCACAGTGCGATGCCAAGCAGAGTCAGAAGAAAGTGTGGCCACGTATGAGGAAGCTTCTTAATAGACCACAAGAGCTTCTGTCAACAGGTTGTCTCTGTTATTGCTATTAGAGGTCTGTTCAAACCTGCTGCTAGCCAGCAGTTCATCAAGTCTGATTAAATTGTATGTGTTTCAAAGGGTCTGCCCAGCCAAAAATATACAGATAATTCACAAAAAAATAAAACTGACCAAAAGACATACGAGAAAGATGTTCGACATCTCTAGTAGCAAAGATAGACAAACTGACATGAGGTACTATTTGCCACGTGTGAAACGGAAAAAATGGAAAAAACAAAAAAAAATTCCACCCTGGCTGGTGTGGCTCAGTGGATTGAGAGCTGGCCTGCAAACCAAAGGGTCGCCGGTTCAATTCCCAGTCAGGGCACATGCCTGGGTTGCCAGCCAGGTCCCCAGCTGGGGGATGAGAGAGAACCGATCAATGTGTCTCTAGCACATTGAGGCACCCTCTCTCCCCCCTTTCTTCTCTATCTAAAATAAATAAAATCTTAAAAAAAAAAGAAAAAATACTCCCTCAGCACCGGTGAAGGTTTGGGGAGAAAGGTACATCTGCTTCTTATTGGTATAACAACGGCCGGGCAATCCCCCTGACGGCCGCCGTGACAGCGTGACACAGCGTGACGCTGAAGCCCCCCACACGCCCGCTGCCTATGACACAGTGCTCCCTGAGGTGGAAATGGCCAACAGACAGCACCTGGGAGTTTCTTAGTTACATTATACTTAGTTTCTTTGTATGATGGGACACAGCTAGCCATTAAAAGTGTCACTGAAGGTGAATATTTAGTGACTGAAGTACCATTAACATTAACAGCGTTAACTTGCAAACAAGCATGCTATAAAACGGCATCACCGCACTGGGTTGAAAACGCCGCCGCCACTGTCCCTCCACACACGTAAATGAAAAAACCAAACAGGTCCTGAGAGGCTCTCCACTCCGGAGTTAATGCTGCTCAGCCCCTGGGTGGTAGGACTAGGGTTTTCCTTTTGCTCACTTGCGTTTGCTTTTCAAGGATGCACCTACTGCCCTGACAGGTGTGGCTCAGGTGGCTGGGCATCATCCTGCAAAGCGAAAGGTCACCAGTTCCATTCCAGGTCAGGGCACAGGCCTGGGTTGCAGGTTTGGTTCCCGGTCGGGGCACGTAGGAGAGGCAACTGATTTCATGTTTTTCTCCCTCTCTCCCTCCCTTCCTTCTCTGTAAAAATTTTTAAAATTTTTTTTAAAAAAAGAATGAACCCACTACTTCTAGAACAGGAACAAACAACATAAGCCTTACAAGGACCTCTCAAGAAATGAGCACTTACATGTGTTCCAGGATGATTTTCGTCAGCAGGTTTTTGAGGTTCTGGTGGAAATTTTCAGGAAAGAGAGCCAGAACTGCCTCGGCGGAGGCCAGGTCACGAAACACCGCCAGCCTGGTGAGGCGGTGCAGAGCCTGGAGCAGCTGCAGGAGAGATGGGAGCCCTGGGCACTGAGGGACAGTGGGCAGGGGCCAGGGTTCCCCCCCGTCTGCCACACACTGCTACAGCCGTTCAACTCAGCCTCATGAGTCCTGAGGCCTCTGTCGCAGGTGCCGATGCCCATGTGCCTGGGTCTGTCCCTAAGCTCACCTGCTACTTTAGAAAACAGATGCAGCCACCCGACATAGGAAGCTGTCACTTTGCCAGAAACTGCTTTCGAGCAAACAGTTACTGAGTACCCTTTCCTACTGCACAGAATCTGACCTTCAGTTAACTTTCTAGCCCAGTGATTTTCAACCAGGGTGCCGCAAGAAATTTTAAACCATGCAATGCCTGACTATTTAGTCAGGGGTGCTCACCTCTTTTCCCTTAGATTTTCAAATAAAAAGAATGACAACAGCCAACACACAATAGCTACCCAGTGTGAATGAACCAAAATTATACCTATTTTTTTGGTCAGATCGGCAAAAATGTATGTTGAGTGTGCTGCGGAATTTTAGTCTTCAGTTTGTAAAACTGATGACTTAGGGTGGCTGCCTGCGCCTGGCCAGAACCCCAGGCTGTGCTGACTGAACTGCTACCAGAGGTACTGGCTTCTGTGGGCTTTGGGCGTTGAATCCGAGTGGTAGGAGCGTCACGACCTTGTCCCTAGGCTACCACCTGGGAGGACAAAGAGAACCGACAGCTCCAGGCTGGCTGTGTGGACGGCCCTGTGGAAGAAGAGTGCTAGGACCTGTGATCCGTCCTTTGATCTTCCAAGTGAATCTGCAGCCCGTTAGTCCTGTGGATGTCACAATGCTTAGCCGACCCTGAACCTAAGATGAGTCTCCCAGGCTAACTTCCTCTGCTTTAGGGCATTCTCCGATGCCTTGGGAGGCTGCTCAGCAACTGACTGCACAACCAGAGGACGGGGGACATCAACCCTGCACTGAGGGGGAGGGGGAATTAGTGGAGAAATGCCCTAGCAGCTCTGCCCTCCAGGGCACAGTTCTGGGGGGTGTTCCACATGGCTTCTAAAGACCCCTACGGTTGAGCCCCAGTTGCCCACAGAAATAACCGCTCACTAACATATACCCTATTACTGGTTTGTCTCTCTTCCCTGTTTGATTCTCCCCACCTTCTCCTTTGTGGTTTCCAGAATCACCTCCCAAATGATACCTGCACCCCAATCTTTGCCTCAGGGTTACATCTGGGGAACCCAAAGTAAGTCTCCAACTCAGTTCGATGATCTTACTTCTGCCTTTTGCTCCCCCACAGCTAACTTCAATGAACAAAGCTGCAGGTGTGAAAACAGCAACACCGGCCAGACTGGACGAACTCCCATGTTAGAGGGCCACCTCACCTGAGGCCCTCTACTCTTCCTCTTGGCCGTCAGCTGAGATCGCCCTTCCAGCCACACAGCTTCCCTCACAGCACTCAGGCCTCGGAGCTTCTGCCACCGATGCCTGAAGAGTGTGCCTGAGCCAACCAACCAACAATTAACGAGCATCAGCAGTGACAGGCCGGGAGAGAAAAGCATGAAACAGCTGGCTTTTGGCCACACTTCTAGGTAACAAGTCTGAAAACAAAATGGTCAGGAGCCCTGATTCTGGGTAAGTTCTCCCATCCACGCCTCATTTACAACAAGGAAATAAAGCTTCTAAACAAAGGTTTTTAAGTTCACTAGCATTTAAAAAAATCTATTTTAAGTTGCTTTAATATCAACAGACATTTAAGGGGAAAAAACTTCCTTGGACACAGCAATGGCTGGGAGGTCAAGAAAGAGACTAAGGAGCTGAGAGTCCAGCGGCCAAAGGTCATTTCTGACCACACGTACTTGCTCTGCCTCCTCCTGGGTCACAGACAAGCTGGAACACGTGGTATCCAAGAGTGTTTTCGAGCCAAGGGCAGAACTGGAAAAGCTCTCTTGGCATAGCTGTCTCACAACGTCTTTCGAGGAGGCCTAGAAATTAATTCACAGATGGAAAAGAAAATAAACAGTCAATGAAAACAGATGTTTTAGAACAGAGCATTGTCTCTATATGATGTCATGGTGTGACACCACTGAGACTCCATATTTAAAGGTGCACCGGACACTTTCATGTGAGGGAAGATGGATTCAGAGTACCTCTCCTTATTCTTCCTGTAGAGCACAACCAACATCCCTGGGCACCAGACAGAAAACCAACCCTAGGTGACTCTGAAAGGAGGACAGAAGACAGCCCTGCTGTGGACCTCGCGACCAAGGAATGGCATGGTGGTGAGTTCCCTGGGTTTTCTTTTTGTTCACAAATCTCAGACTTTGAGCTGAAGAAGAGGGCAACTTAGCATGCCAATGGGTGCAGAAAGGAAAAAGCTCCAATGAATACCTGCTCTCTAGCAAGGGACCAAGAAAAGGGCAGCAGAACAGAAAACCTCAGACAGTAACTGCTCTACTCCATCAGACGCTGCAGAAAGAGCCGTGGCCCTACCCTCACCCCGTGGTGTCATTTCATGAATACATCCATTCATTCATTCATTCATCCAACAGCTATTTATTAAGCACATGCTGTGTGTCAGGTGTTGGCGGTACGCTTGTCCGAGATACATTTGTGAACAACATTAGATTCCTTTAGGGATGAAGATACGAAAGAATACTGGGAAGGTGGTTAAAACAACAGAGGGACCACTGCACGGACCAATGATGAATGAACAATGAACTTGTGCCCCACATGATTGCTGAGTGTCATTAACTTTACCCTCTTCGTCTGGTGTGTTTGAAAAAAAGTCTCTCATGGATCTCACATTCTTGTGAGAGAGAAAGACAGACAAATAGATGCATAATGTCAGCTAGTGAGAACTGCAAAGGAAGATAAAACCGCCCCTTCCCTATTACAGGAGAAGCCAGAAGTTTAGCAAATAATTCCAATCCATCATTGCATTTGATCCTTACAAAGACCTGTGAAGTACGTCCCTTCCGACGTTACAATATTTCAAATGATGATCAAGAGAATTTTGGGCCCTTGCATAGGTCAAAGTGATGGGAGACTCAAATATTGGAAAATTTTTAGTCTCAGGTAATAGCTAATAAGCTAAGTAATCAAAGTATGTACAAAGCTGTTATTTCAGGAACTGAAGGTGTCACCCACCCTGACTCCAGAAGACCTTAAGCAGCTCCACTTTTGTGCCTCAGGAGGGACTGCAAGCAGCGCAGATGGTATCTCGGCCATTGTTCTCCAGGGTGAGCCAGGGCACAGATGAAAGCATGCTGCAGCTCTCACCTGATTAACTTTTTCCCTGAATTCCAAACCCCTTACCTACCCTTTTCTTCTCCTTATAAAAAGGGTCGGTTTAAAATAGGATTTTAGACGGTCCGTTAGGGTACAAACCCCTCGTCCTCTCAGATCGCTGGCCATCTGAATAAGGAGCCCATAAAGATTCAATCCCTATCTCCGCTTACTGGGTCTGGTAGGTGACAGGCTGCATCCACACCGGCTTTTCCGGTTTTCAAAAGCAAGTGCAGAAAACCCAGGACTGTGGAGAACAAAGAATGTGCACCTCACTCAGGGTTGGGCGCATGCTGAGAGAATTTTTCCACTACCCCAGTGGATTGCACAGGGGCTGCTGGATGCAATCTGAACTGGCCACGTGGATCTGGCAATCACCACCCTAATGCACCGATCAGGAAAACCAGCAGCGCCTTCACAATCATTGTCTTATTTCTTCCCCCACCATTATCAGGACGGTATTAATTTTATTCTCTCTTTTGAACAGCTCAGAAAGGGGCAAGGACTTGCTCGGGGCCACAGAGAGACAGTAGCAGAGTCGTGGCTCCAAATCAAGGTCCGTTTACCCCGACTCCATATAAAATCCCGGGGACAAAGCCGCCTCACGCTGTCCCCACACTCTGATTTACCTTCAGCAGGCTCTGGAGTGCCGCAAAGTTTTCCGCAGTCAAAGCAGCCATTTTCCCCGGGTCATGTGACCACGTCACTGGGGAAGTGCGATCACGTGGTCCCTGCTGCCGCGCGGGGCAGGCCGGGAGCTGTAGTCCTTCAGGGCGGCGCAAACTGCCCGGGGCTGGGGGCCCTGCGGGATGGGGAGGAGCCAAGTAGGGCGCGACGGCTGGGCGTTCAGTCGGGCGACTTTAGGGCTGTGGGATCGGAGGACGTGGGCACGGTACGGTTTTCACGGGAGGAAATGACTTAGCTTGTTTACTTACCAGATCAGGAAAAACCCTGATTTTTTTCCCTGACCCAAGTGGATGGGCTGGCTGATTTGAGGAATGTGCCTGCATTAGCAGGAGCCTTGGAAACGCAGCTACCTAGCTGCTTGGAATTAAAATGTGGCTGTGCATATCGGAATTCTTGGCATTTACCCCTCCCTCCATTTCGGAGAATGTGAAATTGCTTTCATGTGTATTTTCTTTATGTGTGGGATAGATCGGAGCTGGTACTATTTGCCTTCTCCAGACGGGGAAACTGAATCAAAGTTTTTAGTGACTTTCCTATAGTCCTGGGGGAGATCTGTTCTGAAGAGCAGGTGAAACATTTAGGAGGGGTAGGGATGGAATCGAGTGAAAAAAGTGAAGGGATTAATTAGTGCAAATTGGTAATTATAGAATAGTCAGAAATGTAGATTACAGCATAGGGAATATAGTCAATAATATCCAGATAACTATGTATGAAGCCAGATGGGTACTTGAAACGTCTGTGGGCCATGTAAAGTATATGAGTTTTTAACCACTGGTATGTATCTGAAACTAATACAGAATAATTTTGAATGTAAATTATAATCAAAAAATAAAAAAAAATTAAAATAGATATTATGCAGTAGGTTCCTATCACACTTGTGGGGGGATTCATGGAAATGATTTTCTTCATTTATTCAACCAGATAGTTACAGTGAATGTGGCAAGTGGTTTTTAGTGGGCAGTACAGGACTCTGATTTTTTAAGGAAACACCTGTCTACTTGGTACCCCAAACCCACAGCCTCTGGCATTTCCCTTATCCACGTTTAGTATCTGGTTGACTCACTCTTTTTTCCACCCCCATTTCCTTAGCAAAATTTGGCTCAAAATTTTAGCTTGATAAGTTCATGCTAAAGAAAGAATGCCTAATTGTGGAATTTCAGAAATTGGTAAACTAGTAAAGGACATTTTTTCCGACGCCTCCTACTTCTCTCCCTCTTCCTTCTCTCTCCTGTTCTCTGCCAAGGTGTTGTCCAGGCCCAGGAAAATAAACCCAGGTTGTCTCAGGATGAACCTATACCTGGACTAGAAGATTTTAGAACCGCATTGAAATGGAGTCCTGAGTCCACCTCTGTTTCTTGGCCTCTTCCTCTTCTCCAAAGGTCCACATGGCTTGATTCTTATTTTTCTACCATGAGTCACTATAAGCTCTAGGTTTAATGCCTGCCTGTATCCAGAGGGGCCAGTCTATGCCTTGAATGAATTGAATGTGTGTTCAATCAACAACATGGTTATCCTAGGATTAATTTCTGTGATTTGTTTGTGGGGGCATTGCCTTACTATTTGCAGGATGTGCCTTCTTGTCTGATTTTAGAGAAGTGAGCAGTGTGGTCACCAGCCTTCAAGATGGTCCTCAACAATCCTTGCCTGCTGGTACTCACACCCCTGTGTTGTCCCCTCCCACACTGTACTGGGATTGGTCTGTGTGACTGACAGCCAATGGCAGAAGTGATGGTGTGTCACTACTGAGATATAAAAGACTGCACATCCTTGATGCTCCTTCATTTGGCTGCTCTCTTTTTCTTGAATCTCTTGCTCTAGGGAAAGCAAGCTGTCACGCTGTGAGCAGTCCTCAGGAGGGATCCATGTGATGAAAAACTGAAGCCTCCAGCCAATAGCCAACGACCTCGTTCGAGAATTTAGAAGCTGGTTCTCCAACCTCGGTAGGGCTTTGAAATGACGGTAGCCTTGACCAACATCCTCACTCTAACTTCATGAGGGATTCTGAGCCAGAAACACCCAGCTAAGCCACTCCTGGATATCTGACCTTTAAAAACTGTATGGTTGTAAATGTTTGTTGTTTAAAGCTACTAAGTGTTGAGGTGCCTTGTTACACATGGAAGCAATAAAGCAGAGGGACTTTAGAATTCAATCTCAGTTTGAATCCCAACTCTGCATGCTATCAACTGTACTTTGAACTAGGTCTCAAACTTCTCTGAGTCTGTTTCCAAATCTGTGAAACGATGTTGCTCACACCTGCTCAGAGGGCACAGCTGAGGAGTATGTGCTACCTCAGTTGGAGAATCCCAGCCCTCCTTGCCCTCGTGGGCAGGTCAGGTGTGAAGGGATCTCCTGGGCTCCAGTCTGCCCGGTGGGGCCTCATGTCTGCCCCCTGGCATCCCACTGGGGTAGGCTGCCCAGCCTGTTCCTACCATGTTGCTTTGACAGGCTTGCCTGTGGTCTGGGGATCTCCCAGCAATTCCCCAACTATAGGCATTTTCATGGGAAGAAACAGAACAGAATGTTAGAGTTCATTTCCATGATTTGGTCCCCCTGCCTGGTTTTTCTTAAAATTAATCTGGTTTCTTTCCAATTCTGGGTATAGTCAACTGTGTTTTCTTATATTTATTTAATAAACTTGCTACTTGCCAGCCTTCATCTAAGCCTCTTACACACTTATCGATTTATTTACTTCCCATAACAATCCTATGTGACACACACACACACACACACATACACACAGAATACTATTATTTTCCCCATTTTACATAGGGGGAAACTGAGTTACAGAGAAGTTTAGTAAGTTGTCCAAGGTCACACAGCATAGTAGTGGCAGAGCCCATATTCAAACTTGAGCAGTCTGATTCCACAGCCTGAGCTGTCAACCACCAAACTGTACCTGTCTCCTCGTCTTCGCATGGCTAAAAACTCATGCTGCTTCTGTCTGGATGTCTGACCACCTCCCCCAGGCAACAAAACCAATCTGAGGGTGTTCCTGGACAGGTGACCCAATGGTATGGTGAGAAACAATGTGATGAGTAGAAGGGGTACCTTGGGCTTTGGGAAAAGACCCACATTCAATTCCTGGCTCCTGTGCACTTTGGCAAGTTACATCATCTCTCTGAACCTCAACTGCCTCATCTGTAAAATGGGAACACCAATAATGATAGTATCTTTGGATTATTAGGAGAAGCTTTAGGATGACTTATACCCCAAAGGGGGAGGGATGTGGGGACCGTTCCTGCTACTGGCAGCACTGAAGGGCAGCGCTTCCCTGTGCTGTGGGAAAGGGTTTGCCCTAGGGTGACCAGCCACCTCAGTCTTCCCAGGAATGAGGGATTTCTTGGGACACAGGACTTTTTGTACTAATACTGGGACAGCCCTGAGGAAACCAGGCCAGTTGGTCACCCTTGTCTGAGCTCTGATCCTCTGGGGAAAGCATCTTTGCAGGGCACTTGTCCCGTCTTCTGCAGTGCGGCTGATGTGAAGAGAGCAATATGGATGCAGGAATGTTTTAACTGAAGGCAGTCAAGGGTAGCAATCTTAGTTGGGGGTTCTTTTTTGTGGTAACAGCGTTATTGTGATGTAACTCTCATACACAATTTACCCATTTGAAGGCTACAATTCAATGGATTTTAGCCTACTTACAGAGCTGTGTAAGTATCACCACAGTCCATTTTAGAACATAAGCACCACCCCAGCAGATCACGGTGCCCTTCAGCTATCAAGCCCCCAACTCTCTCCGTCACACCCAGCCCTAGGCCACCGCTCATCTACTTTCTGTCTCCATAGATTTGTCTGTTCTGGCCATTTCATAAAAGTGGAGTAATCTGCTACGCGGTCTTTTTATTATTTTTCCCCCCCACTTATCCCAAAATTTTGAAGTTCATCACCTTGTAGCATGTATCAGCACTTCATTCCTTGTGATTGCTAAATACTTCCATTGAATGGCTAGACCACACGTTGTTTACCCATTCACCCGTTGATAGATATTTGGGTTGCTCCTTCCTTCTCGCCATCGTGTGTGACGCTGCTGCAAACACTCTTGAACAAGATTTCGGATTCATGTTTTCATTTCCTTTGCAGTATATAGATATATATCCATCCATCCATCCACCCATCCAGGAGTGAAGTTGCTGAGTCATGTGGTAACTCTGTGTTTAACTTTTTGAGGAACTGCCAGACTGTTTCCCAAAGTGGTCGCACCACCTTACATTCCCGTCAGCAGTGTGGGAGGGCTCCGATTTCCCCACCTCCTCACCAGCACTTATCTTTAGGTCTTGTTGTCTACAGTCACCCCCATGGCTGTGACGTGGCACCGCATCGTGAACAATGCGGTTTTGGAATTGCACTGGCATAGCGAGCACATTTCATCCCATAGACTGCTCAGGTTCACTTGGTGAAGATTTGGGGGCTTAAGTCCCCCGTCTGCCCTTTGGTCCTACCACTAAGTTCCGACTGCCTTCTTTATCAGAGGAACATCTGCATGAGGTGGTCCTGTAGGGTGAGCCCCCCTCATTTCCCTGGGTTCCCTTTTCCTCACCCCCATTTCATGGACTGAGAGGAGGGTAGTGTCTAGGAAGAAGGGGCTGCTTTGTCTTTCTGGTCTGAGGCTCTAAGCCAAGGAGTGGCTTTGAAGTGAGCTGATCGCTCACCAGTAGACCAGAGGCAAACTGGGGACAGAAGAACTGGTAGTGACAGGCACGGCCTGGCTCGGAAATGCCGTCTGTGTCCAGATCACATGCTGTGTGATTTGGGGCTAACGCTGCAGTAGCAATGCCTTAGTTGACATGGTGTTTAAAAACAGGGAGATGTGACGTAAACATTCGAACTTCTGGCTCTTTAAAAACATTTGACAGGCCTAGCCACGCTGTCCCCACCTCTCTACACTACAGCAGTTGGCTGGACATGTGTCCTGGCTGCCCCGGGCGACTGGCATGGCCTCTCGGAACCCTTACCATTCCCACTGCTCTGTGGCCCTCTCCATACATTTGTCACCTGCCTTATCCCTGAGAGTATTTGTCACTGCCAACTTTCCTCAGGGACCCAGCAGGGAAAACATAGGCCACAGTGGGTGGAAGGCTGAATTTCGGTATTTGAGATCCTGGGTTTCCAGCCATCTCTGCACCGTCTCCTCAAGAATTGAAGCCAGTGGTAGGGCTGATGCTGCCATCTAAGTTGTCATTCATGCTTCTTGAGGGATGTCTATGGACTAAGCACTGTTCTAGGAGTTTTGCATGTATTTATTCATTTAATCCTGACAGTAACTCCAAATAACCCTGGTTTTCAGGTGGGAAACCTAACGATCAGAGAAAAAACTTGCTCACAGGCCACAGGTAATTAGCGACAGAGCCAGGGTTTAGAGGCAGGAGCAGACAAGGTCATGTTGTGACCTGGTCCATTATGCTGTCTGGTCCACTGTGGGGTTGTGATGGAGGACACAATGTAAGGGTCCATCTGGCCTGACCCACTGCTGCTAATAGGCTCTGTGACTGGGCCGCGGTCCCTGCCAGGTGCCCCCACATTGAAGCCAAGACTTAGAGGAGACGGTATGTGTGCTTGGAGGGGTGATTACTGTGAATCCATTCAGCTCTAACTCGTGGTGAGTCTCTGAAAGCTGGTGAGGGAAGAGGAGGACCCTCCTGAGCAGGTGTCCCCTGCCCCCATTACAGAGCACCCCGGGCTGGAGGGCAATGCTCCTCTCCCAGCTCTGACGGGCCTGGTGGCTGTGATTCCTGAGTTCCAAAGGCAGCAGACCCAGGAGAGCATGGTGGCCTCGTTTCTCGCCCTCCTGTCCCCAGGAGTAACACAGAAGTGGCAGATAACACCCAGCATTGTCCTCACACACACACGGCCCTATTGTTCCCCCAATACACAGAGAGGAGGCTGTGACAATGGCCTTAAATGGCACTTCACTCTCCTTTCTCCCATGTTATACTTGTTTTTTTCAGTTCTGGAATCGGCTGAACAATTATTTCCTGCCGGGTGTATCAGCTTTTCATCTTGACTACCCCTTTTCTCCATCAGGCCGCAGGCCCCAGGTCAGTGGGAACGCATGCAGAGCTAGGTTCAGAGGGAGCTGGGCCTGTTGAAATGCCACCTTCTCAGGAGGCTGGAAGGCTGGGGGGCCTCACGCCTCCCCTGCAAGGTGGGACCTGCCCCCTGGAGGAAGGAACCAGACCAGGTAACACAGGAGAGAGGCTGAGAGTTGCTGGTGGGTGCCAGGGCGGGAGGCAGTGCTGAAGGCCCAGCCCCAGGAGAATGGGCTTCTGGGTTCAAGACATTCTGCCAACAGACAGGCAACAGCAGCTGAGGTCACTCTGCCTGTCTGACCCCCGTTCAATGCCTCTGATGTCTTTTGGTGACCAGAAACTTCAGGACCCATGTGAGTTTATTGAGATGGTCATTCCCTTAGTAATAGCTGCCATTATTATACTCTTACTGTCTGTATTGTATCTGCATGCCTGTTATAATATGTATCTTTATTTATTGGCTTAGCTATTGATAAATAGATAAATATGTATCTATTATTGCAAACACTTATACAGTGTGCTTCCCATTCTTGCTTGATTCAAACCAAGGCGGTCTGGTTCTAGAATCTATGATTTTCATCACCACACCTCTTGTATACTCTTCTCTGAAATGATAGAATAACCAGGATAACTATGCAGTGATAACTATGTATGTTGAGTCTTCTGCCCTGTGCCAGGTAATGTTTTCAGTGTTGGCAGCGATGTCCTTATTCATCCCACACAGTGACCCTGTTGAATAGGTACTTTTATCATATCCATTTTGCGGATGAGGACATTGACATACAGAAAAGTAAAGGAACTCGCCCAGGGTCCCAAGTGGCAGAGCCAGGATTTGAACTCAGTTCCCCCTGGAGAGCTGTGTGAATCTAAAGCCTGCCCAGCCCTGTGGCTGGTTTGGAGTTCGCATCTTCCTCTGGGTGGGGACGTGTGGAGGGTGGCATTCTGTCCTGGGCTTTGCGGAACCTGAGCTGTCAGTTCGAGGAACGCAGAAGCTCTCAGATGGTTTGTCGGCTGCCGTTAACTTTTGTCTCGCTTGAAAAGATTGGAACTGCTTCGTGGTGACAGGGAAGGAGTTGACGGTAATTGCTCAGTGAACGCCATCTCTTACTTGGCCAGAGCCTGGGCTGAGTCGCCCCGCGTGTAGGAGGAGGTGTGTTAAATAAACAGGACTCACAGGGTGTTTTCGGTGAAACACCTACTTCCCTGTCACGGCCCCTGAGTTTTTTCGGTGGAGCCCTCTCTTTCCTTGCCCAGGGATGGAAGTTAGGGCCGGTCCAGGACTGTCTGGCTGCCTTGCTGGTTCCCACACTATCTCAGTTCAGCAACCGACGTGCCTGAGTCTGTGGACTAACCCAGATTTAAAACTTGGCTCCAAGTGGACACTCCTGTTCCTCCTCCCATTGGGGTCTGGAGTTGGCAAAGGGGGTCTGTGGTCAGTCCCACCTTATGCTTCCGTCTGGCTCACTGAGGATTCTGAACCCAGGTGGGGAGAGGAAGGTGAGGGGCCGGAAGTTCTTAATTGGTTAACAATACTCAGATAGGCTGGCATCCCACTGGCTGGGCCTGGTGGGTGCTTAGACCTGATTTCTTCATCTCCTGGCATGATTTTGTGAATGTTTCAGAGAACAATCTCTGAACTGATGGTCCCTGGACGCTGGCTGCCCTAGACCCTCTCCTCGGTCCCTGGCATCTGAGTGGTGCTGTAAGAGTTTGCTGGACCTGCCACAGCAAATGCCGCAGACTCAAAGTCGGAAACAGCAGACACTGGCTTTCTCACTGTTGCAGAGGCTGGACGTCTGAGATTAAGGAGAGGTCAGGGTTGGTTTCTTCTCAGGCTCCTCTCCTTGGCTTGCAGTTGGCCACCTCCTTCCCGTGTCCACACATGGATTTTCCTCTGCCCATGAATGGCTGGTGTATTTCTGTGGGTCCAAATCTCTTCTCATAAGGATGCCAGTCCAATGGCATTAGGGCCTTATTTTAAAAGTCATCTTTAAAGCTCTGTCTCTGAATGAAGTCACATTTTGAGGTCCTGGGCACTAGGGCTTTAACACATGAATTTGGGGATGACACAGGTCAGCCACACCAGGTGCGGTCGGAAGTTTCCACTCCTCCTGGTGGCCCTCTTCAAAATGACCCGCACAACTCACAAGGTTGCCTGCTGCACCCCTCTGGCTTGGGGAAAACACCCAACTTGCCTTTACCCTGGCAAATCCAAAGCCACCGACCGCCCCCCTCACTGCAGCTGGCTGCCCTGTCTGTGAGGTTTCTTAGGCGTGATTCAGACGTCAGTCCTCGGTGAGTCCCCAGCTCCTGGGTCACTGTGCCTTTGAGATCGCTCTTGGGGAGTCAGGAGTGGGCAGTTGGAACGTGGCAAGCACCCCTCGCTCACTCTAGAACTCTTCCTCTGCTCTCCCATTGACTTCCTCACCCACCCTCCCTGTGGGCTGCCGGTGGTCAGGTAAAGGGGAGCCACTTTCTTTCAGGAGCCCTGCATGACGCTGCCACAGCTCACCTTGGAATGTGTCATTAACATCTCATGGCTTCAGTACAACCTGAGACCGAAAGCATTTTTCCCTCCTGCTGCACATACAACCCCTCATTTAATTTTCGTGAAGGACCCTGTGAGGAAGGGAAGAGCCTCATACAGTCGAAGGGGGAGGTGCTCAGAACAGTCAAGTCCTCACTCAGGACACACTGTTCAGTTCCCAGGGGGCGCGTGTGGAGATTCTAGCTTTGACCCACTTTACCGTCACGTCCTGGGCCTTCACCACCAGGAATTCTTGAGATTTCCTTGCCAGGTTTTGTTCTGTGCTGCTAAAAATATCCGTTTGAGCAAAATGTTATAAAGGTGAAAATGTAAAATTCCTGCTTGTGCTCCAGGTATGATGCAGGGGCTGGTACCAGCGGTGAGAAGGACATCAGGAATCTTCTCAGGTACAGTATGAGGTGAGCTCAATGGGCCAAGGGTGTCTCTGCTTGAAGCCCCTGCCCCTCCCCTTGCATAACTGAACCAATGGCATAATGACTTAGAAGTGGAATATCTTTCCTTGTAGGTGTGCATGAGCATGTACTGTACCCTGAAAATCCTATTCCAAGCAAAAGGGGCCACATCATCTCACTTTCTGTTTCCTAGGAAGTACTTCACTTCACTAAGAAAACTATTTTGTTTAGATTTTTGATTATTTTTAAAAAGATTTTATTTATTTATCCTTAGAGAGAGGGGAAGGGAGAGAGAAAGAGAGGGAGAGAAACATTGGTATGTAGTTGACTCTCACACCCCCCTAACCGGGCACCCGGCCTACAACCCAGGCATGTGTCCTGACTAGGAATTGAACCGGTGACCCTTTGGTTCGCAGGCTGGCACTCAATCTACTGAGCCACACCAGCCAGGGCTAATTATTTTTTTAAAATATAAACAGTCCAGGATGCTCTTGCCTACCTTGCACAGTTTGCTAGGAAAGGGAGGACAACAAATGGGCCTGGCAGCCGTTGGGAGGCAGTGTGCCTAGGCTGTGCCCTGTCCATCTTGGGGCACCACTGGGCTAGGCTGGGTTGGGCTGGCTTTGGGGCCCAGGGAAAGGACTGAGATGGACTAGGGCTGCAGCTGACTCAGACCAGGGAGCAAGGAGAGGACGATATTTCTGTCTCTCCACTCACCAAGTACTTAATGAACACCTATTGTGCACAAGCACTCTGGGCACTCTGCCAGGGAGGGGCAGATCAATGAATGGGTCCTGGAGACAAATGACATCTGGGCTTCTCTCTGGGCTCTCAGAGGCAGGTGAGGCACTGGAAGGTGGGTGTGCCAGGTGGAGGGACTGGAGGCAGGGAGAAGCATAGGGTGGATAGTCTTGAGCAACCAGAGGCCAGAGGAGTTGGGAAGGCAGGGCCAGAACAGGGAGAAGGAGGGAGGTTAGCAGTACTTGAGGCTGGATCGGGAGGCTGGGCCAGGGGGTGCACAGCAGGGGTTGAGGAAGAGAAGCAAACAGAGCGGGTTTGCCTTTAGAGAGCAAGCTCTGAGGCAGGACAGGGATGCGATGCAGCATCGGAGGTGTTAAGACGCAGGGAGCTGGGCCAGGGAGGATAAAGGGCCGGACTGAAGCCTTGGCCTCCGGAGTGGAAAGGGGAGGGGTCAGGCCAGAGAGGTTAGGGGACCCATGTCAACTCAACCAAGGGGGGTGCTAGAATGCCCCACTGGTTTCTGACCTGGGGCACTGGAGAGATGCCAAGCCATTACCACTGGGTGTGTGTGTGTGTGTGTGTGTGTGTGTGTGTGCGTGCACACGCGCACAAAGGGGGCAGCTGGGCTGGGATTGGAGGAGGCTGGAAACTCTTCTCGGCAGGAGGAATTGGGGCACCAGGGTTGTTCTGCCAGGAGCTGAGTGCTGGGGAGAAGGAAGAAAGGGGACACATTCCATTCCTCTGACAGCTTACAGCCCATTGGAAGAAAACAGGCCAGTGAAGGAGCAATTCAAAGGCAGTGTAGCAGAAGGGCTGGGGAAGCTGGGTATGGATTGAGTCTAGTGATCTTAGAGAAGCTTTCATTTTTTTAGGTGTGATCATGGTGTTGCGTTAGATGTGGGGGAATACCCCTCAGCTTTTTTGTTTTTGGGCTATGAAAGTTAAAACATTTAGAGGTGAAAGGTCCTGATGTCTGTCCTTTCCTTGGAAACAAACTGAATACACAGAGAGTGATAGAGAAAGAGAAAACAAATATGGCAAAACTTTACCAATTGTGGGACTGTACATGAGCTAATTCTACAATTGTGGTATTCTTTGTTTAAAAAATATTTTATTTATTTATATCCAGAGAGAGGGGAAGGGAGGGAGAAAGAGAGGGAGAGAAACATCAGTGTGTGGTCACCTCTTGCGCGCCCCCCAACTGGGGACCTGGCCTGCAACCCAGGCATGTGCCCTGATTGGGAATCAAACTGGTGACCCATTGGTTCGGTGACCCATTGGTTCGCAGGCCGACACTCAATGTACTGAGCCCCACCAGCCAGGGCTATTGTGGTAATTTTTTCTGTCTGAAATCTTTCATAATAAAAAAATTAAAAATACAAGGTAGCAAGTGCATTGATGGGAAGTAAGTGTTCTGTGGGAACACAAAGGAAGACTCTTAATGGGATTTTGCTGGGTGAGAGACACTTCACAAAGAAAATACCGTCCTAGACCTGAGGGACAAGTGGCCAGTGGGATGGGAAGAGCACTGGGGAGAATGTTCCACGCAGAGGGAACAGCATGTGCAGAGGCCTACTAGCCTGTTTGGCTAGAGGAACAAAAAGGCATTTCATGTGAGTGTGGAATGGAGCTACCAAGAGGTGAGAAAGGACGGGCAGGCGAGCAGGTCCTGCAGAGCTGCGAGCTGCGTGGGAGAGTTTGGACTCTGTCCTGACCCAAGTGTAAGCAGGGTGGTGACACTCCAGAAGATGTGGCTCACAAGCACTGAGCTGGCAGCGCTATTCCAAGCACTTCATCTATGTTAATTCACTACCACCGTGCCTTTTCCAGGTACCTAGAAATCAGCATGTTGATTATAGAGATGAGGCAAACCGAGGCACAAAAGAGTTAAGTTACCCGCTCAAGTTCGCAAATCTGGAGGAGCCCAGAGGAGCCAGGATGGAACCCAGGCTGCCGGGCCCCAGTGGCTGGCTCTTCCCCGCAGGCCACACCGTCACTCAAGTCCAGAATGGTCTCCATGGAGAAGGAACTGGGGGAAAGCAGAACTCAAGGCAGGAAGGCTGCTTCGGAAGCAGCTGCAGAAATCCAAGCAAGTGCAATGTGGACTTGAAGGGAAACAGCAGCAGTGGAGGTGGAGAGAAGGACAGGACCGTTCCTCTGGAGTGAGATGGACAGGACTTGGTGATCGGACAGTCGTGTGCAGGTGGAGTCAGAGACAATGCCCAGGCCACACGCCACAGAGAGCATGCCCGGTCTCAGAGTGAGAAATGGACATAGAGAATGTGGAGATACCCTCTTCCCAAGCATGGAAAGGGTATGAGGAGAGCCCTAACATTCCCCCCATCTGTGAGGAGCAGCCTGCTGTACGTTCCACTCACGTTTCTCTTGTCCCATCCTCTGCTAAACATCTCTGCAGGTGCACCTTGCTATTTTCATGGTTTGAGTTTGGAATCACCTGCAGCTGTAGTAATCTGTAGGCCATTCCTTGCCCCCGAAGTGTACTGGCACAGGTAGGCCACAGGCAGCCCCTGGTCCCTTTTCTGTCTGTCTCCCAAGCCACCCAGCCCTTCCACCTGAGCTGTTTCACCAGAAGCCCTTGATCCTCGAGGATGACAAATTAAACAAATATTAAAAAATGATAGAAAGAAAAATACTTGGCTGTGTCCTTCTAGGCTTATTGATTTTTAAGATCGTCTCAGGCATGAAAACAAGATTTACTGCTGGCATCTTGACATTAGATTCCAGGTACCAGGAAGAACAGCTTATCAATCGGGGAAGGGACGCCCTGCAGGAGTGGCCTGTCTCCTCACCTCTCCCCAGTACCGGTTGGCAAGGATGTGAAGAAAGTGGACTCCTCACACTACTGGTGGAAGTGTAAGACGGTGCTGCCACTTTATTTTTTTATTTTTATTTTTAAAATATATTCTATTGATTATGCTATTACAGTTGTCCCATCCCCCCTCTTTATTCCCCTCCACCCTGCGCACCCTGTCCCACCACATTGCCCTCCCCCACCTTAGTTCATGTCCATGGGTTGTACATATAAGTTCTTTGGCTTTTCCATTTCCTATACTGTTCTTAACATCCTCTTGTCTATTTTGTACCTACCATTTATGCTTCTTATTTCCTGTACCTTTTCCCCATTCTCCCCCCTCCCCTTCCCCACTGATAACCCTCCATGTGATCTCCATTTTTGTGATTCTGTTCCTGTTCTAGTTGTTTGCTTAGTTCATTTTTGTTTTTTGTTGTTTTTTTTTTTAGGTTCAGTTGTTGATAGTTGTGAGTTTGTTGACATTTTACTGTTCATATTTTTGATCATTTTCTTAGATAAGTCTCTTTAACATTTCATATAATAAGGGCTTGGTAATAATGAATTTCTTTAGCTTGATCTTATCTGGGAAGTACTTTACCTGCCCTTCCATTCTAAATGATAACTTTGCTGGATAGAGTAATTTTGGATGTAGGTCCTTGCCTTTCATGACTTGGAATACTTCTTTCCAGCCCCTTCTTGCCATAAGGTTTATTTTGAGAAATCAGTTCATAGTCTTATGGGCACTCCTTTGTAGGTAACTGTTTCCTTTTCTCTTGCTTTTAAGATTCTCTCCTTATCTTTAATCTTAAGTAACGTAATTATGATGTGTCTTGGTGTGTTCTTCCTTGGGTCCAGCTTCTTTGGGACTCTCTGAGCTTCCTGGATGTCCTAAATTTCCTTTGCCAGATTGGGGAAGTTCTCTTCATTATGTTCTCAAATAAATTTTCAATTTCTCGTTCTTCTTGTTCTCCTTCTGGCACTCCTATGGTTTGGATGTTGGAATATTTAAAGTTGTCCTGGAGGTTCTTAAGCCTTTCCTCATTTTTTTGAATTCTTGTTTCTTCATTCTGTTCTCGTTGAATATTTATTTCTTCCTTCTGGTTCAGACCATTGATCTAAGTCCTGGTCTTCTTCCCTTCACTGTTGGTTCCCTGTACATTTTCCTTTTTTTCACTTTTCATAGCCTTCAATTTTTCCTCTATTTTGCAACCATATTCAACCAATTCTGTGAGCATCCTCATTACTAGTGTTTTGAACTGTGCATCTGATAGGCTGGCTGTGTTTTCATTGCTTAGTTGTATTTTTTCTGGTGCTTTGATCTGTTCTTTCATTTGGGCCATAATTTTTTTGTCTTGGTGTGCCTGTAACGTAGTAAAGGGCAGAGACTTAGGTATTTTCTGGGTTGGGGCAACCCATGTCGCTGCATTGTGGTGCTGTATGTGGGGGAGGGGTCTGAGAGGTAACAGTGCCACTTGCTAAGCTTTTTACCAGTTTTCAGTCACTTCCGCCGCTCCCCACAAGCAAATTGGGCCCTTCAGGTGCTGATTCCCGGGTGAGTGGTTTGTATACGTTCTAGGACCCTGTAGGTCTCGCCAACGAACTCTCCTGTGAGGCTGGGAATTACTCCCACAGCCTCAACTCCCACAGGTGTTTTCAGTTAGAAGCTTTGAGGCTTTATTTCCCTGAGCTGGAACTCTGGGTTGCCTGGTCTGTCTCACTCCCCAGTTGTTCCACCCAGTTTATCCACATGCAAAGGTATGACCACCTGGTCCACCAGCCTCAGCCTCGCCCAACCCACCCGGGTCCTCCAGCTACCGCCTTGCCGTGAGTCCTCTCTGCCCGGCTCCCTGTCTCTGCCCCTCCTACTGGTCTGGGTGAATGTTTCTTCTTTAACTCCTTGGTTTGTGGGACTTCCATATGGTTCGATTTTCTGGCAGTTCTGGTTGTTTTTTGTTTTTAAATTTGTTGTTGTCCTTCTTTTGGTTGTGCGAGGAGGCTCAGTGTGTCTACCTACGCCTCCATCTTGGCCAGAAGTTCGGGGCTCCCACTTTAAAAGAAAGTTTGGTAGCTCCTGAAAAGGTTATGTGTAGAATTACCATATGACCCAACAATTCTCTTTCAATGTACATATATGCCCATGATACATGAGAACATGTTTACACAGAACTTGCATACAGACATTCATAACAGGATCAGTCATAACAGCCCGTGGTAGGAAAACCCAATGTCCATCAACTGATGGACACACCAACAAAATGGTGTGTCTGGGCAACGCGGCATCACTCAGTTTTAACCACACAGGAAGTGCTGATATGAGCCACAGCATACATTAATTGAAAGCATTGTGCTAACCAAAACAATCCAGTCACAAAAGACCACATATTGTATGATTTCATTTACATGAAATGTCAGAATAAGCAAATCCATAGAAACAAAAAGTAGATTGGTGGTTTCCAAGGGGCTGAGGTAATGGCAAATGACTGCTCATGGGTATAGGGTTTCGTTTGGGGGTGATGAAAACCTTCTAAACTTGTGATGGTGACACAAGTCTGAATATACTAAAAGCCACTGAATTGTACACTTTGAGTAGGCAAATTGTGTGGTATATGAATTGTATTTCAATAGAACTGTTATAGAGAAATGAACAGTACTGCTCTCATGGGTTTGGGGGATTAACTGAATTAACATAAAAATGCATAGAATAGTACCTGGCATCCTGTAAGCTTTATCTAAGAATCCACCAGTCTTGTTACCAGAGGAAAGGATTCCTAGAAGTGGAATTTTTGAGCAAAAGGGTTGGTGCATTTTTTAAAAGTTTTTAATTTTAAAAGACTGCAATGTTATCCTCCAAAAATGTCTTCACCAGTTTATCCTCAGAAGTAGTGTACAAAGGTGTCTGTTTTTCTCTTTTCTTCTTTTCAAAGAGGCCACCAAAAAAACACCTGGAAGAACACACACAAGTGTCCAGTGATGTGGGAATTTTCTTTTCCCATATTGCTTGTCTGCCTTTTTTCATAAATAGAACATATAATAATGATATGTTTTAAAGATTTTATTTATTTATTTTGTAAAGAGGGGAAGGGAGAGAGAAAGAGAGGGAGAGAAACATCAATGTGTGGTTGCCTCTCACGTGCCCCCTACTGAGGGTGTTGCCCACAACTCAGGCATGTGCCCTAGATGAGGAATCGAACCAGCAACTCTTTGACTTGCAGGCCAGCACGCAACCACAGAGTCACACCAGCCAGGGCTAATGCTATATTTTAAAGGAAAAAATAAACGTATCTCCCATCTACTCTGCCATGGGATTTTTACCCTTCTCCAGCTTTAGTGGTTAGGGTGGGAAACCTTATAGGTTTACCCTAAAAAGACACAGGGCCTTCCCACTATGGAGGTTTTATTTTCCTGAAGAAATGGCCACAGTGCAACCACTGTGAACAGAGGGAAGCACAGAATTTTAGTTATTGGCCAGGCCTGCTTTTCCTTGCTGGATGGTACCAAAAGCCCTATAACAAAAGTCAGACCTGTGAGTCATCTGCACCCTTTCCAGGAGCAGACACTAAAGGTTTCAAGTGTTTCATATGCACGGTTATTTAATCCCCACAACAACTCTGTGACATGCGTATTGGTGCAAAAATGGAGTTCAAGATATTAAGTGACATGCCCAAAGGCACACTACTAGTAAAAGGCTGAGGTAGATACTGTGAGTCAAAGGTCTTGATCCAGGGTATTTTATTATCTCATTTACAAGCAAGGATGTTGCTAGGCAAGCACAAGGGGAGGTTGATTCAGCAGTTCAGTGATGTCCTTGGCACTCTGGTTCTTTTTCCCTGATCTGCCTGCCATCTTCCTGTTGTCATCTTTGGGAAGAAATGGGACCCTGGCAGTGACCTCTAGACATGGCGAGAGTCAGTGAGAAAAGAGAGAGTCAGTGTCTTTCTAGAGCGTTCTCCTGGGAGTGAAGAAACTTTTTGCAGGACCCCTTTCCCATTCCTCCCAGCAGTCTTTCCCCATGGGGGTGCTATTTGTCTCATTGGCCTGTTCAAGGTCACTCACCTATTCCCAAACCAATACCTGGCAAAGGGAATGGAATTACCTCGGGCCAAGTAGGCCTACTCCTGGGATTTGTGTGGGAGGTGGGTCATTTTTCTGTGAGCAAAATCAGGATTCTGGTGGCGTAGGCAGACATGGCTCGCCTCTTCACACAGTGACATCAAAATTACAACTAAAACATAGAACAACCATCACTCAGAAACATCAGAAATTGAGTTGACTGAAAGTCTGACAACTATGGAATTAAAGAAACCACATCCATCCAGACTGGTAGGAAGGGCACAGATGTGGAATGAGCTGGTCTCTTACTCACATGTAGTGGATAACAATTCAGGAAGGATATCTCAGGAGCAAGGAACCTCAGCCCAACACCAGGCTCCCTACCCCAAGTTTCCAGTAACAAGAAGATAAGTCCCTACAACTTCTGGCTTCAAAAATCAATGGGGATTGAGTCAGTAGAAGAAACTTCTGGAGCCCCAAGCAGTTCCTCTTGAAGAACCCACACATGGATTCACCTACTCAGACTCATTCACTCTGAGCTCCAGCACTGAGGTAGTAGCTTGAAAAGCACCATTGGCATACAGGGAGAAACTGGGGTGTCTGGCATCAAGATGAGCAGAGGCTGTTGTCCTTTTTCTAAACCCAACCCCCACAGAGCTGGCACCATATCTGAGATTCCATCAACCTGGCTGACACTGTTTGACCTGCCCTGGAGATCCCCAGAGACTCCGCCCCACCCAGTTTACAGGCCCACACAAGCTGCTTTTCCATATGAATGACAGGTCTTGGTTTATGCTTCACAACTTCCTAAATACTAGCAAACAAGTAACAGCTGGCCTCAGTGAGCCCCAGGCCTGGCCCTAGCAGCAGTCAGCCTAGATTCACAGCTTGGCTTCACCTGGGAATCTCCAAGCCCAGCACAAGTAGCAGCACCTCAGATTGCTTTATAGCTCAGGCAGGGTGGCTCTGGACAAAATACAAGTGGGGGCTGACTTTGGCCTACACCACCTGAGAAACTCCAGAGTCAGTGCACCCAGTGGATAGCTACAGACCACATCAGAGTACCACCACCCTGCCTCTGCACAGCTGACCTCAATGGAAGGTGGAGGTTGGTGGTCAGTGGTCAGTGGTCAGTGGTCGCAGCCAATTTTACAACTGACTAGCCTGGGTTAACCCCTCCCATTGATTTGCCAACAGCAACCAAGGCTCAACTACAAGAGGACAGTATACTCAACCTACACAAAGGTCACATGTCGAGTACCCAGCTTGAGTAATAGGGGAGGTTGTGCCACTGGACCCTACAGGACACCTACTACATTAGGTCACACTACCAAGACACAGAGTCAAAGCAGCTCTACCTAATACATAGAAACAACCACAGAGAGGTTGCCAAAATGAAGAGACAAAGAAACATGGTCCAAATGAAAAAACAAATCACAACTCCAGAAAAAAAGCTAAACAAAATGGAGATAAGCCATCTATCAAATGCAGAGTTCAAAACACTGGTTGTAAGGATGCTCAAGGAACTTAGTGAGGACCTCAATGTCATACAAAAGATCCAGTCAGAAACAAAGGACACACTAATTGAAATAAAGAACAATTTACAGAGAAGCAACAGTAGAGTGGGTGACACCGAGAATTAAATCAATGATATGGAACATAAGGAAGCAAAAAAACCAATCAGAAGAAGAAGAAGAAAAAGGAATCCAAGAAAATGAGGATAGGCTATGCAGCCTCTGAGACAACTTCAAGAGGCCCAACATTCACATCATAGGGGTGCCAGAAGGAGAAGAGAAATGGCAAGAAATTGGAAATCTGGAAAAATAATGAAAGAAAACTTCCCTAATTTGAGGAAGGAAATAGACATGCAAGTTCAGGAAGCACAGGGAGTCCAAAACAAGATGCATGCAAAGAGGCTCCTCCAAGATGCATCATAATTAAAATGCCAATGGTTAAAGATAAAGGGAGAATCTTAAAAGCAGCAAGAGAAAAGGAGTTACTTACAGGGGAGTTCCCATAAGACTGTCAACTGATTTCTCAAAAGAAACTTTGCAGGCTAAAAGGAGTTGATAAGAAATATTCAAAGTCATGAAAAGCAGGGACCTATGGCCAAGATTGCTCTACCCAGCAGAGCTATCATTTAGAACTGAAGGGCAGATAAAGAACTTCCCAAAGAAGAAAAAAAGCTAAAGGGAGTTCAACATCACCAAATCATTATTTTATGAAGGGACTTGTTTAAGAAAAAGAAGATCAAAACCATGACCAATAAAATGACAATAAATACCTATCTATCAACAATTGAATCTAAAAAACAAACTAAACAAGAAAAACAGACAGAATCATGGATACAGAGAGTGTTTTTATTGTTGTAAATGGGAGGTGGGTGTGGGGAATGGGTGAAGAGGTGAGGGGATTAAGAAGTACAAATAGGTAGTTACAGAGTAACCATGAGGACACAAAGTACAGTACAGGAAATGGAGCAGCCAAAGAACTTATACGCATGACCCATGGACATGAACAATGGTGAGGGGATTGCCTGAGGGAGTGGGGGGGTGTGGGATGGAGAGGGGCAAAGGGGAAAATCAGGACAACTGTAATAGCATAATCAATAAAATATAATAAAAATAAAGAAGTAAAAGGAAACAGGTGCAAAAAGGTAGGCTTCTATTTGAAAGGGAGAAGGAGGAGCAGATGTTGAGGAGGTAGGTGGAGGAACTGACAGCACTCAGCATACGGAGAGACTCAAACGTATGTTGTCAAACTCGGGCATCTCTATTTCTAGTTACTCCACTGTTCTACACCTTGGCCAGGGCTTCCCTTCCATTGCTGGAAATTAGTTGTTTAAGATGGAGCTATGAGTCACCCACATGTGTCTCTTGTCTGTATCTACAGGCCCGTTCTTTATGAGAGGGACTTGAAAGCTTGGTATAGGGGAGGTAGGAGGGGTGAAGTCATCGATATTTTAAATGGCTCAGTCTCCACTAGCCAATTTCCACCTTGGGGATCTCTAGTCTGCGTGACTGCCACTTCACTTTCCCCTGGGTCTTGCAGGAAAAGTCCTATGGGCAGCTTACAGGGCTACCTTGATGAATAGGACAGCATCCGTTTTTAGCTTCAGAGGACTTTGAAAAGAAGATGTGCTTGACTTCCCCTCCTGGGAATCACATTTGTAGCTGACGTGATAGATGTGGAGTAGCATTCAGCAAATCGTTGCTTACCGCCCCTGCACCTCGGGACATGGTGCACTGCTTGCCCCACTGGCTTTGGGCCTGGTCATTGACTTGCTTTGGCCACTGACATGGGAGTGGGTGTGACTCTAGCAGAGGCTGTCAGTAGTGCTTGCCCCACGTGGCTTCCCTTGTGCTCCCGTGACTGTCATGAGAAGAGCACACCTTGGGGAGCCACTGCCCCTTCTCTCTGGGCCCCAGAGTCCGTCACCTGGAACAGACCTGAACCCAAACCACATCAGAGTTTCCTTAGCCTCGCTGCAGACCTGTGAGCAAGAAAAAGACATACCTGTTGCCCTGGCTGGTGTGGCTTCAGCTGGCTGGGCATTGCCCCACAGACTGAAAGATCACGGGTTTGATTTCCAGTCAGGGCATGTGCCTGGGTTGCAGGTTCAGTCCATGTCAGGGCAGGTATGAGAGGCAACTGATCAATGTTTCTCTCTCACATTGATATTTCTCTCCCTTTCCTCTTCCCTTCTCTCCAATAATATAAATCAATAAGTAAGTAAAATATGCTTGTTTTTGTAAACCACAAGTTTTTGTTTCGCAGCAACAGCTCACTGCTACAGGTGGTATTTCTGCAAGTTGCCCAATGGGTATAGATGGCGTGGCAGGACGTGTAGGACAAGCTCCGAGAACATGTCCCATCCGAGCCACCTCTGGAACAGCAAGTGTTGAGTAGAGCTCAGGGAGGGGAGGAACTGGAGGTGTTTTGCTGAGTTTCTTACAACAGCCCAAATTCTAAGAATTTTCTATGGTCTCTCCTCTGACCCATTTTCACCAAAATAAGCTTCATGGCCAAGAAATTTCTAAACATCGTGTTTCATCATCAACACTCAGATGTAGTTGGATGCAGAGGAAAGGGCGCTGGATGTGGTATGCTTTTGTACCACAGTTCGGCTCCTGTCTGTGACTTTGGGTAAGTCAGTGGATCTCTCTGAACCTCACTTTCTTCACCTCCAAGTTGGGAGTGGTTCTAAGAATACAACAATCGTGTACATCTATGGTTTTCAAATTGTACTGTTAGAAGAGGTGAAATGGGCAAGAGAAGGCCAGTAAATGGTACATTTTCAAGCAAGTAACTGTGATGGGCTTGATCCTGTGGGGGAACACTGGAAAATGACAGAGGATGGATGCATCCTTAGAGTTTTCCCACCTGAGTGGCTAGGGAGCTGGGTTATTTATTAATTTACATATTTATTCATTTACTTGGGTCAGCCATTGGCTGAAGGTTGTTAGGGTGGTGATGGTGGTTTTAATTACTGAGCCCTTCCCGCCTGCCTTGTGCATGGACGTGGATACTGGCAGCCAGAGAAAGCATAAGGCCAAGAGAAGCAGATGCCAGTCATTGAAAGCCAGGTCCATGTGCCCTGAAACGGTGCCACTCAAGAGAATGTGAGCAGGGCACTAACAGCATCAGTGACAGGGAGGGAGGTGGGAGGAGGGAGAAAACAGCTTGAGAAGGCAGTGATTGAGTTTAGGGAAGGCAAGAATGTCAAGACAAATCAAAAGGAATCCAAATTGTCCTCGTTCTCATTTTTCTATGCTTGTCTGACTCAAAGGAGATGGCTGCTTGGCACAGCTATTTTCAGTAAGAAAAGTTAAAGGTACGGTGAGAGAAGAAACACATTTTATTTCCTGGTGACAAATCTAACACCGAGGTGACATTTTCACAACTGCAGGGCTGAATCTCTGGCTTGGATGGGGGAGCCTGCAGATGTAATGTCTTAGTGGAGATGAGTGTTGCTTGACCCCTGACGGCCCAGCCAGAGAGGCAGAGGCCTGCGTGTTTGGCCTCCCTTGAGCTGGGAGGCTGGCTGGTTTAAGTATAGGTTATGTTAAAGAGCCCATGAAATTAGAGTTTAAAACATGTTCTATGTATAGATTATCTAGCTCAAGATGTCAGTTTTTTTTTTCTGGGTTGAGAAGAAATGGAAACTTTAGAAAAAATATGGTCATCTCTCCTGATAGGGAAAGATCATACACTGGGGCTCCTGCTGAGTGTGCTTAGCTTCTTTGTGCTGATAGGCTGTGGTGATGGGTATCATTGGACCATTAGGATGCCCAGCAAACTCCCTCCTAACCAACTGAGGTGTAGACACAAGGGATGAAAATTTCAACTTATGAACAGAAAAGGGTTGAAGAACATCTGAATGTCTGTGAAGTAAATGTAGCGCTTCCACAAGACAGAATGCTATGCAGTTATAAAAAAGAATAAAGAGGATCTCTCCAAGTGCTTCACATGGAAAGAGGTCCAAGAAAGTGGGCAGGAGGGATGGAGGGGGGTACTATAAGTCTGTAGAGCCACACACAAAGAACATTTGGAAGGAATCATAAGAAAACACTAATAGGTGGAGCTTGGGGATGGGAACAGGGTGGGCGAGAGACTTTACACTGAATACCATTTTTGATCAAAATATAACTATAGTGCCTGTGTTTATCTAGAGATCTAGAGAGTGACTCAGAGAGGTGATGGATTGACATAGTTGCTTTGTCCCTCATTGTGAGTCACCTGGCTGCCTGTTTTCATGACTTTGGGAAAGGGAGAAGGAAGAGGGTAGGTAGGAAAATGCAAGAGGGTACATACAGTACAAGTGAAGCCTAGAGGGTGGGGCTGTATGCTCTGCATGGAGGTGGGAAGGACCACCTCCATCTGCTGATTATGCCATTGGTGTGCTCCCCACACCTCAGTTCACCGGGTGGCACTGAGCAGGTGCCTGGAAATACGGCTGCTAAGGTCTGAGGCAGCCAGTGTGCTGTGTAATCTGTGGGCACAGCTCTTCATTGCCGCCCACTTGGGAGCCAGTTAGGGTGACGGTTAAAAGCATGGAATCCTGCATCCGAAAAAAAACCTACATTCAAGTTCTGGCCCTGCCACTAACTAGATACGTGGGCTTGAGTATCTAACTCACCCCCTCTGCGCTTCAGTTTCTTTACTTGTGAAACAGAAATAATACTAGCACCCACCTCACTGTTCTAAAACGTCAGTAGAGTGCCCTGAACATCACCTGGCCTGTTATAGATGCTCAGTAGCTTTTGGTGTTTATTTTCACTTGTTTAGTCATTAATTTTTGTGGCCAGGAACATAGATCTGGACTCTTTGTACTTAAGCCGGAGTGGAATCTACAGTTTCTCACTTGGGCAGGGCAACCTGCGCCTTCCTGACTTGGCGGGCTGATTGCAGCGGCTGCCTTTTCATTCCAGCTGCGAAGCCTGGTGTGGGGCTCTCTGGAGGAGCAGCTCTGCGGCCAGATGTGTCCTTGAGGATTCCAGAGGTAACGCCAGATGGTGGCGCGCAGCTGTGCTCGCAGAGCATCTGTGTTGGTTCCCTGCATAATTGCAAAGTAAATGGCTTAATGTTATTGTGAAGATGATTCTAAAAGTTAATGGTTCCTGGAATAGGAGAGCCCCTCCTCCCCCCTCCCAGCCACACCAGGTTAATTCTCTGACTTCTTTCTGTCTCATGAAAGGAAGCAATGGCCCGGACTGTGCCCTGGGTGAGAAATTTATTTGGAGTTCCGTTTGTGATGAACTAATTCGACTGGGCAAGAGAAAATGAAGCAGGTGTTAGCTGTGTTGTTGGGGATTTCCAACTCTTAATATTGTTGTTTTTAACGCCCCTCCTCCTTGTGAAAGAAAGTTTAAGCCACACCAATGTCCAAGGTTCAAAGAATTAAGTGTGTTTCAGGTTTTAAAAACATTGAATACATCAAAGATAGTTTTGTCCTGGTCGCCATGTTCTGGTCAGAGGCAGGCTTTGCTTTGTAGTGTTGCCAAATGCTGTCTCTTTTCGAAGCAGCAGGTGAGCCAAGGACAGACAAGCCTACCCTTCAGATGCAATCAGACAGAGAAGGCTGCGCTCGAAACAGGGAGGAGTCTGGGGACCAGACATCTGGCTCAAGTCCCATCTCACCCCCAGTGTCTTTTCCTGTATGAGAAAGCCAAAGACCTCAAAATAGGGGCTGAGCAGCTGCCAAGCATCGTTGCCCTTACCTGCATTGCCAATTAAATCTAGCCTTGAAGAGGACTACAAGATGGAATATGGACACTGGGAATGTAGGAGCTGCAGGTCGGAGGTTAGAGGGTCCTGCGATGACTACCATTACTGAATTCTCCTAGGGCAGTCTTCTGCAGGCTACTGGCACTGGGCAGTGTTGTGAACAGGCACACCTCACAGATGGCACGGGCTCCGGTTCCGGCCACCACAATAAACTGAGTTGTCCTCTTTGTGCTGGTGGAGGGTCTTACCTTCCATTTGTAGAAGGATGTGACATCTGTGGAGTGTAATAGAAGGAAGAATGCCTGCAGAGGTTCAGATCACAGCCCCCGAGGCTCCAGCCGTGGTTCTCACCAGCGCTGTGTGGTTTTCACCCAGTCACCTAGCTTCTCTGTGCCTCAGTTTCTCTTCCGTAAAATGATTATAATAGCACCTACTTTATAGGGCTGTTGGGAGGGGTAAATGTGTCAATGTGGGTAAAGTGACTGTTTCTTAGTGAGTGATAGTGAGTGTAGTCTCAAATACCCTGTAATGAGTCCTTTATTTTCCTTGTTTAGTACCTGGTACCAAAGAATACTTAATTCTGCTGGGTCATGTGGTTGGCAAGAAGGAACTGAAATAAGTTCCCTGTCAATGATTTATGGAACTTGGATGGGTGTCAGCTGGCCCCTTGGACTCAGGCTCTGTGTCTACACAAATAGGCTGTTTTTTGCCTTGTAACAATCCCGATCTTGGCGCCTCATTGACTTACCCTAAAAGAACCTCCTTGCACATCAGTGAGAATGGTGGACTCTACTAACACTCTCCTGGTGAGATCTGAGGAAGGGATGCGGGTGTATACTGCAGTGTGTACACACACACACACACACACACACACACACACACACACGTGTGTGCACAGCACTGCCAACTTCCACATCTCTTTCAGGATTTCTTCCCTCCAAAGTCCCCACTTGGCTATGCTTTGAGGGCTTCCCTTGGTGCCCTTTCCCCCACACCAGCCTCCAATGTTGTTCTCTCTGTCTCTTGGGAACTTTACATACCATACTCCTATTGAGCATGGCCACTTGGCCCTGCCCTAGCTCCAGCGCACAACCTTGCCCAATCAAATGCATCGTAGCCCAATGTCTCTAGCTTGAGGCATTTGATGTACCAATGTGGTGCTTTCCTGAGGGCATCCGAGCACTTTGCGGTGCCCTTGCCCTTATTGCGTCCCTACTGCTCTGTTGTTTACTCTGTGAAGGTGAGCAAGTTACTCAACCTCTCTGAGTCCCAGGTTACTCATCTGAAAAATGAAAAGAATGGTAGGGTGGGCAGGGCTGTGGGGAAGTGAGCTCGAGCCTGCAGAGCACAGGACAGTGCCCGGCGTTCAACAGGAATGCCACCTGTGTTTTTCAGATAAATAAGAGCTGGATCTCTCACATAACATAAACGGGATTTCTCCCAGTTGGTAACATTTTATGAGATGTGTATAAGGCGCCATGCGGCGCAAAGGCATGAACGGTTAGGTCTGTCTAGATGGTGGTGGGCACCTATGCCAGTTAACTCATCATTCTTCACCTTAGTTTCCTCCATGGTAGAATGGGGGTAACAATAGTGCTTACTGATATGGATGCTGGGAAGATTAAATGAGATGATGCACAGAAAAACAGAGCCTCATCCAATTTAAAAGTTTAGAAACCTATAGCTATTATTATTAAAATCTTATGTCTTGAATTGCACTGTTAGGATAGGACAGTGTATTTGCCTCCTTTCCTGGTGTAAAATTCAAATTCGCAAAGTTCAGATGAATTTAGGAAACCTCAGTGCTATTTTACTGAAGACTTTAGTCAGGACAGAAATTATTTAATTTAAGCTGTTAGCTTTGGCTTTAGAAATTTTAAATCACTGCACAATTCATAAGCTTGCTAATGATTCTCTCCGGATGTTCAGTTTAGGGAATCTTAACCTTCTTTGGGGCTGTTAGCTTTGTAGAGCTTTCTTCCCATCAGCTGTACCGTGAGAACTAATTTGGGATGTGAGCTAACAGGCCGGCACTCCTGATGGACGTTCCCTCTGATGTTGTGTAAACTGTGAGCAATTGGTCATATTTCCACGAGCAACTAGTCATGAAGATGGAATATGCACGAGCAGAGTTTAGTGTTGGGATCAAATGAGGCTCGTGAGCAATTCAATATGACGTCATAAAGGACATGCAAAATCAATGCAGTGCTGTGAAGTGATTCAACATAAATGCGGTTCCCACAGATGACTGTAGTGACATCACCCCAAACGAGTCCTTCCAGGCTCAGCTGCTGAGCAACGGCCGAGTCCACCAGGAGCAGAAAGCCTCCAGATGTCTCTCTTTGGGGATGGAGCCTAAGTGACCATGAAACTTGTTTTAGGACCAGGATGTGATGAAATCCACTGCTTTCTGGTCCATATAGGGGTCTGACTGCAGGGCAAGTTTATTGGTCTGGGCCAGGGGTTGAAAGAGCCAAATAGTAACTATTTTAGGCACTGAGGGCCAGAGCCGCAGCTCTTCAGCTCTGCCACTGCAGGGCCAAAGCAGCAGCCGTAGACTATATGTAGACTAGTGGATCTGGCTATGTCCTAATACAACTTTATTTCAGAAACAGGTGACAGGTGGGATTTGGCCCCTAGGCTGTAACTTACAGACCCCTGGTCTAGGCTGAGGCTCTGAATGGGAAACTGGAGAAGACGAGAACCCAAAGCAAGACTTTCCTGAGGCAGGCTAGCATCTGGGTTGGTGGGTGAAATCGGGGCGAGAGAAGTTGGGCCACAGGGAAGCTTCGAATCCCCTTTTCTCTTCCCCTCCTTTATGGGGTAGCCTAGCTTCATGAAGGCAACCATCCGGGAAGGCAGGACAGAATGGGTAGGAGTGAGGGGACTGACTGGGATGAAGTTTAAATCCTAGTGCTTTCTGGATTTAGCTGTGTGACCTTGGGCAAGCTTTTCTGCCCTCTGAGACCATCTGTGCCGTTAGGATGGCAGAAGCTGCCTCAGAGTCGTGAGGACTAAGTGAACCTTGCTATTTCAACTGCAGCACACGTTGAATGGTAGACACGGTGTGCTGTGGGCAAGTCAAAGGACACTCAAGAAGAGTAATTTTGCCTTTAGGGGATTTTTTTTTACCTCTTCTACTTTAGAATGCAACTTGCAACCAACTGGGCCTGTGTTATTCGACTAATTCCGTGATGTACCCAGGAGTGGAATGGCTGAGTCATAGGTTTTACACATTCAGCTTTAGTAGATACTAAACTGCCTACTAGACAGTAGCTGGTTTTCAAAAATGGTTATCCCGCAAGCATTCATGTGAGTTGCATTATGAGCGTTCAGCGACGATTCTATTTTCTGGTGGTTTTCACTTGCTTCTTGCAAGGGGGTGATGACCATGGGCACATCTTCGTGTGCTGATGAGCCACTGGAATGACCTCTTCTGGGAAGTGCCTGTTTCAGCACCAAGCTTTGTTATTGATTTGTAGCAGTTACAGGCATTTTTCTGATAAGCACAAGTCCCTGATTTTAATCCAGTTCTATTTATCAATCTTTGTCCTACTTTTTTAGGTTCAGTGATTTAGTGAATTATTCGATGCTATATGCACCACACCACTTGTAACACAGCTGGTCAGTACACACCAGTTAGAGCATTGCATATGCTAAGCTAGTTTCCTTCTAGTCCTGAGATGTGGTGAATCCACAAAACCTGGCCAGGTGGTGTTCTCTTGGTTTCATTTTCAACTCACCTCAAAAGGATGGCTATGGGTGTGCGAAGCTACTGACACCTACACACCTTTATGGAGCACTGAAGGTGGAATTTCGGAGTGCATAACCTGCACTAGGACAGCATTTCAGGGTCAAGGCTAAGTGGTGTGGTGACACAGAGGTGTGCAAAACTATGCAGTATAGCCAGAAAAGGGTCCTGGATGGCTGGAGCAGTGAACATGAATGAAGATGGAGTGGGTCACAGGATTGGTAGGGAGGGAAGGGAGACAGGGGGAAAGGCAGACAAGGAGGTTTAAATCTGCTAGCAAATGTCAGAGACTCAAATGTAACAAAAGAAGGTGTTCATGGGACTTTGGCCTGATGACAACTAGTTTCCTTGACTTTCCCTCATTTTTTACTACTCATAGGCCAAATCACGTACCGACATTTTTCTTTATAATAGAGGCACATAGTACCCACCACATTTTTTCTCCTGATGGGAAATAAAATGGACTATTAACTTTTGAATAAGTATTATATGAAATAAAGGGAATAAAGAAAATTTAGAACTGGAAGCAAGCACTGTGAAGGGTATATATCCCATGTCAAGATTATGGAATTAGTCCAGCCTAAATTTCTCCCTTTCTTTGAGGGTTCTGTGTAGGTCATATTGAAAGGCTCATTTTATCAGATAGAAATCTTGTTTGCAAATGACTGAAAACCCAACTTGGAGGCCTCAGTGCTAAAAGGAAGTTTTTGACTCATAATTGAAAAATCTAGAAAGAACGTTGGCCTCGGGTTAGGCTTTTGCCAGCAGCTCAGATGACATCATTCACCGAGGACTGGGATTTTTTCCATCTCTTCCCTCTGCCTTCATTACTGTTTACTTCATCCTTTGTTTATATGTGTGGTACACCTCTGTCTTGAGGCAGCTTCTCACTCCCCCATCATGGGAATGAGATAGCAGGTGTTGCCCTCGGCCACACTGGACACAGGAATATAGGGAATCTCTTCTACTGCCTCCTGCTGAAAGCCTGGGGTTCACAACCTCTCATTGGCCCATAGTGGGTCACATGCTCACTCAGTCACGTGGCCAAGAGAGAATCAGGGTCCACCAGGAAACTGGGTGTGGAGTCTGCATGACTGAGAATGGGGGAGGAGTGGATTCTCCAGTTCAAGGAGAGGTGCTGGTGCTGGAGAGGCATCAAGCGCCAGGAGACCTTGGAAGCTGGAGCATCAGGGAAGCTTCCACAAACAAAGAACAGCCTGTGATTTAGGAGCCAAAAGGCTAACACAGTGCAGCTTCCGGAGGCAACTGCCGGCGTCAGAAAGCCTGGCTGGACTGTGGCTCCAACACTTATCAAGTTAGCCAAACGTTCTGAGTCTCAGATTCCTTCTGTCCAGTGTGGAAACGATTCCAGGCCTCTTGTTATTGGAGGAGTAAATGAGGGAATGTTTTCAGAAAGGCTTTGGACCATATAAAAAATATGGGCATGAATGTATATTGTTTTTACTAGTAAAGACCATAGCAGGAATAAACAAATCCCAAATGCAGCACTTCCCTTTAAAGTTTGACTTCTGAAGCTAACATTCATGCAAAGTAAAATTCTGGTTGGGCCATCAATAATAACGATCAGGATCATAGTGTTGAGTATAATAAAAGTACTGGCCACTACCATCTACCAAGGGCTTCTTACCTGCCAGGCACTGTTCTAAGCATTTTTCACATATAATTTCATTTAATCTTCAAACAACTTTGTGAGTTCAGCACCATAATTATACCAATTTTACAGATGAGGAAACTAAGCTACAGAGAGGGCAAGCAACTTGCCCAACGTCCCTCAGGTAGCAGTGCAAGAGCTGAGGTTCCAGTCCAAGCAACCCGTTTCTGGAACCTGAGCTCCAAACCACTGTGAGACCCGTAGCTGAGAGAGTTCAAATCTGCCACCTTGCAAGTCAAATGACGGAGCCAAGTTTACCTCCACCTTTTTGTGCGCTAGCATATCAATTACTGCAAAACATGTTAATGGACTCATTAGCCTGTGAAAATAAATACCTAAATGTATTAGTGTTGGCATTTCTTCTTGTGGTGACTTGGTTCTTCAGCTTTGATCTGTGGGTGTGTGGACACGTCCCAAGGCGAAAGCATACTTGTGGGATTACAGTTGGTAGAATAGAAAGAGTTTGGAATCAAAAGATGAGAACTAGAGACACAACCCAATTACCAGCTGTAACCGTTTCATATTTCTGTTTCCTAATCTGTGAAGCAGAGATGGCGTCTACTCCAGGGTGAGCGTGGGGCCAAAATCAGTTGGCAAGTAGGGCTGTCCTTCGAGAGTTGCCAAGCATTATATAGGTCTAAGACATTTGTTTTCTTATTAATAATGCTCCCAGAGACCAGTTGTGTTGTCAATGAATTACGTTCCACAAGGAACAGCCTTTAATATTATCTGTATCCAAGGGATTGTGCTTTAAATTTTCTTGGAGTCTGGCCCTCCTCAGTGTCCTGATTTCTCTCTATGGAGATGTCTGGTCCAGCGGTTACTATGAGGTAATAGGTCCCCTTCCCTGCTTGGGGTCGCACCTGAAATGAGCATAAACTGCTGCTTCATGGAGGTCCTTGAGGGGTGAGGGCAGCCCGTCTGAGCCCACACACCTCTAGGCTCTCACCCACGGGTGTAAGTATTTTACTCCATTAAAAACACGTGCTGTTCTCTGTCTTACCTGGTTTATCAGTTAGTGTTCCATAGTGGATGTTTGTCTGGGGGCAAGGGTTGTCTGTTTCCTTTGCTTTACTATCACCTAATATCAATTTATTTTTGCCACAGTAAAAGAAGGCTCCGTAATGGTTTGGGTGAGTTTAACCCACTTCTCTGCCAGAGGCGGTGAATGAGATTTGACTCTTAAGTGTAAGCGTATTGTCAAATACGGCCACTGTTAAAAATTACATAAATGCGCAATTCAGTAACATACTAAGGGAAAAATAAATGCTCAAAGTTCATCACTTCCTAATTATTTTGCTACATTTTGTTATTGTGTATGCCCTTGAGAATGTTTGTGTCTATTTTCTCTGGTGGAAATACTGTATAAGGTGTGCTACTGTGTAACTTCGTTTTTGGTGACATGTGCATGGCTGGACATCAGCCATGGTGAGTATTTACACTGGAGAATTGAGAAAATGTGGCAAATCAGGGCTTTACCTCCCAGAATCCTGGTTTAGACCTCTCTCAGCTCAGGGGGTAAGGCCTGATTTACGGAAACCAATCAGTACGTTCCATCTACGCCAGGAATCGGCAGACTTTTCCCACAACGGGCCAGACGGTAAAGGTTTTAGGCTTTGTAGGTCATACTGTCTGCCATGGTACTCATCTCTACTATTGCAGCACAGAACCAGATGACACATAAACCAGTGGGCTGTGCTCCAGCACAACCACGTACGAAGGCAGATGGTGGGCAGGATTTGGCCCAGCAGGAATAGTTTCTAACACTTAACTGATCCAGCTTCTCGGATTGTGAACAACTGACTCCTGAATTCCTTAAGGAGAAATGGATCTATTATCAAAATAAAGGGTAACCCAAATTTAGAGTCCCAGGACAGACAGTCTCAGGTCACATGTCCAGGGAGGGCCATTTACCAGTCCTTCCAAGGCCATGCGCTGGGGAAGGGGTTGTTTCCATAGGAAAAATTAGGGGATCCTGGGGTCTGGATCTACTCCATTAAGACAGGGAAGAGCTTCCAAATGAAGCATATGCAGCAGGCACCCTGCACAGGAAGCTCATCAAAGGCTGTTTTTTGTGTTAGAGAAAAGCTCTCTTTGACAGAAGACCTGCATCCTAATTGTACCCCTGCCACTAACATGCTGTGTTGCCCTGGGCAAGAGAAAAAACTTCTCTGGGCCCTAATTCTTCAAGTTCAAAAAGAAAGCGATGAATGAGGGATCTTTAAGGCCCTGTAGAGTGCCTAGTTTTAAAGGTTCTTTCCATATGTAATTACCTTCCTATTAATATCTAAGATATAATGCTCTGTGCCCTATGTGAGGTTCACATTTGTGTAATCACTAGCTGTGGGAGCTCCCTGCTGTTACGTAATTTCTGTGGGTATGAATTTCCACATCTGTTGTTGACCCTACCCTGGAAAATGGTGTGACAGTTAGAATTATGTACCCTACATACTTAGAAAGGCAGCTGTGTGCTGGCTCAGAGAGGGGGTTTCCGGGTTAGGTTAGGAGGACTCGATCCTTGTTTAGCCTGTTTCTTACTGTACCAATGAGCAGATTATTTAAACTCTTGGAATCTCTGTTTCCTCATCTGTAAAGTGGGGATATTTATAGAACCCTCTCCATGGGATTGTTGTGTATATTAATTGAGATACCACCACATATGATAGGCTTAGTACAGGGCTTGGCACATGGTAGATAATCTGTAAGGGGTAATTGTTTATTACAATTGCTTGCAATGATTTCATTTGGCTTTTAGAACTAGGTTCCTGTTAGAAAGATCCCCTGTTTTTTACTATTTTCATTATGGAGTTTTTCAAAAGAAATTCTTTGGATTTTGATGCTATTGGTCCCTTTTAGTTATTTCTTAAAAACTTTTAAAGTAATACATGCCTATATTTAAAATATTTGATTTTCTAATGATTATAGTAAGATGCTTTCAGTTACAGTAACAGATCTATAGCAGAAAGGGCATTTATTGGCCCATTAATTGCAAAGCCATCTAAAATTTAACGCAGCACTCGAAAGTGTCATAGAAGATTGTTTTCTTCCTCTTTCTACACTCCACCTTCTGTGGGGACCATTTCACGGGAAAACCATCCCAAGTCATGGCCGTAGGTGGCTGCTGACAGACTCAGGGCTAACAGTTTCTCTTCCACACTCCACAGAAAGAGAAAAGGTCTCTCCCACAGCTCTCTAGAAAAACAAGAAAGTTTCTTCCCCACAGGCCTCTAACAAATGTCTTTCCAAGACTAATTTGCCCAGATTAGGCCATGAACTTGTTCCTGAAAGAAGCTGTACCCACAGAGGTTGGGCATCGCCGATGTGATGAACTTTCTGAGTGGCCCACACGGTCTCAGAGAGCCATGGAAAGGACCATGACAGGCACTCCCGGGTACAAGCTTCTGATGACATCGCCTAAATAACTTTAAGATCCTGCCACTGGACCAAGGAAGGATTTCCAGAACCAACAGAGAAGCTGACAGAGTGGCCGCAGCTGAAGCTGGAGTACCTGCCAGTTCTCTTCCATGCGACTTGGACAGCTAGAGGCAAAGAGAAGAGTGGCTGGGAATGTGCTCTGGTGTCAAATGAGCCTGGTTCTGAGACTGAGCCCCTTGGCTGTGTAATCCGAGTGATTTTCTTAACCTTCCACATTTAATTCATTACTGACTCTAAATCCATTATCTCCTGAATATCTTGCCAATCCACCCATTTCTCTCCATCTCCCCGGCCCTCTCTTACTTTCATTCACCAACTCTCATCTAAACCACAGGAGTCTTCTAATGGGTCTTCCTCCTTCCGTTCTTGTTCTCTGTTTTCAGTAGTATTAGCTTTGGCTGAGAGTTACAGAAAATCCAAAATAACGTGGCCTAAACACAACTAAAAAGGTAATTTTTTTTCTCCTGTAAAAACCTAAGTAACCCACTGTATACCCACTAGAATACTTAAAATTTTAGAGACTGGGTACTGTCAAGGATGTGGAACAACTGGCCCTCTCATTCACTGCTCGTGGGAGTGTAAAACATTAAACCCACTTTGAAAAATCGGCTGTTTATTATATTGTTAAACAGACACCTGCCATATGACTCAGCCATTCCACTCCTAGGTGTCTACCCAGAGAAATGAATCACATGACTACAAAAATATTTGTACATAAATTTCCGTAGCATCTTTGTTCAAAATAGCCCAAACAATGGACAACCCCAACATCCATCAACTGGCGAATGGATTAAACAACTTGTGGTGTATCCGTAGGATAGAATACTACTCAGCAATCAAAAGGAAAGAATGATTGATACAACAACACTGTACTATTTGTACAGTTCAGTAACTCTGTTTCCCTCTGGGGGAAATCTGAATTATTTAGGATGGGAACAGGCATGGTATGCACAAGGCTCGGAGGAGGGCAGCCCCATTCTGATGTGTGCTTGTGTTGCTCATTTACCTTGGAGGTGAGGCTCTGCTGATCTACTTGAGGGGCAGATTATTCTCAAGTTCATGGCATTTCTTTAGAGGCAGATGCAGCATGGCCCACCTAAGTGGGAGCTTTAACAGGATAATTACAGGATATTACTAAATTCAGAAAAACAGGCTCTCTATAGTGCAACTCATGGTTGGCCAAATATATAATACGCAAAAGTGAAAACCACTTTCCTTTATAAATATTTTCTCATTCAAAGTTTCATTGATTTATAAAGCTTTACCAGACTTAATCCAATCGGCGGATTTTCCTGTGATTTCGGAGTGCAAATACTCTGTCTTTAGCTTTCATACATCTCACAACATAGTCCAAGAAATGAACAGAAGACATGAGATAGAAGCAGAGGAGGACTTTGGGGTTGGGAATGCACTTGAGCCGCTCTTGGTGAGAGCGCCAGCCTGGAAACTCCTTGCTGAAGGCTCTAAATGAGCTGCCTCTGGCCCAGGGCATCCAGGCTGTGCCTCATTTTGTATCACCCTCGCTGTTTTGGCAATGTTGGCCAACCAACCAGGCGTTGCCTGCTTAATAAGATGAATTCTAAAATTTACTTAGAAAGACAAACTAACTTAGCTGTAAAAGAAAACATATAATGTCAGCTCCAGTGCATCAGGGATTTCTCTGTCCTCCTCTCTGTTGTACTTCCTTAGTGCCTAATACAGTGCCTCATAGGGACTCAAAGATGCATGTTGAATGAAGGAATGTCATTGTCCTCGAGAGAAGCAAGTATTTCTCTAAGATATGTTGTCAATATACAGCTATTAAAAATATTTTTAAATGGTCTTGTGCTTCCCACATAAAGTCCTCTTGCATGCCACCAGCCTCATGTACCAAGCACCACATGTTTCTAGGCCACGGAGCAATTGTCACTGCAGAAATGATCTCACTTCACCATTTACTCATGGTCTTTCTCACTCGCCAGATAGGCATCATTGAAAATAGCCATCCGAAATGTGGACGTTGCCTGCAGCCTGCCCCCACAGGAAGCTTTTCTAGGCTGGGCTGCCCTTTTCCTGCGGATACCCCGAGGCTGGGCACTACCAACCTGCGGCTCCCCACCTGAGTCTCAGCTGCCCCCTGGGTCCCCCTCTTCCCTTTTGATCATCAAATCCTACTTTGCAGACCATAAAAACCATCTCACCCACCCCTGTATCTCGTGGCTGCCTGGCCCTGAGCTCACCACACCAGTGACAGGAGGGAGTAACCGAGCAGACGCTGCTGTCTGGAGACACGTGGCTGGATCAGGACCACCCACTTGTGTTGTTTTGCCCGGTGTTTGATAATGTTTGTTTGTTTTTTAATTTGTTGTCAGCACTCACAAATTAGCAGATGTCATGTAAAAATCTGGGTTTTTGGCCTCTTAGGGAAAACTGGAAGATTTTGGAAACATTGGGTCTGTGTGTCCTTAGGCTCAGGCTGCCAAGTGCAGATGGAGCATGTTCTGGCTGCATTGACACAGCGCCCTCCTGCCTGTTACCCAGACAGCCACAGCCACCTTCCGCAATAAATGATAATGACAATACCCGATGCGTATGAATACAGCACTGGACATTAGACACCACCCTAAGTGCCTCCTTTGCCCTTCATGGCTGCAGTTGCCTTCGGAAGAGGTGCTGTTACTGCCCACTTTACAGGTGAGAAAATTAGGGCCAGCACTAATAGTGGTGGAGAGGCTGAGACTCAGTCCCATGTGCTGTGGCTCCTCAATCTTTGCTTTTAAGTACTATTCTGCTACCTCTCAATGCAGCATTGGAATTTGTGTCCCTGCTCTAAAGGGAGAAGGAAGCAGGGAGAGGACCGGTCCCTGTCCCTTGTGCTGCCTAAAGTCAACTCACTGGAAACACACACCCACAGAGCTGATTTCCTACACAAATGGCATGCAAGCAGGGAAAGGCTGCTTTTTCTCTTTGCTGTGATCAAAGTTGAACCTGTACCAGAGGAAATCAGGGCAGTGAAAGGAACCTGGAGCCATCTCAGAGCCAGCTGTGGTGGAGCATTTCCCCTTATCTCTTCCCTCTTAGAACAGAGGGAATTAATTCTACTGAGTCTCCATCCAACTCTCTCTTGAAACGTTAGCCCATAAACAAATGTGATCCATCTCTATCCTGATTCTCTCCCAGGGCGGTGGGTGGGGATGAAAAATGATGCCAGGCTGAGCAAGCATTTCAGCCTTCACCCTGGTGTCCAAGGTGGTCGCCCAGCCCACCTGACCCCTTCCCTGGGCTGTGGCGTGAGTTCCCAGGGAGATAAATGGAGCTTGTAGCACAGAGAGAGATTCATTGGGTGGGGCAACCCGCCTGTGTCTCAGGGAGCTGAGCCCTTTCCCAGACCCCAAGGAAGAGGCAGGGGCAGTGCAGCCAGTTCAGGTGGGTGACGCCTGTCCCAAGACCCAGTGGGGAGAAGTGTCTCTGAAGCTATTCACTGAGTGCTTCTGTGTGCCAGGCGCTGTGGATGCGAAGATGAACAAGCCTATGACATAGTCAGGGTGGTCATAAGATTCCAGACCAGGGTGCTTTGGAAAGTGAGGAGCACAGGCTTAAACTGGGACTATCCAGGCCTCCCTGGGACATTATTGTGACACTTGGTCACAATAAGACCACTCAGAGCTCTGGAACTCCCTATTCTGAATCGGGCCGAGTGATCATAAGCAAGTTCATTTGTGAGCTTGTTTCTTGCTTGTCAAATGGAGATGCTGACAGTCCAGAGTTCTTGCCTCTCGAGAACGTTGTGAGAATTGAGTCAGATAATGTAGTGGCTGGAAGGAGCTGAGAACCCCCTGCCCACAGGGACTGATCTGCTTTGTAAGCTGAGATGCCTGGTGCGCTTTGCAAGGTGAGAGGTGGTGCCCATGGCTCTGGGAAGTCCAGGGAATGATACAGGCTTAGGGCGGGGAAGGAGAAGTGAAAAGACAACCGGAAGAGGAAAGAAAATTGGGGGAAGTGATGGAAGGAGACAACTAATGGAAAATTTTAAGTTACCGCTAAGCGGTATACACTGTGACTCAAGTCTACGTGCCCATCTCTGCATAAGGCCCTCAGTGGAAGAGCCACTGCTCATGGAAGCCTTCTAGAGGTCCTGGAAGGTGCCACAGACTCAAGGTGGGTGGGTGGTGAGAGCTGAGCACCCCTGGTGAAGGCTCACTCTCTGGAGTTCCTGAATGCCAAGTGCTTAGCTTCCTGCTGGTCCACAGGGAAGGCTCCACAAATGTTAGTTCTTACTCTTATATCCCATTGTTCTAATGTAGGCCAGGCTCTCTCTATCAGCACCAGCTTGGAAACACAGAGCTGAAAACCAGTGGGGCAGACAGGACAGAAAAAGTACCCCATGAGGAGAAGCGGGAGTGTTATAGTGCTCCATTCCTTGAGCAGTCTAGGATTCGGCAGAACGGACTTCAGGAAATCCCAGGCCAGCCTTGGGCAGCTCCGGAACTGGCCAGGCCAACCTCAGTAAGACAAGGGTGGTGCTCCCCCCCCAGATCGGTTGTCTGCAGAATGAGAAGAATGTTAATTAATCCTGTTATCTGAGCTGAACACTTTCTGGTTTAATTTCTCTGATAAAACCACCCTGAATGGAGAGTTCTCAGAATACCAAAGGAGGCCGTTCTTTGGGATTCCTGAGGTGCAGTGAGACCTGGAAAGGGTGCGGTGGGGAGGGTGACCTCTCTGGCCTGGGAAAGCTTGGATTGAACACTAACTCTGCCCAGTATTCTGACTGCAGACCCTTTACCATCTAGTCCTCTTGCCCCATTAAACATGGCTACATTTCTGAAAGGAATGGGAAGTTATAAATTTGAAAGAAAAAGAAAGAAAGAAAGGAAAGAAAAGAAAGGAAAGCCCAGTCCAAATCTGTAAGTTGACACATGTAAGAAATATAAAATTCAGAATATGGAGTTAACTAGAAGTTTTGCACCAGATTTAATAATCATGTAACTGTTGTGTGCCTACATGCACCAGGTACTATCTCTATTGCTTTACAGGTACTGTATTTGTAACTTCCTCTGGAACACTTCCACATAGACTGTGATATTTAGGTTCATTATTTGAAGTGACAGCCAATCAGGGATCTATCTATTCTTGGCGGGGGGTGGTCCACTGGACTCATACAGAAAGTTCCAGTCCAGAAGAGGCCATTTTAAGTGTTTTGGCTGCCTTAGCCTCTGAGAAACCCCACGTAGCCGGTTAGCAAACTCAGTGTCAGAAACGGGTCTCATTGGTGACATTAATAGCATGTTGATAGGTGTAGTGGATATTTGAAAAGGATTCTCAATTACTATTGGTAAGCAGTGTTCAGGATCTATAGATTGGCTAAAATGTTTTAGTATTGCCATCCCCACCCTCGTGTGAAAAGTATGTAAGAATTCAAGCCTCGATTGTAAGTGGCCCTTCATCCAACTATTTGGAGAATGTCTTGTTTGTCTGAGCCCGACTAGAAGGGTGGCGCAGTCCTACCTCTGAACTACTGGGGACCCTTTCATGTGTTAAAAACAAGACAACAGGCCCCAAATTGAATTGTCATCAAACCATGTCACCAAACCAAACCTTAATTACAGCTCCAGCTCTCCCAGAAATGGAATCTTAAATCAATCAGTTGATCAAGAATCGCTTGATCAGCACTAGTGAGGAAACTGCCGGATAGACCCCTGCTGGCCCCTGAAGGAAAGCGACCTTGAAATAACCTACCAGCTTGTTTGCCTGGTGTAACTTCCTTGTACCTGCACCCTCCCTTCTGCCTGTAAAAGTTTGTCATTTTGTACAAATTCTCACAGCTCCTTTCTGCCAGATTGGATTCTCTCTGATCTGAGTCGATTTTTGCTCCAATAAACTCTTAAAATTTTTAATATGCTCTCAGTTTATCTTTTAGCACATGCAAGGCGGATGGTCTGAGCAGCTAACAAGACAATGAGAAGGAACTTCAACCGAGCATATAGCACAGGTTGTAGAAGTTATATTATTCCCGTTCACTCGTAAGAGTTTAGCAAATGCTGACAGTGTAGGGGAGGGAAAACACCCCTTCCTCTATTATATTAGGTTCAGTAGCTGGAGTATGTGAATTAAAGTGATCAAAGACAAATTAACCGAAAAAAGGGTTTATTTTGTATGTCATTGGGGGTTTCACAAAGAAGAAGCGAAAACTGCCCCAAAGTGCTTGGGCCTGAGAACTTGCTCACCATGTGAACAAAGGCTGATAAACTGCAGAGAAGTCCCAAGGCCAAGGGAAGCAAGCGGTGCGGGCTTCTCCAGGTTGTGAATTGTGAAAAGGTAAACATATGGGGCGGGGGGAGGGGTGTTAACCAGACGAAAGTCTTAGTATAATTCTGTGACACAGGCATTGTTTTTACCGCCACTCGTTGCCGAGGAAACAGGTCTGAGAGATTGAGATGCCTGTCCAAGGAGACAGGGTCCGAACATAAATCTGGGTCATTTGATTATAAAGCCTGTGCTTTTTTTACTATGTGGAAACAAGTTTTATGATTTTTTCCTTATTTTTAAAAATATCATATGGTCATAGGAAAATTGGAAAACATGAATATATAAAATAGCCTAATTCTACCACTTAGAGAAAACCATATTAAACTTTGGTGGATTGCTTCCAGACTTTTTAAATGCATATTTTATAGTTGAGATTGTACAGGGCTTATGGTTTTGTCTTGCTTCTAATGTTAATTATGAATATTTCTTTATATCCTTAATTCTTCATTAACATCTTTTTTTTTAGTTTTAAGAATTTTTATCTTTCAGGGAGAGACAGAGAGAGACATCGATTTGTTGTTCCACTTATTGATACATTCATTGGTTGACTCTTGTATGTGCCCTGACCGGGGATTGAACCCTCAAATGTGGCATATTGGGACAATGCCCTAACAACTGAGCAACCTGGCCAGGGCATTCCTTAACACCATTTTAAGGTGAACATAATATTCCATCCTATGGCTGTGTCATACCACTTGTCAGACATTTAACTTTGTTCCGGCTTTTTACTACCATCAATAACAAGATGGCCATCTTTGAAGGTAGTCTCTTGTTTACATTTCTTCCTACGTCTTCAGGACAGATTCCTGGAAAGGAAATTTCTGGGTTAAAAGGCAAGAATGTTTAGTGGACATAATGAAACCTTAAAGTAGACCACAGTGTACTCTGCCTTTGTAAATGGCAAAGACCAACATTACTTTCTAAGACAGATTTAAAATCCAAGTAAATTAGAACTGAGCATTTTGACTAAGAATGGGCTGACCAGCTGTTTACTTAGTAGTTTATTTAGTGCTACTTTTCTAACCAGTAGGGGGCAGCACAAACAAATACCATCAGAGAGCCTCCTTGGTCATGGAACTTGACATTTTTGTAGCTTTTTTTTTTTTCTTGTTTTTTGGCCAAACTTCCTTTGTTAAAATTTAGTAACAACCAAGTCATCAAATTTACAGACAAGGGCCAAAGAGGAAAATCTAGTTGATTTGAAAGATTTACACTTTTCAGGAATGTTCTGGAAAACTGATCCAGAGGACAAAGGGCTAAAGAGAAAAGGGTCTTTCCAATGCAGGCTTGCACCAGAGGCTAGGAAATCAGGTCCTAGTGAGAGCAGCAGCAGAAAGAATGCAGCTGGTCAGTGCGATCAAAGGTGGTGTTCTGTGCCCAGCGAGGGGTGTCTGAGGGCTGGGAAGTGAGTTTATTATCATCCCACACAGGACAGCCAGGGGAAGGAGTCACATGACAGCCAGCCTGAGGAAGACCTTTGGAACGGCAGGCACAAGGTCAATGATGCAAGGAAGGGAAGCGTTAATGAATCACAGGGAAACATGCAGTGTCTAAACTAATGACAAAGGGCTGGCAAGCCCCAATGAGAAACATGACTGCAAAGTGCCTGCAGCCGGGTCACTGGCCTGAGAACTGTGTGCCACGGGCAGCATCTTCAGGAAGGCTGTGCACGCCCTGACTTCATGTAGAATTCATACAGAGAAACAGACCTGGTTTTCTGGGGGAGAGGTCTAACACTTTCAGGAGTCTATGGCCCCCAAAAGATTAAGAATGAGTGATCTGTGTATATTCCCTCCACCTCCAGGATCAAAAGCACTCTCTGCCCTGCCCTGACTGGTGTGGCTCAGTGGGTTGGGCGTTGTCCTACAAACCCAAAGGTTGCTGGTTTGATTTCTGGTCAGGGCCCATGCCTGGGTTGTGGCCTAGGGCCAACCGATCAATGTTTCTCTGGCACACTGATGTTTCTTCCCCTCCCTCTCTCCCTCCCTTCCTTTCTCTCTCTCCCTCTTTTCCCCTCTCTCTAAAAATAAACACATAACATCTTTTTAAAAAGCCAAACCCCTTCTGCCCTCTTTCTCTGTAAGTGGCAGAAAACCCTACCTTGCTAGAGTAGTGGGTACACCAGCCTTGATGCCTGGGTGATGGGGGGCTCAGCAAGAGGAGTGAGTAAATGGGTCAGAGGACAGAGACTGGCTGCTCAGGGAAACGCTCTGGGGCACAGCAGAAAGCTGGGAAGCATCCAGGTGCATCTATCAGGACAAGATTTCCACTTGGAGATGCACCCTCTTTTCTAAAATTTTAATTCCTCCCCTGGGAGCATGGCAGCAGCCAGGTTGGCTACAACTACGGCTTGAAGGGGCCTATTGGCATAGTGGGGTCTTTGTGTGTGAGCCCGGAGGATGTCTTCATTAGTTTCAGTTTCTTCTGAAGGATTTAAAATGTAGGCATTTATTACAGCGTTGAGCGTAGTGGCAGAAACCTGAAAACAATCTGAGGATTGTTTTTTTAACCCACATTCCACTTCTGACAGCAACCACACCAAGCAAGCTATTCTCCAGTTCTCTGCAGACAATACCTGGGCGTCCTACAAATCAATGCAATTCTAACACTACTTACCTGGAGTTAACCAGACCTCATGTTAAGGGTTCATTCCCATCAGACTACCCCCCTCACTTCAGATTACCAATCACAAGTACCTGCTGGGTTCCTGGGTTACCCACACTTCTGTCTGACATGGCTACAAATTGGGCGTTCTCAGAACCCCCTCCTTAGATTCAATAATTTGCTATAAAGGATCACAGAACCAAGAAAGCACATCTTTACTTGTTATTACCTGCTTATTACTAAGGAACAGCCAGATGAAGAGGTATACAGGGTCTGGAAGGATCCTGAATACAGGAAGGACCCTGTCCCTGTGGAGTTTGGGGTGTGTTACCCTCCCAGAATGTGGGTATACTTACCAACCTGATGCTTTCCAAACCTCTTCATTTGGGGTTTTTACGAAGGTTCCATTACGTAGGCATGATTGATTAAAGCATTGGCCATTGGTGATTAACTCAATTCCCAATCTCCTTCCCCCTTCCCTGGAGGTCAGGGGGTGGGGGTGAATGCTCCAACCCTCTAATTACATAGTTGGTTCCTTGGGCAGCCCACCCCCATCCTGAAGCTGCCTAGGGGCCCACCAATGGTGGTTCAGGATCTGAGCTTTGGGGTGGACAGATTTGGGTTTGCTGCTGGCCCTGCCTACCTTGGGGAAAGTTTCTGAACCAGTCCAAGCCCCCATTTTTCCCCTGTAAAAGAAAATATAATGATAATATCTATTGCATAAGGTAATTATGAGAATTGAATAATTCAATACACATTCAACACTTTCCACGATGCCCAGCACAATAAGCAAGTGCTCAGCAATGTTAACAGTTTGTCATTGGGGTGATTATTATAGTGGTTGTTACTGCAGTAACCGCCAGGTTCCTCTCTGGGGTATTCCTGAAGTTTTGTTTGATAGGCCTGCCTCCTTGACCTTATAACTTTTTGCCCCATGGTCTTTTTTTTAAATTTAATTTTATTTATTTTTAGACAGAGGGGAAGGGAGGGAGAGAGGGAGAGAAACATCAATGTGTGGTTGCCTCTCATGCACCCCTAGTTGGGGACCTGGCCCGCAACCCAGGCATGTGCCCTGACTGGGAATCGAACCAGTGAACCCTTGGTTTGCAGGCTGGTGCTCAATCCACTGAGCCACACCAGCCAGGGTGCCTCATGGTCTTTTTTGACAAAAATCACAGGTCGCAGTTTTTACATCCAGAAGACAGACTTCATCTTACCTTTGTCTCTATCTTACCAGGTAGATGATACATGAAAGACCCCAGGCTGGGCACTAGGAGAATTTCATGCAGGGCACCCCTAGAAGGTGGCATGATTCACAAAGCCTGGAGCTCTCCACCTCACCTTTCTTTATACCCACATCCTGCTCCTCCTTCAAGCCACTCAAGTCCTGTTTCTGCTGACTTCTCAGATCTCTCCCTTCTTGGGACTTCTGGGTGTTTCTGTCTTTGTTGCCCACTTGGGCTGGTGGTGCTATGCCAGGCTGCCTTGCATCGTGAATAGATCATTTCACATGTAGGTGTTACAGCCACAGTTGAAAGTGAGATCTCAGAGAATTGGGACTTTGTTTTCTGTATTTCAAGTGAATAATTATTCATAAGAAATTCATTGAAAACTAATAATAGGTGATAAATTCAAAGAGATTGCTGTGTGTCCGATATGGTGCTAGATGCCTTCACACAGAATTAAAATTTAATAATATCACAACATCCTTATAAAGTAGGTATCAGTGTTCCCAATTCACTTGTGAAAAATGGGGGTTCAGGAAGGTAATTAAGTAGCTCTAGTAATCAAATAATTCAGTACCACCCAAATATATTAAAGGGCTGATTCTTTTTTTAGTCAGTGCCAAAGACACAGTAAGTTCAGAGTAAATATGAAGTAAAGTACCTTGGTGTCCCTCTCTGATGAATTTGAGGTTTAAAAAATTCTTATCTCTAAAAGCAACTAAGTTAAAGTTAAAAACAAAACAAAACCCCAACAAACCGTATGAACTTGTCCTTGGCCCTTTTTGGCATCTGTTTACCAAACAGGCAGAAAACCCACCTGGAACTGAACCAGGGTCAGCGAGGGAGAGGGAAGCAGGAGGCCCTAGTTGGCTCGGGTTTCCTGCAGGGAAATCCAGGGGCTGAGTGTCCCGCTTCCTTCTGTCTATTGTTCATAGGAAGGAAGGAAAGGGGCCTTCTGTTCTTTCTCCAGAATCCTGTGATGCCCACTCAAGCAAGCAAGAATACTGATTCCTGCCCCATCCCCCAAGAAGTTCTCCACATCTCCCCCCTCCCTGGGGGCACCTGAAGGGGAATGTGGGGTTGTGGTGGGGTACAGCTTCCTTTATTTCCTCCTTGATGACAAGTATATGCAGTTTTAGTTTATCACTTAAAAAAAACTCATAATTTTGCCCTGGCTGGTGTGGCTCTGTGGATTGAGTGCCAGTCTGTGAACCAAAGGGTCACTAGTTCAATTCCCAGTCAGGACACATGCCTGGCTTTCAGGCCAGGTCCCCAGTAGAGGGTGCACAAGAGGTAACCACACATTGATGCTTCTCACCCTCTCTTTCTCCTTCCCCTCCCCTCTGTCTAAAAATAAATAAATGAAATCTTCTTAAAAAACTCATCATGTTTGAACCCTACTCTACACAAGGCATCTTGGGGTAGTCCAGATAAAATGGGCTCACTCATTTAATAACCAGGATAAAATACAGTAAGACCCGCCCATCCCCACAAGAGGGTTCAGCAAGAGAGAGATAAAACTATTTCTGGCTCTGACCTCCTGCCAGCTGCTTTCTCGCCCCCACCACTAGCCCATCCTGACTGATACTGGGGGCTACTTTCAGCTCTCTGCACCATTTAGCTCCCAGAGTAAGGAGGTTATATGTAGGTCTCTCAATGTTATTTCCCATATTTTGGGGGGATAACAGAATTAATTTCATCACAGAGCAAGCACACTTACCTGCAATATAGTAGAGTGGTCAAAAGCATAAATTTTCAGGTCAGACTGCCAAGGTGCAAATCCTGGGTGTGCCTCCTACCAGCTGTGTGGTGTTAAGTCGGTCACTTAATTTTCTCTGTGCCTCTGTGTCCCCATCTGTGAAATGGAGACAATAAATAACAGCAATGGGATTGTTGTAGGGATGAATTGACCTAGGTGGAAAGCACTTAGAAAGCCTGGCACATAGTAAGCACTAGATGATCTGTTATTAAATAACTACCTAGACTCTAGGACATCTGTGCTTTTGAGCAGGTCAGCTTCTGTGCTGCTGAAGCCTGTGCCTGGCCTTACCTTGAAGAGCAATTGCTTTCATTTCCCTCCCTTATGTGATTACCGGGCTTCTCCAAAATGCATATGGCTCAGGATGCAAAGGAGAAATGAATTCTTGTTACTTAATTATGGAAAACACTTTAAGCTTCCTTTATTTCTGCTTCCTCGTTCCAGGGTGAGGCAGACAACATTTTATACCTAAAGGCTTAGCACCATGTTTTTCTAAACAAAAGATTCTCCTTGCCCCCCCACCATTGGAACAATGGACAATGCCCCTAACTGTGCTCAGGATGCAGAAAGAGCTGTGGCCAGTCACATTTTAATAATACTTTTGCCTCTGTAGTGGAGGGAAAACCTTTTCCTCCACCCTCTTAGGTCTTGAGACTCAGGACTGACTGTAAATTCAGCTGACTAATGACAGACCTACAAAAGAAAAGTCTACAAGTTTTATTTGATATTGATATTTTTACACAGCAGGGGCTTTATAGAAAAGAAGTAATAATCTCAAAGAAACAGATTCAGGGGTTCATATACCATTTTAACAAAGGCTAGAAATTGCGGCAAAGAGGCTAGATAAAGGAAAGGGGCGTAGGCTTCTAGGTGGTACATTGTGAGAAAGTGACTAAGAACCGTGTGGGAGAATGAAGAGAAGGGAAGGATGACTTCATTAAGGGCTATTTGTGCAGGCTCATCTGGTTGTCAACTCCCTGTTGGGTAATAAGAATGTTCATTTCTTCCTAGTACCAGGAGGGCATCTTGCTCATGGGAAATTTTTGCCCTGCTTTTAGGCAGAAAGGGGGAGTAGAGTGTGAGCAAAAAAGAGGCAATTCTGCTGACTTTGAGGGAACCACCATGAAGAAGGATTCTCAAGCACCAGCTGGTCTCCGGGAAAGGTGGAGAGAGCATGAAGAGGAGAGAACATGCCTCAGGTCATATATTAGAGGCTGCTGGGAATCCAGGTCAAGCTCCAGAATCCCTCAAGGATTTAGCCCTGGAGAAAAAGAGGTGGAAATTCGTCCTGTAATTCAGGTGGTGATAAAGAGGGCCTAGGTGGAGAAAGAGAGAGAGTGTGTGTGTGTGTGTGTGTGTGTGTGTGTGTGGTGTGAGGTGAAAGAGATTGCGGAGGAGTAAAAAGAGGCAATTGCAAGAGATTTTTGTAGGTAAACATAAAGCTTTACTTGGGATTGGACATGAATCAGAAGGATAAGAAAGGAAGTGAGGGAGGGAGAGAGAGCTCAACTTTCAGACTTTGTGAAAACCAGAGAATTGTGGGGCTACAAGAGCAGCTTACCCTGCACCCCGCCAAGCACACCTCTTTTACAGATGAAAAGTTGAGCCCAATCACTTGCCTACAGCAGTGAATCATGTTAGTTCCAGGTTTCAGGGTCAGAAGTTAGATCTCTGGATCTCTCGGCTGCATGCCCAGGTTTTCCCTGTTCCTTCCATGCAAACAACAGGGCAGTGCTAACAGTGAAGTGTATCATCCCTGGCCCGTCTCAGCCACCAAGACGCCAATTTTAGGTAGAACAAGTCCTTACATCTGGTTTCTCAACCTCAGGGCTATCAACTTGTTGGGCCAGGTAGTTCTTTGTTGTGGATCACTGTCCTCTGTGTTGTAGGGTGTTTAGTGGCATATTGTGCCAGTAGCATCCCCCTGCCCCTGGGTATAATAATTAAAAATGTTCCCAGGCAGTGCTAAACATCCTGATGGGGTGGAGATGGCTGTACCAAGTCACCCCTGGTTGAGAACCAATATCGTATATCAATGTGCTTATTAGGAGTTCTACCATTGCATGGGCCAAAAGCCCATAGAGTCTTAGAGGTTGAAGGCCTTAGATCATTCATCAAGAATTAAAAAACTAATATTTTCCAAATAATCTTTAGACAGGTGATTAGTTCATTCCTTCAACAAACATGTATTGCCCTGGCTGGTGTGGCTCAGTGGAGAGAGTGTGGGCCTGCGAACCAAAGGGTCGCTGATTCAATCCCCAGTCAGGACACATGCCTGGATTGCCAGCTGGGTCCCCAGTGGGGGGCATGTGAGAGGCAGCCTCACATTGATGTTTCTCTCCATCTCTCCCTCCCTTCCCCTCGCTCTATAAACAAACAAACAAACAAAGTCTTTAAAAAACAAAGCATGTATTGTTTAAGAACTAGATGCCTAGAGCTGTGGACATCTTCAGAGAGGTGGGTGGATGAGAAGGCTTTCAAGGGTTTATAAAGCAAGTGATGTGACAATGAATGATCATCCCTAAGATTTAAAGAGTCTCACAGGGAGTGGGAGAAGCCAGAGAAGGATTCAACAGTTTGATGATGCAGATAGAAAACCAGAGAAAGTACTGCCACAGAAGTCCACCTAGGACCAAGCTGTTCAGAGCATGGACTTCAGAGTCAGATGCATCTGGGTCTGACTCTTGGCTTAATATGACTTGGGCAAATGATTTGCTGAACCTCAGTTTCCTTATATGTAGAACGAAGATAATAACAATACTCAGCGCATGGCTGTTTTGAAGATTCAGTAAGATAATGCATGGAGAGCTCTTTGCACAGAGCCTGGGACCTGGTAAACACCGAACAACCCTACAGAAGCTTCTTTAATCATCCCTCAGCTTATTCTACTGTTTTATAGTTAAGAACAAAGTTGTGCTCTCAGCAAAAGCACACCCACTGCCACCAAAGAGAAGAGTAAGTCATGGGGTAGTTATCTTAGTTTCAGCCAACTGATTGTCCCTTAATTGTGGCTTGTTGGTTGTATGAGTGCTTGGTTTTGAGGTGCCTTGTGACTATTACTAAATCCTTTCCTATGTGCACAAAAGCAACAAGAGTTTGAGTGTGTTACTTATGAGAGGTATTTGCTCAGAATGGAAATGAAAGTAGAGGTCACTTTTTGAAATCGAAAGTCAGAACATGCAGAATTTTGCATGTGTATTTGAGGCAAAGCATTGGACATTGGGCACAATGATACATATAAAGTAATTAGAAATAAGCTTGGCACGTAGTAGGCACTAAAGGAGTATCTTCCAATATCATCTTCTTCATCAGCATCATCATGCAGAACAAAGAGGGAATCCTAGGGTATGTGAAAAACATTGAGCTTACGCATTCTATGGTTACCAGCCGGAGGCAAGGAAAAGTGACAAGCAAATTGGAAAAAATCTCAAATATGTGGCTAGAGCTGAACATCAGCCTCAGAAACCTCATGCAAATTTAGGAGCTGGCTGGGGATTGGAGATGCAAGAGCTCAGCTTGCAGAAAGTGGAAATTGCCTTTGGAGATGTTCGTTGCAAGCCATGGGTGTTCCACGAGTTTAAGGTTTGTTTTCATCTGTTCCTCATTAAAATGAATCTCTGAGACTCTTATGGAAACCATCTGGGAAGGGAGTGTCATCATTTCCCTCAACAGATTTCCAAATTATCTATTTTAAGGAAATATGCCTAAGAGAGCATAGGACCGCAGCAAGGAGAAACATTGACTTCAGAGCATAAACTAACACCTTCTGTTCCGTGGATGGATATGCGAAGGGGTACTGCAAACTTAACTCTTCTTGGTGAACTTAGATTTACAACAACTCAAATTTATTGACCATGTCATATGTGCCAGATAGTGTTCGTAACATATTTACGGACTTTCATCAAAACGCTATGAGCTGGGTACTGGTATGTTCCCATTTGATATATGTGGAAGCTGAGGTACAACTTACTTAAGGGATCCATCTTGCCAATTGTGCAAGTAAGAGGTGATCCAAGTGGTCTGGCTCCAAAGCCCTTGCTATTAACAACTGAACTTACAAATGGCCCTTTAACACCTGACCTGTTTTCAAGTATAAGAGCTTCTGTATTATATCATCGTATTGCTATCGGGGAGGTATGGTCACTGATGTCAAGAAGGATTACAACCAAGTCAAAGCCATTTGATTTAGAAACAAGTACATTGTTGACCCTTGAGTGGGTGATTTCGGAGGGCTCTGGGGTGGCTTATGGAAGTCAAAGGAGGTGAGAAAAAGGAGGCCCCTGTGTGTACATCACTTCCAGGAGTTGGGCAGTAACAGGCAAGAAAGAAATAGAATTGTAACTATTGGGTTGGCCAAAAAGTTTGTTTGGTCTTTTCCGTAAGATGCTCTAGAAGCTCTGAGTTGCCTTTAACTTCATTTGAAACGATTTTGTTAGACTGTATTGTGACAGCTGTCGTATCAGTGTGCCTTTAAAAAAAAATCAAAAAAATTGGTGAATTTTTGTGTAGCCAGTTTAATATTGAAGACGGAAGAAAATACACGACATTTGCAGCATATCATGCATTGTTTCAAGAAAAGTAAAAACATGACTGAAACACAAAAAAAGATTTGTGCAGTGTATTGGCGAAGGTGCTGTAACTGATCGAATGTGTCAAAAGTAGTTTGTGAAGTTTTGTGCTGGAGATTTCTCGTTTGACGATGCTCCGCGGTCAGGTAGACCAGCTGAAGTTGAGAATGATCAAATCGAGACATCAATTGAGAACAATCAACATTATACCACCTGGGAGGTAACCAACATACTCAAAATATCCAAATCAATCAAGTTATTGGTGAAAATGGAAAATGTGTTTTTTTATATTACGGACAAAAACTAGACAGACTTTTTGGCCAACCTGAGCAGCCAGCCATGTGAACGCTGTTTCTTCTGCCCAAGGTGATGAGTGCACATTGGAAGGAAGGAAAGGGGGCTGGTAGAGGGGAGGAAGATGAGATACTGCAAAGGAAGGAAAGATGTTTCACAGGAACAGCTGGGAGGGGTGGCGTTCAGGGCACTAGTGGGGGGTTTGACATCGGCTGGGTTTGGAGATGTTTAGGGCTTTACTTGTTAACGATCCACCAATGAATCAGTGGTTACGTTTTTAGTGATCTGGACCCACACTAAACTGAAAACCCATATTCTCCCAGGGTGGGTGGTTCATTGTCCAACTATTAGAAGAACTGGGTGTGCCTCTCAGAGTTGCTTTATTACATAGCTGTGTGATCTGGACAAATAAGTCTCTTTTATTTCTGAGCCTCAATTTCTCCATCTGTGAAATGGCAGATTTAAACGAAAGATCTTGGGTCCTTCGCACTTGCAAAGTAGTAACTTTTAATATGAGTAGAAGAATGTCCTGCCATTTTAGGGGAAGGATTAATACCCATGGTGTGTGGTTTTTATCGTAGAGCGGGAGAGAGGCCACCGTCACTTCCCTCTGTGCTGGGGACGTTATTTGACCAGAATCGTCAACGGATCTACACTATATTCATAAAAGTGTGATGTTCACTGAAATTGTCTAATTTGTTACCAAGATTCTAAAAGCATCATTCTAAATACTATAAAACTGTATGACCTTTAGTAGCCGTGTGCATATCTGAGGTTCAGGAACATCGTGAAACATGGCTCGCTTGTTGCTGGGGAATGATGTATTGTCACTTGAATACACAAGTCCACCCATCGGTAGTAGGATTACTGATTTTCCTAAGAGCCTAGTTCTCAGGAAGGAGAACCAAATGGTATATTTGTGTTGCCAGCCATCAGTCATTAACAGCATCTAATAAGTATCCCCCTGGCTACCAGAACTATAAAATTCAACCCAGCAAATGCAGAGAGTGCCTACTATGTGTCAGGCACCAAACAGGAAAATGGAGACTGTAGAGATGCGTTTTGCTGATCGAAGCCTGTAACCACAATAAAAACACAGAACAGGAAACCATGACAAATATCTGACTATCTGGTGTGCGACCATTAGGAACACAAGGGGTGCCACCCATGGGCTAGAGAGGCATGTGTGTTTGTGTGTGTGTGCGGTGTGTGGTCAGTGTGGACTGACAGGCTGGATAAGGTAGGTTTTGTAGTAGGCACCCACGGAGAAAACCTGCCCAAGTTATGTTTGTATCGCGTTACAGATATGCTGTTGCTCAAGACCATTAACACCTGATGTTCCAGCAGCTCCAACACCCGCCCCCTCCTCCACTCCTGCCTCTCTAGTGCCTTGGTGTGTACTCAGGGCCCTCAGCCAGGCATTTGACTGAAGATGTACGAGTAACTACAGTAGCACTTCCCGAAGTGCAGGACAGGGGCCCTTGAAGTTGCCCTTGGGACCTGGGCAGTCACACCCAGGGTCCCATGCTCAGCTCAATGTTCTGCTGCAGCTGCCTTGAAATTCTTAAGAGCTCTTGAGCAAGGTGCCCCATATTTTCTGTTTGCTCTGCAAATTTTGTAGCTGGTCTTTGTTGCTTGATACCCATTCATGGCGTCTGTGAGCTCAAAACTATTTTAATAATAATAATACTCATACACAGTAATGACATGTAGTTTGCCTTTTCCACTTTCATTCTCACACACACACACACACACACACACACACACACACACACACACAGTGGGGTGTTCCAGAGGCTATGTGATGTTGGTATCGAAACAGGTTGCATGTAGAAGTGGATGCGAGAATCCAGCTGTGTTCTCTTCAGCCAGGCATTGAACAGATTTCCAAAAATAAGAAATAAAGAAAGTCACTCTTCTCACTGTATATACTTTGCTGTTGGAAAATATAGTCAGTTTTTACCAAAAAAAATGTTAGTTATGTTCTTTGTTATAACATGAATTAAATAATTTTAATTTTTTTCTCAGTTTCCATCTTTAATATATTAAGTAAGGATAGATACAGTTCACAAAAACTGAAGATTTTTGAGGGGTCATCAAGAAATTTTAAGAGTACAAAGAGTGCTGAGTTCACGAAGTTTGAGGGCCACAGTTCATAGGTAAGTATTTACGACCTTCTACTAGAAGAAAAAACCGCTTTGGAGTGTGATTGAAAGATAGTGTGTTTGCTGGTATTTGTTGTGTTAGTCAGGGCTCACCACAGAAACAGAACCATGAGGGTGTGAGTATAAATGGAGATTTATTATAGGGGTCAGCTCATGTGACTGTGGAGGCTGAGATGTCCCACGATCTGCCCTCTGCCAGCTGGAGACCCAGGAAAGCCAGGGGTGCCATTCAGTTTGAGTCCTAAGGCCTGAGGTCGTGGAGCACCCGTGTCCAAGGGCAAGGGAAGAGGGCCATACAGGCTCAAGCAGAGAACCAATTTGCAAATTTGCCTTCCTCTGTTTTTTTTTTTTTTTTGTTGTTGTTCTATGCATACCCTCAATGGATTGGATGATGCCCACCCACACTGGGGAAGGGGATCTTCTTAACTCAGTGTACCAATTCAAAGGCTAATTTCTTCCAGAAACATCCTTACAGATACAGCCAAAAATAATCAGCTATCTGGGCATCCTTCAGCTTAGCCGAGATGACACTTAAAATTAACCATGGGACTTGTTCTTTTATGTAGAAAAAGGTATGTCTATTTAAAAAAGTAAGCAAAGACCTAATCTTCCCCGTCCCCTTGAACTTCTGCACAGTTTCCCAAAGTGTCATCTAACACAATTGCATTGCTTTCACTTGTTTTTCTCCTTCAAAGATGTTTCAGAGCGGCAGATTGGGGGTTGTAGCTGGCCTTTGGAGCTTTCCAATGTGGAGTGGCTGCTTCGAGAGGCAGAAAACACCTCCTCCCTCAAAGGGTTCCAGCGGAAGCCAGCTGCGCACTGCAGAAGGGCTGCTGGAGAGGATTCCAGCAAGAGGCAGAGAGTTGGACAAAGTGACCTGAGAGGTCCCTGGCCCGTCTGGAATGTTAGTCAATGAGAGAGTGTTTTCCCTTACCCCATCCAAACTCACAGGGCTGAAGTAATAACGAATGGGTACATATCTTAAAAGGAAAACAAGAAAGAGAGAAGGAGGGAGAAATGATACTCTGTTAGCACCAAAGCAGTGGAGTAGACACTAGAGATCCCGGACTTGCACAGGACAACGGGGCCCCAGCGGGAGCCTGTAAAGAGAACTTTCTCTGAGAGATGTGCACAAGGAAGAATGAGGTGTGGGAGGGGCAGGACACAGTGGCAATGGGAATGACATGTTTTCCTTCTCATGGCTCTGTCTCACTGAGATTGATACTTTTTAAAGTCATGGATCCCTCTCTTCCCTTTTAGGGGCTCCTTTCCTCTACTTTTAGCATCAAAGTGTTGACATGCTTCCCCCCTACTTGCATTTGGAAAATCCAGCTTGTACAGGAATACTAAGGTGCTGGCTGTTGATAGTTGAACACATTACTCTTGGGAAGGAAACAAGGAGATACTGCAGGCAGTATCTTACTGCAAGGAACAAATCTCCCACAGAGGAAATTTTGGAAGCTGAGTAGGCGGAATAAGACATTCGGATGGGTAGGTAGGGGTTTTCTAGCATTTCTCCAACCACGCCTATGGTTTTAAAGGGGTAATTAATTATGTCTGCTTCCTCTCTGCATTTGTCTATCCTTCTTCATTCCCATTTTTACTCTTTTCTTCCATAAACTCTTTTAAAGAGCCTCTTGTTATACCCCAGGCATTGCCTAGGTATTAGGGATTCAGAGATCAATAATGTGGCATCACTGATTTTGTTAAACAGACAGGTGAACTGATCACTGTAACAGACGGAAGCAAATCTGCAGGGGAAGGTGTGCCAAGGCTAGGGCAGCCCGCCTGGAGGGAGGGGAAGGGCACTCCTGTCCTGGCTCCTGGAGGGGAAGTGGGTGTTTATATGGAGAACAAGAGAACAAGGAGCTCCAGGCCCAGAGAGATTAAGTCAGGCACTCAAGTTCACACTGGCATGTTGCTGGACCAGAGCTGATAGTTGGTTTCATAGCCTGTACCCTTGACCTAAACATAAGCAGCTCGCCTGGCATAAGAAAAGAAAGAGTGACCAGGAATGAGTCAAGACTTCACATAGCATCCCTTTAGTCCTAGTGGTCAGCAGAAAGGGAGGCAAACATGCATGGACCAGAGAAAAATGAAGTCCATTTTTTTGAGGTGCTGTTAACTGGTATTCATGCCCCAGGTTACTTGACACATATCCATTGAGCGCCTGCTCTGTGCCAGGACAGACACCACTCCCATTGCTCTTGGAGCTCAGGTCTCTCCAAAGTAGCTGGAGGCAGATCCTGGGCTAAGCAGGACTCACTGTTAATGGCTCAACATCATTTCTGCAGAGGCTGGGGTTGCAGCTTCTCACCACTTCCTTAGAAGACCTCTGCCCTTCCTCTGAAAAAACCCCCCCACCTCACATCTTTTTTTTTCCTCCTTTCCTGCCTTCCGCTCCCTCTGTCTGAAGTGTGGATGAACTGTGAATTGACCCCACAGCAGGTTTCCTGCAAAGACTGAAGGAAGGGGTTCACCGGAATAAGCAAGTATCTCTGTCCGCTCAGCTCACTTGACAAAGGGATTTGGCCCTCTTTACCTGCCTGACACTGGCTGAGAGCTTACTCTTCTAGAAACAGCAGGCCCAGGGAGCCCGGCACTCTCCTCCCTCAAGAATGCAAACTAACAATTGGCTATTAATTTTCAGTAGGAAGAACAGGAACCCATTCAGCCAGGAAATCTAAATTGAAGAGTGATTAAGTAATTCAAGCTCCCTGGCCCCTTTAACTTCCAGGATGGCAGATGGATCTGCATTCCTCTGAGAGACCATTTAGCCACTGGTCTTGGGAGGGGACTTCACTTTTAAATGAGTTGCCTCCCTGTTCTCTGAGGTGGTTAAGCCAGACCGCTTGGTTTGGAATCCTGCTCTGCCACTTTCTGTGTGACTTTGGGCAGATTACTCAGCTCTCTGTGCCTTGACTAAAAAACAGAAATAATAATAGAACCAGTCTCACACTGGTTTTTTTTTGGTATTATGAGAACTATATTAGTTGATATTTGTGATGTGCTTAGAATAATGTACACATTTTTAAGGATTAAACTTATAAAATAAACATATTATCTAGCTGCAGATTGTACTTGCTTCTGTCTTTTCCTGCTCTCAGGATAACTGTCATTGGATAGAAGGAATGGATTTCATAAAAAGATTTCAGAGCAGGCATTTTGGGGCCAAACGGCCTCAGTTCAAATCCTGACTCCACCACTTAATTAGAGGCTGTGAGCTAATCTCTCTGGTCCTCAGTTTCCTCATCCATAAAATGGGGTTGTTATTGTAGCTCTTTCTCAGAATGGTCTCAGGGAATGAGCTGTGTCAAGTTAGCGTAGTGCATGGGACATAGGAAGTACACACTAAATTTCCACTCTTATTTTCAGGCATTCTGGAAAAAAAAAGTGCTGTATAAACACAGCAATTCTGATTGCACAAGTTAAAATAATGCCAAAGCTAACGTGTGGAGCAAATGTGGCCCGAGTCTCAAGCCAGCCCCTAGAGTTACCACAGTCTTGGCAGCGTGGCGAGGGGTGGAAGAGCTCAGCTCTTTTGCCTTTGAGTTCCGGCTCTCCTGCTCGCTAGAGGCGTGATGCTGGGCGAGTTAACATCTCCAAACCTCAATTTGTTTCCTTCCTCCCACCCTTCCTTCCTTTAATGAAGATTTATTGAGTGTCTATTCAGTGGAGGCACAGCGCCAGGCTCTGGTCTTCCCCTAAGGGACAAATCGTGATGTGTCCCAGGCAGGCTGTACGAGTTTAAAGGACTCCCTGTCTGCTGGAAGTCTGACCTGGCACCCGCGGACCCGGTGGGCCCTGCTCATGCTGGTTTACTATCAGAAGTCCTCAGGTCACATCTACAGTCGGTTTCCTCATCCCTTCTCGTGGCTGGTTCTTATTCTTTTCTCCAGCCCAGATGAGGCGCTTGGGCAGGTCAGGGGAAATAATTGTTCAAGGTTCATCGTTTTGTTTCTGCAATGGAAAGTAGGCAGGGATATTTTTTCCCGGTAAATTTAGGATACCGTCGGTAGATTAGTCACCCAAGAAAGTAAAAAAGCAGAGAGCACAGTCTGCTGAATAGACTCAGTCAAGATTTCCCCTTGATCTTTTTCAGTCCCAGGCCCTTTTCAAAGCAAATTTGACCAACATGCAATTATTCTGTCTGGGACAGCATTTCCCCATTTGTAGTCCGTGGAACACCAGATCCTAAACTGTTAATAGAATTCCATGGAAAGAAATGAAATTATTGAATGTTTCTTCCCGGCAGACCACTTCCAAGTTCTTAACATATGAATGCATATTATGCTATTGTATGCAGTATTCCCATAAATTATTTGACTAAGGAACCTTTCTCCAGGAAGACTAACCACATCCTGTGGTATTACCCTTCCTCAGAGGCCAGTTTAAGAAATGTCCATCTAGGAGATCTAAGCCAGACTCCATGGATGAAAGCCATGCTGAAACACCCAAACTCTAGTAACATGAGTATCATATTTATAAGAAGTGAAACAGGTGTTGAGTGAGGGGCTGGTCTGTGTTCTTGTCAGACCAGAACTGCCCCAGTTAATGCTGGGGAACAAACAGAGAGTTCTTTGTCAAGGGCAGCCATTGACATGCTGGCTTGGCTCCTCTTGACTGGGGGAGACACTCAGGCACTGCCAGGTACAGAGCTCCTATGGGACACCGCATCTTTGCTCTGCCCACTTTCTCCTGCTGCAGAACTCTTCCCATTCCCCACATCCAGCAGGAAGCTGCCCTACGGTTGGTGGTTTGGGTGAGAATATTTATCTTCCCTCAAATAGCTCTGCAACTTCCTTTTCCTAAATTGGGAGGTCAAGATGACTAAAAGTTGGGAAGAACTTACAATGGGAAATAAAACCTTGTAATTTGTGGTTATTTCTACCTCTGAAGAGTTGTGTGACCTTGGGAAAGGGCTAAATTGTTTATTTTATCCGCGATTTCTTCATCTGTAAAGTGGGGATAATAACAGCATGCATGTCGTGGTGCTGTCTGAGGAGTGAGATGCTGCTTGCAAAGCGCCTGGTGTGGTGGCAGCACTTTGTACGTCAGCAATGCATGCTGATGTCAGCTGTGATTGTTGTTATAGAGTCCACATTTGTGTTTCTGTGTGTGAGAGAGAGAGAGAGGCAGACAGAAGGGAGAGAGGAGCGAAGAGTGAGGCATATGTAATGCTTAGGGTATAATGGGAAATCCATCTTGCAAGGGAAGATTTAGAGTAAAATGGAAAATGAATAAATTTCTTACTGATGCTTAAAAGATAATTTCACCTCAAAAGATAATTTATAAATGTGATTCTAGGTGGAGTCCTAGGGGCCAATATTATTGATTAAACACTAATATCTTAGTATACACATCAATCTCTGGAAAATGTAGTTAGTATGAGTCAATCACCAAGAGCTTACTTTACATGGGATGCACCTTGTGGAGGTATCATGGTACCCAAGAGGCTGAGTTGGTGGTTAGAGGGTTGTTTGGTGGGCATTGACTCTGAGGAAAGGAGCCAGCTTGCCACAAAGGATTTTTCATTCGACCGCTTGACCATTGTCTAGAGGGGCTACCTGGACCAGAACCCTCTTGCAGCTGCAAACCGTCTGTCTCATTCTCCTTGTTTCTCCTTTTCCCTTCTGTCACCTCACCACTTCCTCCCTCCTCTTGCCCAACAGGAATAAATAAGCATAAACTCACTCTTGCTTATTCTACTTGCCTTTGTGTACATCCAATGCAGACTATTGCCTTATATCATCATATTTATGGAATTATGCTCCTTATTGTTATTTTATCTGTTTTTGCAGTAGGGAGAGTGTACATGTCATATGTTTATTTTAGAATTATCATTTTATTTCCATATTCTTGGACCACTCATTGAAGTCTCCTTTATTTCCAACAGTATTTTTGAATACAAAAATACTTTTGTATATTTGTATTGCAGTAATACAATAAATATTAGAGTATTGAAAAAAAAGCTAAAACACATGTGAACCCAACTGAGAATTGAGCACAATACTAGGCTTTACCATAAAGCAGTTGGGATTCATTATCTAGGAAAGCAAACATTACAGACAACAAACACACAAAAATCTCTTATTTTGAATCTGATGCTCGTTACTTTTCTATTGTCTCTACAGTATGCCAAGCATTTCACATAATTCCCATAAACCTCATGTAGACCTTAGAAAGTCCCTGAATACCAGGTTGTGTCTGCAACCGAGATTCTGATGGGTCAAGAAACGGCCCACTGGGTCTAAACCTAAGTTTAGGTTTCTTCCCCAGAAGGTAATATTTCTTGGCTTTTATGGACAGGGATAACCATTCTGCTCAAGATATCTGCAGTGTAAAGCATAGCCTTACATGTGCCCTGTACCCCACTGTCTCAAATAAAAGGGGCCTCAGGGCCTCTCACAGAAACAAGGCCAAGGGGGCTTCATGACAGCTGGGGCCAGGAAGAGGTCTCTCTCTCTCCCTTTCCCTCTCCCTCTACCTCTGTGTGTGTGTCTGTGTGTGCGTGTGAACACGCATGTGTAACTTTTCTATTGTGAGATCCTCACTATCTGAGGATCATTCATTCATTCCTTCGACAAGTATTTGTTGAGCTCTCATGTGACATGAAGATCATGGGTGATATTGACAGGTGGTTTCAGCAGGATGGAGAGGATGAAAGCCTGATTGGAGAGGGTCCGAGAAAGAAAAAGAAAAGAAATATCAGGGACAATGAAAATTCTTTCAAGTTGTTTGCACCGCATAAACCGGAAGGGTGGGGTGGAGGGACATGCTACATGCTCCACTAGGAGATGGGGAGGGTTGGGGGACAGTGGAAGATGGAGCCCCAGAGTTGGCACTCGCGGTTCATCCCTAGCAACAGGAAGGAGGCAGAAAATGGCTGCAGGTTCTAGCAGGTGGGTGGGCACTGCAGTACTAGTTTTCATGTCTTAGCTCAGGCTGCTGCAACAAATGCCACAGATAGGAGGCCTAAATAGCAGCCATCCATTTTCTCACAGTGGTGGAGGCTGGGAAGTCCAAGATCAAGGTACTGGTAGATTTAATTCTTTGTGAGGGCTCTCTTCATGGCTTGTAGGTGCCACTTTCTTGCTCTGTGTTCACATGATCTTTCTTCAGTAGGAAAGAGGGAGAGAGAGAGAGAGAGAGACCTTGTGTCGCTTTCCTTTTTTAAAGGGGCACTAATCCCATCTGAAGGCCCCATCCTCATGACCTCATCTAGCCCTAATTACCTTCCAAAGTTCCCTCCTCCAAAAGCCATCCCACTGGGAACAAAGGGTTCAATGTATGACCTGGGGGAGGGACCACCAACATTCAGTCAATATCATTATGGACATTTTTTATTAGCTGTTTCTGTAGTCTCATGCAAAGAAGGAAGGAAGGTTCTCAAGTTGAGAGTGAGGATGTGGGAGAAAATTTTGGAATGTGGGAGCCAGTGGGAGAGTGAACAGACTAGACACATTTATTTGATGGGGGTACAGAGCCACGGGGTTGTGTGCATTTCTCCAGCCATGTTTGTATGGATGCAGGCACTGAGCAGGAGAACAGGCGGACTGAACAGCTTTGACTTAGCAAAGCAAACAGAGTGAAGTGAGAAAGGAGCAAGGGAGTCCAGGAGATACGCAAGGAAGTGAACATAATAATGGAATCTACTTGGGGTGAAGAGAGAAGTGAGGACATGAAGGGAATGAGAGGCCATAAAAAGGCAGTATACTCAGGGAGTTGAAGAATTACAGGAGTCAAAGTCCTGGAGGGAGTGAACTGGAAAGTTAGAGTGGGATAGGGTGACAATAGGAAATGACGAGGTCAAGGCTGACCACAAAAGTGAAAATCCATGGTGAGTGTGGAAGGCAAGGTCACTGTGGCAGACGTCAAGGGTCTGAGGTGCCAGGATATTGAATAGGGTTCTTTCTATGGACATTGAAATTACCACGATTTATGACAGGAGCAGTAGCCAAGAACATGACCATGAACCAGGCATTAAAGCTTCAGGGGAACAGGAGGATGACCCAAGAGTCAGCCATGACCACAGCGAGGAGGGGAAATGAGAACAGCCTGATGTTTTGATGGGGATTTTTAAGGAGGAACTGTGGTTTTGAAGTGGCAAACGGCCCCTCTGCCTCACAGTCCAGTGACATAGGAGGGTTGGAGAGAAACTACCACCATCTGAGAATCGTGGGGAGGTAAATTGGGGTTCACTTAGAATAGTGACTCTCTGGTTTGGGAACCCGAGGGAGCCTCTGGAACCTGCAGAGACTCACATACCCCAAACTGTTTTCATGGTAATACTAAGCTATTATTCGCCTTTCACTCTCATTCTCTCACAAACGTACAGTGGAATTTTCCAGAGTCTATATGATGTGTGATAACACAACAGATTGAATGCAGAAGTGGATAGGAGAATCCAGCTGTCTTCTATTAAGCCAGAAGTCAAAGAGATTTGCAGAAATGTAAAACAATGCCATTCTTCCCATGAGTTCAAAAAATACATAGTTATTTTTCATAAAATATGTTGTGATAGTTTTATTATAGTTCTTTTTAAGTTAATAAATTGATTTGAATGGTTAATCTCAAATCAGTAAGAATTGGCAGATATAACCTACACAAACAAAATCTCTTTGGGGTCCCCAATAATTTTTGAGAGTATCCTGAGACCAAAACATGTGAGAACCATTGAAGTAAGGCATAAAGTCTAATGAAATGCTCAGAAAAAAACAAGGTAAGGGTCTAGGGTATTTTGCTGATGATGGACTATGAGTTGCTGACCACATATACCAGAAGGTTTTGGAGGATGGGGAAGGGCGAGGCGACAGTTAAGAAATGGGAATGAAAAAGGCCATGTGGTGATGACAGTCTGGGGGATGAAGGGTAACCTTGAGCCTTGGTTTCTTGTCTTGCCAGGAAGCCAGGAGTACACTGAGCCAGCTCCTGCTGGGGGAGGCATGAAGCCAGGAGACTGGCCAACTTACACAGTCACTAAGTCCCTTAGTTTCAGTTCATAAAGGGCTGTCTGATTGGCGCTCCTCACCTGCCTACTGCCAGGATCAGTCACCTGCCACAATTCACAGAATGATCTGCTGCCCCACCCTGCAGAACCTGAGGTGTGTGATGACTCCTAAAGGAGGGAGTATAAAACGGTTGGGCATTCCCAAATGCCAGCTACAGTGACGAAGGAGAGTGATAACAGTTTTGGGGAACAACTTTGAGTACTTCTATGGATGTTTCCCATTCAGTCCTGCCTTAGGTGCGGAGAAGAATTGATTGTGTGCTGATCTTACATTGTGACATACAAACTGGGATACATGGTTTGCCACGAACATCTTCCATCATCTGGATGCAGGGCCTTCTGAGAGATGAATTGGGCAATACAATGCCAGCATCTTTGGATGGTATAGCCAGACTCCTACATCAGTGGAGAAAATATGGAGATGGATATACTTCAGTGGTTGGCTGGTGAAGGAGCTAGCCCAGAGAATCTTTAGGTCAAGTCTGCCATATTGCAGAACTACAGGAGACACCATTCACCCTGTGGTTCCAGTGACCGATGATGTGCCTTGCAGTTGTGTAATGCAGAAGCCCCGGTATGAGACCCTTCCCTGGGCGTTTCAATATCTTATGGCCCCGCTGTTTCCTCTACCATTATTTCACCATAGTCTCAACAGGACAATTCACTTATTTATGTTTGTTTGTTTGTTTATTTATTAACAGGCCAATATATGGCATTTAAAAATGTGTTTCAATGGGCCACATTTGGAGAATGTATTCAATAGAGTGCTTATTTCTCCACCTTCCTCCCAGAAACTGAGGAGGGTACATAAATTGTTTTCCCTCTCTCCTGGATAATTCCCACCAGCCCTCAAAATATGCCTTGCTATTGATCATCCAATTAAAAAAAAATCAGTCAAATAATCAAATCAACTGAAATTCTCTTGACCCTGCAGCCCCCCTCCAGGTATAGCCCCATTTCTCTGCTTTCCTTTATAGCAAAACTCTGGAAGGACTTGTTATGGCTCCATTTCAACCCTCTCTCCTCTGCCCACTCTGTCAGGATTTCCTCCCATGCCACTTCACTGATAGGACCTTTATCAATGTCACCAATGACCCATATTTTGCCAAAGAAAAGTTAACTTGCATTTTGCTCGAACTTCTGACAGCACTGGACATACTTGACCGATCCTTCCTTCTCCGAGCACCTCTCAGTCAGCTTCTATATTCTACCCTCTTGGATTTCCTGGTCTCTTCCTCCTCAATTGGTTCCTTTTCTTTTACTAGATTCTCTATTTTTCCTGGCATCTCTCCTCCATCCATACTTACTCTCCAAGGCATCCCACCTACTGCCTTGTTTTTCCCGTAGGAGTAATGCCACTAAGTGTGGTTGGCAGGGTCCGTGAATGTCTCGCACAAGATCGACAGCAATTGGAACATTTCACCTAAAATGTCATATGGTGTGCTTGAGTGTGATATTGTTATGTTACAGAATGACATGCTTATGATTGTGTAATAAAATATTTTTATGTAATAAGGGATGTTATTTGTGCCGGACCCTGTATATATGCTGAGACATCTGAAATGTATCTCTTTGGCCCTCAATGTCATCTCATATATTCAAATGTCTACTTGACACCTCTCCTTGGTTCTCGACCAGGCATTTCAGACTTAACATGGCTAAAGTAGAGCTATTGATTCTCCTAACTTCACTGCCCACCCTGTTTTTCCCATCCTAGTAAATGGCACCCACGTACACACCATTGCTCAAACAAACAGAAGCATCACATATAACTCCTATCTTTTCCTCACACATGCAACTAATCAGAAAGTTCCATCATTTCTAGTTCCATAATGTTCTACAAACATAATTACTGTCAGCCTATTCCAAGCATCATCATCTCTTCCTTCATTTACCATGGCCACCTCCTTAAAAGAACTGAAAGCCCTTACTTTTGCCCTTTTTCTAGTTTATCTACCACATATCAGCCAGAGGGCTCTTTCTGATTCAGAAATCAGTCATGTCACTTCATACCTAAAACCCTCTGGTTATTTCCCACTGTGACCAAACTTTTACCATGGCTTATCAGGTCTTACATGATCTGACCCTAATCTATTTCTTGTATCTCATCTTGAGTTCCCTTCTCCATCTCTCTGCTATCTTTAATCCTCCTGGCCTTCCTTTTTCCCCCTTTAACCTACCAAGCTTTTTCTATTTTTAAATATATTTTATTGATTATGCTATTACAGTTGTCCCATTTCCCCCCCTTTATTCCCCCCTACCTTGCACATGCCCTCCCACCCACATTTCTCCCCTCCCTTAGTTCATGTCCATGGGTCATATATATAAGTTCTTTGGTTTCTAAATTTCCTATACTATTATTAACCTCCTCCTGTCTATTTTGTACCTATCATTTATGCTTATTATTCCCTGTACTTTTCTCCCTATTCTCCCCCTTGCACTTCCCTGCTGATACCCCTCCATGTGATCTCCATTTCTGTGATTCTGTTCCTGTTCTAATTGTTTGCTTTTGTTTTTGTTTTTTTAAGGTTCGGTTGTTGATAGTTGTGAGTTTGTTGTCATTTTATTGTTGATATTTTTGATCATCTTCTTTTTCTTAGATAAGTACCTTTAACATTTCATATAATAAGGGCTTAGTAATGATGAACTACTTTAACTTGACCTTATCTGGGAAGCACTTTATCTGCCCTTCCATTCTAAATGATAGCTTTGCTGGATAGAGTAATCTTGGATGTAGGTCCTTGCCCTTCATGATTTTGGATACTTTTTTCCAGCCTCCTCTTGCTGTAAGGTTTCTTTTGAGAAATCAGCTGACAGTGTTATGGGCACTCCTTTGTAGGTTACTGTCTCCTTTCTCTTGCTGCTTTTAAGATTCTCTCCTTATCTTTAATCTTGGGTAATATAATTATGATGTGCCTTGGTGTGTGCTTCCTTGGGTCCAGCTTCTTTGGGACTCTCTGAGCTTCCTGCACTTCCTGGAAGTCTATTTCCTTTGCCAGATTGGGGAAGTTCTCCTTCATTATGTTTTCAAATAAATTTTCAATTTCTTCCTCTTCTTCTTTACCTTCTGGCACCCCTATGATTCGGATGTTGGAATATTTAAAGTTGTCCCGGAGGTTCGTAAACCTCTCCTCATTTTTTTTGAATTCTTGTTTCTTCATTCTGTTCTGGTTGATTGTTTCTTTCTTCCTTCTGGTCCACACTGTTGATTTGAGCCCTGGTTTCCTTCCTGTCACTGTTTCCTGCACATTTTCCTTTATTTCACTTAGCATAGCCTTCATTTTTTCGTCTAATTTATGACCATATTCAACCAGTTCTGTGAGCATCCTGATTACCAGTATTTTGAACTGGCATCTGATAGGTTGGCTATCTCTTTGTCGCTTAGTTGTATTTTTTTCTGGTGCTTTGATTGGTTCTTTCCTTTGGGCCTTTTTTTTTTTGTCTCAGCGTGCCTGTTACTAGTAAGGGGCGGAACCTTAGGTATTCACCAGGGCGGGGCAACCCGTGTCGCTGCGTTGTGATGCTGTATGTGGGGGAGGGGTCCGAGAGGGAACAGTGCTGCTTGCTCGCTCTCTGCTGGTTTTCAGTCACTTCCGCTGCTACCCATAAGCAAATTGGTCCCTTCTGGGCTGATTCCCGGGTGTGTGGGCTTGTGTACATTCTAGGACCCTGTGGGTCTCTCCAAAGAACTCTCCTGTGAGGCTGGGAGTTTTTCCCATGGTCTCAACCTCCACAGGTTTTTTCAGTTAGAGGCTTTGAGGCTTTATTTCCCTGCACTGGAGCCCTGTAATGCCTGGTCTGTCTCGCTCCCCATTTGTTCCTCCCCGTCCATCTGCACGTGAAGGTGGGACCACCAGCTCTGCCAGCCGCCGCCTTGCCGTGAATCTCTCCGCCCCAGCTGCCCTTCTCTGCCCCTCCTACTGGTCTGGATGAATGTTTCTTCTTTAATTCCTTGGTTGTGGGACTTCTATACAGTTCAATTTTCTGGAAGTTCTGGGGTTTTTTTGTTTTTAAATTTGTTGTTGTCCTTCTTTTGGTTGTGCAAGGAGGCACAGTGTATCTACCTATGCCTCCATCTTGGACGGAAGTCCCCAAGCTTCTTCTTGACTCAAAGCCACTGTACTGGTCATGTATTCTGTTTGGAGTACACCTCTGTTCGAAAGGAATGCCACTTTTCTTTAAATCTCAACTCCAAAGCTCTTCTTCTCTGAGAGACTATCCTAATGACTTTAAATGAAGTCCTTTTCTTCTTCCCCTTAGTCACTCTAGAATTCCACTTTGTCCTGGTCATGGCACAGAACAGTACTTCAAATGACGTCCTTTATGAATCTGTTTCCATATTTACTGTTTGCCTTCTGCCTGTTGACGTTTGAGACTTTGTGTTCCTTGTTCACTGTGGCACTCCCAGCACTTGTTACTAATAAGTGACTAGTCAGTATTTGGCAATCAACTCACTGATTTAGCATTGTGGAAAGGAACAATTGAAATCTGGGTAATCCAGGGGAAATTTGTGTAAGGTTGCTAAAATTCCTTTCACATTTTTAAAAAGATGTAATTAATGTATTTTTAGAGAGAGCAGGAGGAAGGGAGAAAGAGAGGGAGAGAAACACCAATGTGTGGTTGTCTCTCATGCACCCCGTGCTGGGGACCTGGCCTGAAATCCATGCATATTCCCTGACTGGGAATCAAACCGGTGACCCTTTGGTTTGCAGGCTGGCGCTCAATCCACTGAGCCATGACAGCCAGGGCTCTTTTCACATTTAAAATTCGCTCATTCAAGTCATTCTCAAAATATAATCAGATCAAATTGAATACCAGCCCCATTAGAGTGGATGACAGATATTTCCCAATGCCAAAGACAAAAAGGAGAGTAAAAACCAACATACCAGAAATACCCCACTGTTATCAAGAAAAGGATGAAAACTATGTTTTGTTTGTACCCTCCAAAATTCTTCCAAAAACCAAACTTCAAGGGTCTCAGTGTTTCTTCTGTGGAAGTTAAAAAGAGAGCAAAAGGAAGGTAACTTAGTTTTCATTTGTGTATTAGGTTTTCCTGCTGTACCAAAGGTCACTGATTTTACACCCTGGTGTTAGATCAGATGCTGAGCTGATTTCTCAAATGGTCCTGCTTTTATGGACGGTGCAATACTGTTGATATATAGGGAGTACTCATGCAAGTCTAAATTTAGATTAGTATTTCTCATGAGTAACTACATTAACTTATTTTATGACTGGAACTCTGAAAACCTGAAAAACTGTGTGTTTTAAATCTGCACAGGCCTGGGGGACCTGCTGTACCCCTCACAACCTCTGTACCAAGCATCAGCGAAGGCTCTTTTGAGGGCCTCCATTTTTCCATCTGTATAGAGGAGATAACTTATGGAAGGGTATGATGTTTCCTTCACTGGAATAATTTTCTGACATGGTGGGAGACATTGAAGTATAAGGAAGGAGGCCCACACTGGAGATCAGACCTTGAACACCTTAATTCACCAGGCATTTATTTCCTACCTATTGTAGATCAGATCCTAAGGCATTAAATGCTATGATTCTGCAAAACTGGAGTGAACTTCACTATTATTCAGAGATGGAAGTGGTAAATCAGACCAAGAGGGAGTATAGTGTAGTTCAAGAGCACTGAATTGGGATCAGGGATCCTTTCTTGCCTGTGTGTAACTTTGGACCCTGAATTCAGTCTGACAAGATTTGGGGCATAGAAATGTGTGATGGGGGGGCGGTGAGGTGGACATTCATTGTTATGAGAACAAAGGAGAAATGCAAGAACAGGCCTCTGGAAGAGCAGGAAGTGGATGGTGGTTCTGATGCCAAGGCAGCCCCTTAGGGAGGCTCTCTGCTTCTTCTCCCTGTCTCGATGCCCACTGGCCTCTGCTTCCCCCACCACCACAGTTTCTTTTACTTCAGTACTGTTCAAATTATGTGAGTCCAAGCAAATCTTGGTTAAAAAACCTTGTTGCCATGGGAGCTGGGGAGAAAAATGGTATGAACCCCTGCCATCTTATAGCATAATTTCTGCTTACTCATACCTCTGGCCTCTCCTGATACGTGCCAGCATCCCTTCTGTAGCTGCATCAGGGTGGGAAGAGACGGGTGAGCAGGCTGGGAAGGAGAGAGGAGGGAGTGCCCCGCTTGTGGCAAACTGGAAACTGCACGCCCGGTCTGAAGGGGAGAGAAGTGCTTCAGCCTGTGCGGGCCTACAGCATGATAGATGGTAGTTTTCCCGGTTTTTCAAGACAAGCTGAAAATCTGTGTTTTTCATGAAGTTTTCTGATTTTTTACGTGTGAGCAATTATTTAAAAAAAATGTTGACACAACGGCGATCAAATTATATATACATCTAATATACATCTAGCTGGTCCTCCCAGACCTGCGGGGTAATTATAGCAATAATAGCTTAATATCTGTTGAATCCCAGCAGGGACTCTAAGCACTTTCTCTGTAGGAATTCATTAAATCCTCATCACAACTCTAGGAGAGAGCTACTACGTTGTCCTCACTTTCATGATTGCAAACTGAAGCATAGCAAAATTAAGTAAATTGGTTCTTATCCTGCAGCTAGTAAGAGGAGGTGGTACACAAACCTTGACCTTCTGACTCCAGGCTTTGGCTATTAAGCCCTCAGCTGCCTTGAAGACCTAGCTCAACTCCCCTCCCTGATCACTGCCATCTCAAGCTTTTCTTTCCCCAGCATGTGCCTAGGGCCAAGTTCCTTCACTGTACATGATTCCTGGGATAAGATTTAAAGGCTCTCCATCATCCTGGGGTTTGTAACGAGAAAACTTTAGCTTTCACTAATATCACTGGACAAGTGGAGCACCCAGAGCTTCAATTCCCCCTTCTCTTTGGACCCACCCTGACCAGTAACCCTTACATAGATTTTGTAAGGGCACAGTGCTCAAAATAAACACGATTTTTTTTCTCTGTTTTGACTTAAAAAGACACATCTTTTCTTCAGCAAATGTCACTGTGGTTTCAGAGCCTAAGTGTGATGCAGAAGCGGGCAGCATTTTTAAAGTATTTCCTGCTCAACCATAGGGTGAAATTATGCAAGCCAGTGAGTCCTGAAAACAGCTGCATCAAATTCTTAACACCTGCAAAAAAAGATTTGAAAATAATTTTACATTGTTTTTAATTTTGGGATTGGTTGGTTTTCTGTTGTTTCAAACTCTCAAGGACCGCCCAATTTATGAAACCTTCAGTTGAGAATCTGGGAGCTTGAAAAAGAGGTTTGCAAATCTAAGGAAAAGACTTCACTGAATTTGTATTTTCACGAATGCACTTAAAACAACTTCTGGAAGGGACCTGGGGGCTGTTCCTTAAAACAGCAGAACTGCCAGGCTCTGGTTCTCTAGTGAGCCTCAGCATCACCCTTGGGCTTCTTGGTAGTGTTTCCTGCAGTGGGGGCCTGGTGGGGACAGGGCGGGGGTGGGGGTGGGGTGATACCATCGTGGGGGGCGGGGGGTCTTGTCCTGTGTGCGGGAAACGCAGGACCGAGCTCCTTTGACCTGTTGCATCCTCCCCGGCTTTTCAAGTTAAAGAGTTGGATTTCCTGAAATTGTTGAACTGGATGTCGGCGCAGGCGCCCCCTTTCCCCTTCACCCCCTCCCTAGCAGGGCGCGAGTTGCGGCTGGGGAGGAGTGGGATGGAGAGCAGTGGGAGCCCTGGGAGAGAAACTGCAGCGATGAACCCAGGACAGGAAAAGTGGGAGGAGGAGGAGGAGGCGGGGGTGGAGGGAGGGGGAGGAGGCCGCGAGCTGAGAGAGGAGGGAAACGTGTCACCATCCCAGCTCTGGGAGCTCCGCGGCAGCCGGGTTTGTTGACTCGTACTGGAGAGCACTCCAAACTGGATGGGACCCTGCGGAGGGCGGAACTACGAGACGACCGAGGTGGGTGAGCTGGATGGGAGCACCATCCAAGTCGCTCCTTTCTTTCGAGTGAGAAAACTTTCTCGGGAGGACCGGAAACTTTTCCCAGGGCTCGTGGAGTCTGGGGAGGAGGTGAGCTACGGGTGTGCACGACTCGAAGTGACTCACTCCTGGGACCCAAGGGGGTGACTGGGGAAGTCTCCGCAAGGGGCAGAGTCTTTGGCTCAGCAGTGGCACAGGATTGAGAACAAAATTGCCGCGCACGCCGGAAACAATCCGGTGGGGCACAGGGAAACGGGACGTCACATTTGGGGCAACTGGCTAGGGACCCCAGCGAGGCTGAGTATCTCTGGATTGAACGCTGCCGGCAGGCGTAGAGGACTGGACTCGAGAGCCCCTAGTAGGGAGGGGGAAGGCATGCCCCGCGTCCGGGACTTACTGTGGGCGAGGCACCATTGTGGGCTGGGATGGGGGATGCCACCAATCGTGGGACCCAAGCTGAGTCAAGAGATCGAAAAAGAAAGTTTGCTTTTTGTGCCTCTCATTTTCCATCGGCTCGTGGGACAGCCCTGAAACAGCCCATCTTTTCCTGCTGTCCCTTTTTTTCCGGAGGGAGGCATGGGAGGCAAGTGCAGGGAAGGGAGCAGCTTTGTCCCGCGCGCGCGCGCGCGCGCCTGGACGTGCGCCGACTGGGGGCCGGGGCGCCGCACACGGGAGGCCCGGCTGGGTCGGGTGGCTCTCAGCGCCTGCTGCATCTCCTTGCACTTCATCTTTCCCGCCCACCCTCCTTTTGGCCAGGCTTTCCCCTGCGCCCTACTGTGCGCGCGCAGCGTGCTCACTGCGCACAGGGGGCGCTCTGGAGCCCCCGCCGCAGCGGCTGCGGATCCTCCCTTCCCAGCCTTCCTCGTAGGGGCGGCAGCTCCGGGTCAGAACTGGTGGTGTACTTGGAAATAGTGCTCCAGAAGTCGGCTCTGGGTGCCTCCCTGGTTGGCAGCAGGGTTTTCCCCTGTTCTACCCAGCCCCTGCCCTCGGTCACATGCCGCTGCCTCTACCCCCGCGGTGCCCGGGGCCCGCGTTTTGTTCATCAGCAGTGAGGCGGCGGGTATTTATAGATGCCACTGCAATCCTGCGGTACGCAAGGTTTCAATTACTGCGATACGCCCTATAGGACCCATGGCTCACGCGCAGCCGCTCAGCGGCGCGTCTGCTCAGAAGGCCAGCGCAGGGAAAGCTCCAGGCTGGAGGTATCCTCGCTGAGGTGCAGTTCTGGACCAGACCAGACATGCAAATTCAAATGACCCATGCAAAGGACCAAAGCAATCACGAACGCTGAGGGTACAGATTGTCCCCATCTTCTATCCTCCACCCCTACCAGCGCTTGCTGATCAAGCCTTGGAGACTGCCCTTTTTGATCTCCTTTCGGTGATCCTGACCACCATGCGTTGCAGACTTGACATTTCATTGGTCTGAATGCTGCAAAATGTCACAGGGTTGCGTGCGCTCTGATAAACTGTTGTTCTGGGGTGGAAGGTTCTATTGATAACATGCAGCAGCATGTGAGTCAGGAGGGGAAATGGAGTTTGCAGAAACTAATTTAGCCACGTTTTAAATTTAGCTTGTGGTGTGAGGTTCCTAGTACGACTAGTGAGAACGGTGTGGCGCTCCTCTGTGGAACCTGGCTGGCCTGTCGCCTCTGGTTGCAAGATTGAGCTTTAGAATCTGGCCTAGGGTGCTGTGCAGAGCACGGAATGCAGCAGATAAGGGAAACAGTGCCTGGTCAATTCACAAAGTTGCCTTGGGTTTTTCCGACGGCATCCTTTCAGTGTTTTATTGATGCTTCTAACAGCCAGAACCATTAACAGTGGAAAAAAGGAAGACATTAGAGATAGATTAGTCCATTTTTCTTTCTTTCTCTCTCTCCCTCTTTCTCCTTTCCTTCCTTCCTTCCTTCCTTCCTTCTTCACATAATACACAGTGGCCCAATTATTGGAGGGGGGAAGTCCTAATCCTGTCTTTAGAACCCTTTTAAACTGCTATGTGAAAATTTCATGCTGGTCATCCAGAACTAAATCATAATCTTTTTTGTTCATTGATGATGTGTGTGCAATATTTAAGCCATTTATCAATAAAAAAATTGAACTTAGTGAGGACTTTGTGGATTTCTTAATTATTTCTCTAGCCTAAAGTTTTGTGGTACGCATGTGCATATTTCCCTGTGGTCATTCCTTTTGTACTGCCCTAGTACAAGGTAAAATATACCAAAAATATTTATAGAATTGCAAACTTTTCCCTTTTAATCTTTTTTTGCAGAGCTAGGTCAGTAGAGAATTGGTTTGAGAAACAGAGTTTGAGCCCTCTGAAAGTTCCCTACTGTGTTTAATCTGTCATTAAAAGTTTGCTCCCTAGAGTTGCCTCTCTGTATACAGAATGCAAATGCTTGTTAAAAAAAACAATGCTGATAGGAACTATCATTTGTTAACAACTTAGTGTGAATTAATACCTCAGTTTGCTGGAATCCTGGAATCAAATAATGTGTGAGTTTTTTATGGGAGATGGGGGTTAAGAATTTGGGAACAGAGAGAGGGTTACCCTCTTTACAAGGGAAGATCCCACCCACTTGGAGCCAAGAGGGAGAATGGGAGCATAGATAATGCAAAGAGAGGATGGCACATTAGACGTGAACTTGGGTTAATTGACATTTTCATTAAGGGCTGGGGAATCTAAGGTTTGCTTTGAAACTTGTGCAGTTAAACGAGCCAACTTATGTATTGGGCAAATACTGAGAGCCCGGTATAACCATGGTAACGTTATTTGAGCCTTCCAACAACCTGCATGGTTAGATATTCTATTCTCTACTTTCAGATGTGAAAATGGAGGCTTAAAGAGGCTCTTTACTTTCCTGACGTAACACAGCCATTCACTTAAGCTCCTTGTTCTTTCTAGTACATTTTGATCTCTCACCTTGAAGGCCTTCCATGAAGAACCCGGGGTCAAAGTACTCGAGAAGATCCTAGGTGATTGCATGGAAGTTTCTGGATCGGAAGTTGATACCAGAGCAGTGCAGGAAGTCTGAGAGGAGGGGCAGGACAGGAGGTGGGTGAGCAATGGAGGAGCTGAAGGGACAGACAGTCTGGATAATTCTGGCAGTAGTTACTCCACGGAAGATGGAGAAAGGTGTGTAGGAAGTGTGATCTGGCAGGGGATGGCTGTCACATTGCAGAGTAGGACCTGGCGACTGGCCCAGTGTGCCAGACGAGGTGCCCAAGGGAGAAGAGCCGGGGAGGAAGTACCTTGACCTCCCTTGGCATGCCTTCTGCTGTGAAGATGCCAGGTTAGAATCCTCAGGTTAGAGTCGACATAAATTAGGGCACCCATGAGACCTGTTTTCATTTTAAGTGGACTTGGCCCTTTGAGGTAACATTTGTCCAATCATTCTCTTTAAACACTCTTTTCTTATGCTTTGCCACTTTCTGGCCTTTGTAGATCAATTCTTGCATTTTATTTAGAGGAGAGGGGGAGAGAGAGAGAGAGAGCGAGAGAGCGAGAGAGCGACAGTAAGAGAGGAAAGAAAGCAAAGGTTAGTGATTACCTAAATTCGATTAAGTTCTGTGTAGCAGGGTTTAAAGAAATATTGTTCACTTTCTAATTACCATCAACTAGGAATTTAAACGGTCTATTAAATTTGACTTTTTTTTTTTAAATTCCGGATTGTTCCAGCTCCAACATATTCTGGGATTTTGGAGGCTTTTTTCTGTTCCTGAAAAGTATAGAGGGCATTCTCAGCCTCTCTACTACTCCTTTTAAAAAAATATTGCATTTCTATAGCAGGATAATAAATAATATATATACTGGCTTCATTAAAAAGCAGAAGCTCACAGCCAGGTTCAGCTGTCAGCCTCTGGAGAGCAAGGCAGTCAACCAGGGTCTTTGTCAGAAATTGAAGGACACCTGTGTGAAGCTTTTTGGATAGAGTACGGCTTGTTCATTTTTTCCCTATAATTAAAGGGTAGGCCTGGAATGAACATCAGCCACCTTTACTCTGTGTTTGAACTTTGAAAAAACAAATGTGAGTGTTCCTTATCAAAGTGTGTGGTGTGTGCACTTTGGGGACGGGACTAGGCTGTGCAAGCTGAGGCGTCAAGGGTGTGAACCCTGGGGCATCACCCCGAGAGAGTCCTCCTGGCCTGACCCTGTTCTTGGCCATGGTGTGCCTAGGGGTCAGCTATGCCCAGAAGGGTTTTGGAGAGCAATGAAACTCACCAAAAGATCTCTTTCTCTCTCCCTGTTTGGATCGTGGGCCTATGGGAAAACCCAGTCAACATCTACCCCACTACTGCCCAATCAACCTGTTGTAACTGCCTGTATAGTTCATTTTGCGTAGAATCATACAGTACATAAAAGCATGTATTGGCCTCTCTGGGCTTTAATTTTTTTTTCTTCTCCTCAGTTTTAAGGTGGGGAGATTTCTGTCACGTACCCATCGGTGTTCTGGTTCCGCGTTGGCTGCTTGCCACTTGCCAGTGACACCTTCAGTTTCTTGCTTCTCTCCTCGCTGGTCCCAGAACTGCCTCCAGTTTTGTTGGTTCTTTTTGCCATGGCCCGGGTTCCGTGTTCCGTGGAAAGTGGCTGTGTCAGCAGTTAGGTTTCTAGCGAACACTAGGATTAAGGGACCACTTTGGGCTCCCTCAACCGATCAGGAACTAGACTGTATGTCAGCTGAAGCTGAGCCTGGGAGAACACCTGAGAGAATTTGTCTTTGTCTTTTTCCCGAGGACTGGGGCACAAGTCCAGCGAGGGCTGTGGCGTGTGTCTGCATTCTTCTGAACTGAGCTGCCTCCAACCCTGCCACAACCTGTTCATGACCTCAGCTGCGTAAACCCTCTGTGTAAACCCTTTTATACTTGCCGGTTAACTCTAAATACTGCTTGGGCACTGGCTGGGGATCGCTCCCCAGCTGTCTCTGCGGGAGACCATGTCAACTGCTGCTGTCAGTTGGGAGGTCTCTGCCCCGGCGTGCTGGCTGCTGGACCCCACCACTATGGCAGCTGCATGGTCATGTTCATTGTAAAGTGTCTGGAGGGAAAATTAGTGGGCAGACGTGGTACTCCTTTGTGGTGTTCTGAGATAAGTTGATAAAAAATTCTTTAAAAAAAATGGTTATTCTGTTACCGTTGTCCCAATTTTTCCCCATGGCTTTCCCCTGCCCGCCACCCCCACTCCCTATAGTCAGTCCCCACCCGTTGTCCATGTCCATGGGTCACTCATACATGTTCCTTGACTAGGTCCTTCCTCTTCTTTCCCCCGTTATCATCCTCCTCCTTCCCTAATCAAAAATTCTTGACCAACAGAACAATCATTTCCTTTTAGGCTTCACAAAACCCCCCTAAACACCCAAAAGGTTGGTATCAACTTTACAGAGGAGAGCTGTTGAAAGAGTTTGGGTGCTGGTCCCAAGTGGCATCTTGGCACGACACAGGTCAGGGAGTTGAGATCTGCACTCTGATCTTGGCTCTGCCACGGGCAAGGCATGGGACCAGGCGCCAGTTGCTCGGTTGTTCTGGGTCTCAGTTTTCTTGTCTACAAAACCGTGAGACTGCCCGACTGTGGACGTTCCTTTCTGTTCTGAAATTCTGGGCTGGCCAAGGGAGTGTGTGGTCCAGAGCAGTGCTCAAAGTGCATGCAAACCACCTCGGGATCCCATTAAAACCAAAAATCTGATTCAGTGATGCTAGGTTGGGGCCTGAATTTCTAACAAGCTCTGAGGTGGTGTTAATTCTGCTCATTCTCAGATCAGTTTGAGAAGCCGGGCGCTAAAGTCTCAATCATGGTTTCTCAGCCTTGGCTGTATTAACATTTCCAGCTGGATAATTTGTTGTGGGGTACTGTGCTGTGCATGGCAGAATATTTAGCAGCATCCCTGGCCTCTACCCACTAGATGCCTGTAGCATCATCCATCCCCAGTCCCCACAGTTATGACAACCCAAAATGCTTCCAGACATTGCTGAATGTCTCCTGGGGGAAGGGAGGAGGTGGCAACATCACCCCAGTTGAGAACGTTGGTCTAGACCAGTGTTTTCAAGACTGGTTGTATATCGAATCACTTAGAAGATGTCTAGTAAGTGCAATAGCTTGGAGTTCTTCTCTTTGAAATTCTGGAAAAGTAGAAGTTCTGGACCTGAGTCCCAGTGCATCCCTCCATAGCTGTGGGACCAGAGTTCACATGCTCCAAACCAGAAATTCTTCACTTCTAAAATAGGGGTCATAATGGTGCCTGCTTCATCAGATGGTTGGGGAGATCAAATGAGATGACTTGATCATGAACTTGGAAACTATAAAGTACTGTGCAGATGTTAGTGGTGAGAGTTATACCACAGGCCTCTGAGTTTTATTTTATTGGTCCAGTCACTTTGTTTATTTTTCCCAGGACTGGATTCATCTCCCCTCTGGCCGGCCACAGTGACCTTCACGCTGTCTCTCCTCGTCATCCCTCCAGCCCTGTGCATGCTGTCCTGCAGTCCCTCTAACCCGAGGGCCTCAGACTCATGTAGCCTGTGGGCCAAGCTTTGCCATCAGACGGGTTTTGTTTGGTGTGAATGGTGTTTTTCGCTCGTTGTCATCCACCGTTGGCCTTCTAACCATGGCTGTGTTCCCTGCCTCACCCCCTGCTGCCCCCCAGGCATGAGTTTGCCATCCCTGCCTTTGGCCTTCCTGTCCTTTTCTTTACCTTTAACCATGATCAGTTAACCCTCACTTTTCTTCATTATTGGTAGAACCATATCTGGCTCGTCTTGGTGCCCAGGCGAGTAGGTGCTCAGCAGATACTTGTTGAAATGTGGTATGTTCATCCCATCCTTGCCTGTCACAGACAAGAAAGCATATTCATTGAGCTTTACTTATGGCAGCTTGTTTTGTCTTCCCAGTTTCTGGTGTGCATGTTCTTTAGCAGAATGGGACAAGAAAGTGGAGAAGGCAGTTTTCAGCTGGCCTGTAACTGGAGAAGGTGATGGAACCTTTCTGCCTCCATCTTGTTGCAACTGCCCATCTTCAACCGCGGCCCTTGGTGTCCAGTTACATTTATAACATTTCTTTTGAGTATTTCCTGCAAGACCCTGAGCCCCTGGGGGGCAGATACTCCATTCTCCTTTTCTCTGGTGTTGAAAGCACTTGAGGTGAACTCATGACCTCCAGGAAATGATCAGATCTGAGAGCCCCATATGGCTTTCTGACCCCCTATTCAAGGCTCCTATACCTGACTGCATGACATGGGGAGAAGTTTCCTCTCCCTTCATCTCCTTTTCCTATGAAAAAGCATTTCATCCTCTTCCTGCAATTGAGAGAGTGCAGCTATTGTTAATAAGTAGCACATGTTCGTCTAGGGCACATTTGCCCACAGTTGAACTCGAGCTGGCTGCCAGACAGTAGCTTTGGACTGCTCTGTCACCCACCAGGGTTTTAAATATGTTCCATGTCAGAAATGCAATTGCTCACGTAAGGGTCAGGTCAAGCTCCTGCTTGCTAGCGTCTAGACTTTTCGGCTTATCATCTGGTAGAGGCACTGCGGAATCACCCTGGATGGTGTTTAGGGGCCACACCCAAATCATGTGCACTCCAAGAAACTCAACACTTAAAAGTGGGCCGTGTAGCTGAGTAAATGAGATGTGTGGTTATTCCCCACAGTTTTGCTTGACTGGTACCAAAGTAGGGGATTTTTCTGGTGATTACACAGTGGTTTGCAGGCTGGGGTGCTGATGACGACGTGACGAAATAATTACTGCTAGACGGGTCTCGACTGTCAGTGCTCCGAGTCCTGTGGACAGTTAGCCAGCGCTGTTAGAGCTTGCATCCTGTTTGCTCCAGTGTTGACTACTGCACACATTTGGACTTCCAGACTCTCCTGCCTGCACTTCAGTGGATTGCAGAGAAAGTTATCTCGTTCTTCCTGTTGAGCTTTTTCCGTAGCCCAAACTTGACCCTTCACATTTTCTTTTTTGTAGCAGTGCATGTCTGTCCCTTGGCCGGCTTTTGTCTCCTAAGAGTTGCGAAGTTGGTCCTCAATCCAAACAAACATGCTGTGCTCTGCAGAAGGTGCCTCCCCTCTGCCACATTCACAGGCTCCACTGACCAGTAAACAGACCTATGGTTCATGTTCAGTAATGCTTAGTTGGACCCAAGTTCAGTCAGCTGTGAAGGGGATTTTTCTGGCTCCTTGGAAATGGGAAGGCTGTTCTTCCCAGTGGCTTGAAAGCTCACATTTTGTTCCAACATTCACCAGTATTTACTGGGCCCCTTTCCTGTGGCCAGCACTGCGCTCCCAGCAGGGTACTGCTGTGAACGAGGCAGGCAAGGTCTCTGACTTTGAGGAACTTACGTGCTATGAGGAATAGTCAGACAGTGAAGGAGTAAACAGACACGATGACTTCAGCTGGCTTGCTACGTGCCACAAAGAAGCAAAGCCTCCTTCCTGGAAGGGACAGTGCGTTCGCTGCCTGTGCTTGCTGCCTGGACAAGGTAAGAAGCTGTTGATGATGTCCAGGATGGGAAGTCGTGGGTGGCTTTTAGCTCTCACCTGTGCGTGTGCAGGCATGAGGGTTGCTTAACAGATGGGTTAGGGGCTCAGGCCCTGGAGTCAAATAGGATCCCACTCTGGGTCACTCTTACTAGCCCGACTTTGGGCAAGTTAAGTCCCATCTTCAGTCTCGTCATCTGCAAAATGGGAATAATAAAACCTACTTCAACGGTTTAGGGTAAAATGAACTGAGCTGACAAGTGCCAATAGAGCCTTACCACCACCCTGACCATCATAGGTAGGCAGCCTCTGATGGTAGATACTATACCCAGAACATCCACGTTAGGTAATTGATTTGCAAAATGGTCTCACTGCTCTTGCAAACCTACTTCTGACTTGGTCTCCGACCAGCGGGCAAGGCCTGCTTGTGTGGACTTCAGATCTAGTTTCCTAGGCTGGTTCCATGGGTTTTGTTTGCTGTGTGTTTCTTCTAGCCATACCTCAGGTGCTGCTGGGCTGCACAGTGTGAAGAGTGGATCTGGGTATGTGTACAGAACAAAGAGGAACTGAGTACTCGGTGGCGGGGTAAGAGTGAGATAAGACAGAGAGCTGGCTGGTTAAGAGGCTGGCCTACTAGATCATGTGGTAGATGGGAGTGGAATCATCAGCGGAGGGTTCTGGGTTTGTGCTGTGCTACCTATTCCCCAGGGGTGCCCAGGCTCTCAGGTAGGGGCTGAATGCGTACTTGGCGATGCTGAGAGATCATCATGGCCACCGACTAGGCCAGGCTCTTAATTAGTTGATAAGTCAGAAGCTCTAAGGAAGGGAAGGAACTTGCCCTAGCCCACAGTGGCTGGTTCATGCAGGTTTACATTATACCTGGCTTAGGCCTTGGCTTAGAGGTGGGATGCAGCTGGTGGCCATAGCTGCGATGGGAGAGAATCAAGGTCACACACCTGTACGTTGGACTCCCAAAGTGAGAGTCGGCTTGGTGAATTAGGTGCTAACACTTACAGATCAGGTGACTTTCCATTTTTAAACATCTGGATTTCTGGCTTTTCTTGGAAAATTCACATCTGGCAAGACTGGGCTTATAGCCCGAGATGGTAACAGCTGGATTGGACTGAGCCATGGCGTGCCTGCCTCCTTGAGCCTGGGCAGGCCTTGTCCGCCCTCTGTGAGGTAGCAGGCCTGGACCTTTTGGCAAGTAGGTGCTATGTGGTGCAGAAAGGAAAGAAGGTGGTTCTTCCTTTTAGCTTCTGTTCTTCCCGGGGTGTACACAAGGCAGCTCCTTTGTGCAGTGAGTGCTGAATAAATAAAGTTGTGTCCAATGAGTGGCTGGACTGTAAATGGGATCAGAAGCCAAGTTTGAATCCCGACTTCCTGCAGGCAGCTGAGTGGCTTTGAACAAATCCTAAAACCTGTATTTTTGTCTTTCTTTTTTTTAGGGAGCAGGGGAGGGGGGGTCACTGTGGTTCATTCTTACTTATTTGAATAAGCAATACATTTTCATGTTTTAAAATCCAAAGGTACAAGAAGGTTTATAGAGAACATTCTTCCCCATGGTGTTCCTGCCACCCAGATCCCTTCCCTGTGGGAAATCAGGGTTAGCGGTTTCTGGTTTGTCCTTTCAAAGGTATTTTGTGCCCATATAATAAAATACGGAAATGCTCTTTTTTTTTTCATAGATGGTAGCATAATATGAACACTCAGGATTCTGCACTTAGCTGTTTAGCACACTTTCATTTGCAGGGTTGTCTAGCCTGCGGCCCTGTGGGCTGCATGCCACCCGGGATGGCCGTGAATGTGGCCCACCACAAGATCATAAATTCACTGAAAACATTATGAGATTTTTTTTTTGTTTTCATTAGCATTTGTGTATTCAATGTATGGCCCAAGACAACCCTTCCTCTCCTGGGGTGGCCCAGAGATGCCAAATGTTTGGACACCCCTGTGAGTGTCCCCGGGAGAGCACCCCGACCAGTGCATGAAGAGCTCTTTTGTAGAGCCGCGCAAGGTCCCGGCATGCGGGACACCCCACAGGTGACACAGCCAGCCCTCTGTTGCTGAGCACTTAGGTTCTTTCCAGCCCACTGCTGGTATAAAGAAGGCTGCAGTGAAATCCCTGGTTATGTAAGTCCCTTGACATGCCTGGAGTCAAATTTCTGGAAGTAGAATTGCTGGGTCAGAGGCCATAGCCTTTGTCATTTTGATAGGTCTTGTCAAATCTCCCTTTGCAACTGCTGTCCTTCCAGCAATGTGTGAGAGGGCCCATTGCCCCATACCCTGGCTCTGTGTCACCTTTTGGAGCCTATGATGGTTTTAGTGAAGAACACAGTGTTATATAAAAATATTACTGCTAGTTACAGTTTTCTTTTGTTGGGGGGGGGGCCCTACTATGGACCAGGCCATGAACTAGGTCATCTCATTTAATCTTAACAATGTTGAGAGAAGTGTCACACTCATTGGACACATGAGGAAGCCGAGATGCGGAGAGTTCAAGTCATTTGCCCAGGTCACCCGGCTGATACATTGTCGAGGCTGGAGTGAAACCTAGGGTGATCTGATTTCAATACCAGGATATTTTCATATGGGAAAGCCCTACATAATTTTAGGTGTTGGTGTTCTCAGGTGACACTTACAGCTCCTGTGTTCCTCCCAGCCATAGTGCCTCTCACATGGCAGGTTCATTTGCTCATTCATCAGATATCTGCGAATTCCTGCCCTGTACTCCCTGGGGATGCATCTGAGAACAGGACAGACACATGCCCTGCCCTTATGGGCCGCACAAAAACAGTAAGAAGTTGTTTCGTAGGGTTTGTTGTGGTAGACTGTGACAAGACAACAAAGGTGGTGAGGGGGGTGGTCTGTGGGGTGATGGGACTGAATCAGGGGTAGGGGTGAAGGAGGGCCTCTGTGAACAGGTGACGGATCGGTGATCAAAGGAGTGGGTTTGAACCCGGAGAAGTGGGTGGAAAGTATTTCACACAGAGGGCACAGCATGTGCGAAGGTCCTGGGGTTGGCAAGAGCAGGTGGTGTTGGAGGAAATGAAGGAAGGCCAGTGAGCTGGCCTGCAGTGGGGGGAGGTGAGGGCGTGAGGATAGGGTTTGGGGGTTTATTCTAAGAGCTCTGTAGAACCTTGGGGGGCATCGAAGCTACAGGGTGATGTGAGCGTGGAGGGTCCTGGACCGCTGGGTTCTGGCCCCAGCACCACCTGTCACAAGCCGTGTGACCTTCGACAAGTTAAACACTTGGCACTCCATTTCCTTCCCTGTAAAATGGGGCCAGTAATAGCATCTTGGAGGTTGTGAAGATCGGACGAGGGCTTTCACATGTTTTGACTGCTACGTGCTTGTGGTCCATGTTGACTCGGTACACATGCGTGCACGTGTAATAAATATGTTTCCCCCAAATGCGATCAGTGCGCTCTGATGACTTCTGTGCTGACCCATTTCATTGGAGATTTTGGGTGAAGACCCCCGACAGTCATTTTAAAACCATTGAGCTCGTTCATGTTACCTGCCTGCTCCGCAACTGGAACTCACTGAATGGTGCTACCATTTTCGCCGTCGTCGTCCTTACAAAGAGAATTCTGGCTGCAGTTGGAGAGTGGACCTGTCGAGTGAAGTGACAGTATCTAAGTCCTGAAGGATTTGGCCCTCCGTCCCTGTGTTCCTGTCCCAGGGGAGAGTGCTGTGCTGGGGATCCAGATGGCGGGAGGTCCTGAGCAGAGGGCATAAGCCTGCTGCCTGCCTGGTTCCCCTGGGAACTGGCTTTTCCTCATTTTGGGGCAGTCACATCAGACTGTGCTCGGTTTTCTTTGACTTTGTTGTTTACAGGCAGGATGGCTTTTTCCTGGAAGCCGCAGAGTCATTATAAGCCGCCCACTTCTTTATTTTAAGTTGTGCCATTCATCTACTTCCCTTTTCAGAGTCAAGGTTGGTGCCTTAGTGGAATTCATTTGCATTTTCCACAGCGAGTCCCACCTCCTTCTGCCCACTGGCCCCGCCCCCTGGCTCTGCCCCTCCCTGTGCTCCGGCCTGGGCAGCAGGGCTGAGAAAGCAACACTTCACCTTCTTTTCCTCCAGGAAACACATCCCAGGTCCTGAGCGTGGAGCTTCTCACAGAAATCCCTGCTGGTGAGCCTGGGAGAGTCGGGCAGGGATGAGGCCCGATAACCCTGTAACTGCCACAGCGCTTCACGAATCCGGCACCCAGCTTTCCAGATCGAGGATGCGAACCCTTTAAGTGCCAAAAATCTAGCCTTTAAATCATTTTAGAAGCTCAGTTTTCTAAATGTTAACTACATCGGTCCTTCAGAAGAGAACACCTACCAAAACACTGCTTTTTTTTTTTTTTTTTAACTCAGAGACATTAGGCAAAGAACTTTTTGTGATGGTGACAATGATCGTGGTGGTGGTTGTGGCTGAACTGTATCCTCCCAAAATCTGTATGTTGGGCGCCTAGCCTCCAGCGCCTCAGCATGTGAACATATTCAAAGACAGGGCCTTTAGAGAAGGGAGTTAAGTTCAAATGAGGTTGTTAGGGTGCGTTCTGATCCAATCACAAGAAGAGGGAATTTGGACAGACAGACAGACACACCAGGGATGCTCACACACAGAGGAAAGGCCACGTCAGGGCACAGTGAGATGGTAGCCATCTGCAAGCCAAGGCGAGAGGCCTCGGAAGAAATCAAACCAGCTGACACCTTGGCTTCCCGCCTCTAGAACTGTGAGCAAATGAATGTCTGTTGTTTAAGCCTTTCACTCTGGTATTTGGTTATGGCAGCCCTAGAAGATGGATACAGTGGTGATGGTGGTAATAAAAATAAACGATGGGTACCATTTATCAAGTACTTCCCGCATACCAGGACAGTTTTAAACCTCAGCTGAATCGTTCCACCCAACCCCATAGCAATCCTAAGTCACTTGCCCGGGTCACACAGTAAGCCCGACTGTGGCACCTTTGGCTTGGGGCTGCATCCCTCTAGTCTCCGCCCCCTATCTTCACATCACCTCCTCTTTGTAAACCTGTGTGTTTTTCCTCTTCTGTCTCCAGTCTCCTTCTGCATCCCTCTTACAAGGATTACAGGTGGTCATATTTATGGGCCCACATGGATCATCCAGGACAAACTCCTGTTCTCAAGATCCTTAGCTTAATTACATCTTTTGTCATCTAAGGTAATGTTCAGAGGTCCTGGGGACTAAGAAGTGACCTGTCTTTGGGGCACCAGTTTTTCTGCCCCCCCCCATCAGTGAGTGGCAGAATGAGCATCAATGCCAGTGTTTGTCTGATTCCAAAGCCTCTAATGGCCACTCATGCTTCTGAGCTCCAGGCCTGGGGCACTTTCTGGGCTGTGGTGGGGGCGGGTGTTAGTCATAGTGTGGAGCTCGCTAAAAATCACTGGGCCCTTTGACCCAGCAGTTCCACTTCTGGGAATGTACTCCACACACATGATCATGTGGTTGCTAAGAATGGCAGATAGGCTCCTTCTCTGCAGTAACAAAAAGCTAGAAACTACTGAAATATCCACCTGTAAGAGACTGGTTAAATCAAGTATGGTGTCCCCTGAGTGAAATAGTTAAGAAACCATTACAAATAATGGAGTAGATAAATATACAGTGATATGGGAAGATGTCCATGATGTATTGTTAAAAAAACAATTTATCCTTTTTTTTATTAAAATAATAAGTGTGCACATGTGTATGGTTATTAAAAATTAAATGCAATTAAAATTCAGTTCCTCAGCCATGGAACCCCATTTGAAGGGCCCAGTAGCCAGGCCTATGTGGCTCGTGGCGGCCATGCCAGACAGCACAGATGGAGAACGTTTCTGTCATCTCAGAAAGTCCTGGGCAGAGCTTCCCTACGTGAGTAAAGGGCCAGAGGGAGGCCTTTCGTCTTGTATGTTATAGACTTCTGGGAGTGTTTACCCTTTTTATAATAAATAAGGAGGTTTGCTGACATCAGAGAAATAGAAGCACATGGGATTTCTACGGCGACGTTCTATTTCTTAAGTTGGCGATAGTTATTTTATCATTTAAGGTGGACGTGCTTGTGTGTGTACAAGCTCCTTTTGAAGTTGGTGTCATCATGGAAATATTTAAAAATGTACAGGGTGGAAAAGGAGCATTGCTTGGCAGGGCCCACATGGCAGACATTCAGCTGGGTCTGCTTCTGGGACCCAAAGCTTTCCAGCCTTAGCCACGTCACTTAGCTCGTTGGAACCTCAGTTTCCTAATGTGACAGAATTCCTGTCCGACCTGCCTTATAGGGGTAGAGTGAGATTTAGAAGTGTGATGATGTGTGGAAAAACTGAAACTGAAGAACACACTACACAGACGTGAAGGGTCAGAAAATATTGCCATGAGCTACCAAAGGCCCGTGGAGGTGAGGCCCCAATGCACCATGACTAGAGACCTTGCTCCTCCCCAGCCGTTTCCAGGTGTTGCTGAGGCCACCACCATGAGCAGGCGGAAGTGTTGTTATATTCCTGCTAATGCCCTTGCTTGGAGTTTTAGAAATAATTGGTTTTATTTATTTAACAAGCAGTGATGTAGCATTTACTGTTTGCCATGCACTGTTCTAAGTGCTTTTATCCTCATACAACCCTGAGGTTGTCACTGTTAGGGTGCTCATTTCATGCAGGAGGAAATGGAGGCTCAGAGAGGTCAAGTAACTTGCCCCAGGTCACACAGCTCATAAGGAGAGGCTGTCTAACTAGGGCAGACCATGCTTTTTTCCTTTCATCCAGCTCCTCTTGCCCTCATCAAATGTGGTCACAGAGTCCCTTATGTCAGTTTATCTCAGGGGCATGAGATTTAAATTTTGATAGGAAATCTTGCAACTGAGTGTTCCCTGACTCACTTGGTCAGTTTGATTCTGATTTTGTGGTGGAGGTTGGTAGCCAAGACTAAGTGGGAATGGGAGGTAGCATTAGGCCAGTCTGGGCACCTGTCTGTGACTGGCCACTTACTAGCTGTGTGACTTCTGGCAGGTTACTAACTTCTCTGATTTTCCACTGGGGTTTTGTGAGGGTTGAGTATGTTTAGCTTCCATGACAGTGCTTGTCATACTGTCAGGCAGGCGGTCGATGCTGCGGCAGGGGCTCTCCTTTCCTTCATCCTTACCTTAAGCAGTACGCTTAAGCTTGAGGATACAGAGATGAGTAAGTCTCCATGCCTGTCTTTAAGGAGTTTACAGAAGGGCCTAGGTGGGGGCTGGGGAACTTCCTAGATCAGGAGTCAGGGTACTTGAGTTCTAGCCTGTGCTGGCCTCTCCCATCTTGGTGACATTGGACAGGTTTCTCTGCTCCTCTGGGCTTCACCTGTAAATGGGGGCCTGGGTTGGCAGCCCTCCAAGGCCCCATCTATCTTGTCACTTTTTGATTTGTCACAGTTAATTCAGGACAAGCCTGTGCCTCCGGGGCCAGCGCTGTAGCAGGTGGATGTAGAGCGTCAGCTTTTCCCTTCAGGCCACTTTTGTTGGGGCTGCCAGCAGCTTCCTCTCTGTGGTGCTCTGCAGAGGCCTGTCCAGAAGTCGGAATGGTGGGCTTTGGGTTATCTTCAGCCTGTCAGGATCTAAGGATGGCAGATTTCCGGTGAGAAATGAGTCAGAGGAAGCTCCTGGTTGTGTGACCCTCTGCAGCTGATGGGAGGCTGTGGGAGCTGCAGTCCTCATACCTTTTGGTGGAAAATTACCCTCCTTTAAAAGGGGTTGTCTGAGTGGATGATGCTGCCCGTGTGTCTTGCTGGATGGGTACGTGGCTTGGAGTGGGAGGCCTGGTGGGGGGGCACCAACTGAGAAGTGGAGGGAACAGGAGCCAGCCCTGTGATCCCCGGTGTCACACAGCCTCCTGGAGAAGTGGTTGTCTTGGCAGCCCGCCGGAAAGTAAACACCTGGAGTGATTCATTCAGCTCACCTTTCTCTTTTCCTGTACCACTGCCACGGAGTGGGAGGCTGCTCCATCACCTCAAGTTTAAGATTCTCGTAAAAGGAGTAATATCCTGTAATTACACAGATGAGTTGCACTTAGCAGGCCTTTTTAAAGAAGGCAGCAGAATGGGTTCTCTCTTTATAGTGTGGCCTTTGCTGGGCGAGTCCAATCCCCAAACCAGGCAGTTTAAGGATTCTGAAGGGGCGTCCGTGGTTTTATGACTTCTGTGCCTCCTTCACTGATTTGTATAGAGCTTTCCAGATTCCAGGGGCACTTGTGGAGTTACTGAGACCCTCTGAAACTTGAGCAGGCATGTTATGACTTCCCCAGTGTTCACTGATACATTTTTGTCACTACTGACTCATTGTGAGAGTGGAGTGGAGGGACAGAAGACTGTGAAAGAAAATGGTGCACAACCCTGCTTTCCTTTACATTTCACAGGTGTAGGGCAGGCCATTCCTTCTTTGGCTCTTGGTCTTACAAGTTCATTGTCGCTGTGACCATTGCCTGTAGTATAGACAGCTGTTCACCCCTCCCACACCCTCCTGTTAGACGGCCTCAGTGCCTGTCTCACAGCCTCGTTCCTCTTCTGACCAGAGCACCGTTTAATTGGGAGATGACACCTCGGTTTCTCCTTCTTCAAATGTTACCACTGGGGATGCAAACTCTTCACCCCCTCTCATCCGGAAGGTAGACATTTATTATGCAGCTTTGGGGACGTAGCAGAGCTAGCTGGTGAGAGCGGTGGCAGAGAGAATACTTCAGGGCCAAGCTGTAAAACCCCCAAGAAAAAAGTGACTCTAACCTCCGTGGTGTTTCCTTTTGTTCTTCACTCTGATCACCTCCAAAACTCACTTAAGTCATCAATTGAGACTTTGGGTTCACTAAAGAATGAGGGACTGAAATGACAGGTCCAGAGGTGCCAAGAAAGAAAGCGATTGGTCTGACAAGTTGGTAATTACAAGTAGTCACGGGGGTGTAAAGTACAGCATGGGGAGTATCGTCAGTAATAACTCTGTGTGGTGCCAGACGGCACTGGAAATATTGAGGGGGAACACTGGGTCAAGTATATGACTGTCTAACCACTAAACTGTACACCTGAAACCAATACAAAATAAAATTGAAAGTAAAAAAAAAAAAAAAGAAAGCGACCAGTCTGAATGGAAATAGACAGCCCTTGAAGGTATGTCACACGGTCTCATTTCATGTCTCGTCAGTCCTGTGAAGTTGACAGTGCTGACACCTGCAGACTCTCAGACTCAGTGTGCCCAGAGTCCCACAGCTTGGGAGTGGCCTCACTGAGCCTCGAACCAAGGTTCACTGCCAAGCCATTGCTATTAACCAGGAAGCCATAAAGTCTTCCAAGAACTGCTTGGGGGACGGTACCCTTGAACCCAGCCCTGCAAAATGAGTTAGAATTAGATAAGTAGAGAGGGAAAGGAAGGAATTCTGGGTAAGAGGAGAGGTAGATACAATCAGAAAGCCTGGGAAAGGGAGTAAGAATGTCAACATGGAATAGGGCCTGCTGGTTGTAAGCTGCATGGGGCAGGGACCATGGTCTCCAGGGCCACCATTATATCCCCAGGGCCTGAGTTGAGGGTCTTCTGCATAGTAGGTGCTCACTAAATATTTCTTGTGTGAATGAATACACAAACAGACGGTCATCTTCTCCATAGGCCATGAGCCTCTTGAGCTCAGGGACTAGGTCTTAGAAATATTTGGATGCCCCAGTGGTTAATAAACAGTAAGCACTCAATAAATAAGTTCTGATGGGATGGGTGAATGAATAGCAGATAAGGGGTGGTGGCAGATGTGCCTGAGTGAAGAGGCCCAGATACTTTAGGAAATACTGAGCAATGCACAAGGGCTGTGTTTTAATGTACAGGATTGTGGGGTCTGCAGAAATGCAGCCAGTACCCGAACTTCGGTGGGTGTGCATAGGATGCTACGGTCAAGCACACTTAGAAATCACTTTTCTGTATGGCTGGCCTCAACCTGGCCCCATTGGCACTGCCTTCCTGCTTTGGAGTGACCACACTGTTTAACCCAAAAGCTTGTGCCTGGGAACTTGCAGGGTACAGAGGTTACTGGGGGGTCCCAGAGTTATTTTTAGGATAGTTTGGCTGGAAAGTCCCAGCTAACTTCTGCTCAGAGGTGGTCTGCTCAGCCTAGGAGTTTTCAATAAAAGCTGCCCTCTCTTTTCAGATGTTGGCTGAATTTGTGGTTTTAAGAAAACCTGAGAGCCTGAAGGCAGCAGCCCTGGGATAAGCCCTTTCTGTGGGCAGTCGGAACCTTCTGGTCCAGAGGAAAAGCCATCCCCTCACCTGGACTTATGACCCGTGGCTCCGTCCCCGGCTTGCCCATCGAGTTCCACAAGATGGGCTCCTTCCGCAGGCCCAGACCGCGCTTCATGAGCTCCCCGGTGCTCAGCGACCTGCCCCGATTCCAGGCCACCCGGCAGGCCCTACAGCTGAGCTCCAACTCGGCCTGGAACAGGTAAAGGAGGCAGCCAGGTGTGGAGTGGGGGGCGGCCAAGGGCCAGAGCAGGGCTGGAGACTGGCTTAGCTTCTGCTGCTTTTGAGATCTCTTCTTCAGAAGGTCATGGTTCTAGAGTCAATTCGTGAAGAGAGGATGTTTTCCTATGGAGAATATATTCCATTTTAGTAGAGGCAGAGTGGACTACTGGGGGCCTCTGGGGTAGCAGAGTCAGTTAACCAGCCCGAGACAGTGGGTTGGAACTTACAGTTACTGTTCATGCTCATTTGTCACATCCCCAACTCAGAGAACCCAAGGGTGGGACCATATAAGTAACCTCAAGTCACTTTCTACCTCTTTGGGAAGATAAGACAGATGTCTGTGAAAAGGTGAGCAGCATAAACCAGAGATCATCACCTAACCAATGAGTCACAAGTGGTTGGGAGAGGAGATACTGGGCTTGTTTTATGAGGTGTCCAGCTGACCCTTGCACACCAAGCACTGAGTAAAAGAACCAATACTCTGTCTTGTGCTTCTGAGGGCCACTGGTTTTCAAATCGATATGCACTTACTCTTCGAATAAATTAAATGCATCATTATTTGAAAGCACTGCTGACTTCTTTTAGATCAGAAGTTTGGATCATTATGGATTTTCTCAATCAAAGAACAACTCTTATGATGGGGAGGGAGAAGGGGCTCTGAAATGTTTTGATGTTAACCTGGTCCTTGTTCTTTAAAGAAAGGCCTGGAACCCTTGGTGAAGACAAGCTTGTAGTTGGTTCCTTGCCGAAATATTGGGCTGGGGCCCCGGAGAAGGTAGAGTCGAGATTTCAGTGTGGCCCCTCAAGGGGTTACCTGTACTGCCTGTACACCTCACAGGGGTTGGGATTGAAGGGGCAAGTGAGGCTAGCACCAGGTGAGAGTCTTCTGAGGAGAGTACTGTTAAAAAAAGGGCAAGGAATGATCACTTCTTATTAGCCTGGGGCTGCCCTCTGAAGCCAGGGCCTCCCAGGTGAAGGAGCCCCAGGCACAGGTCGGCTGCTGCTTGCAGTAAATACCATTTCAGACCCTTCCAGGCTCAGTGGTACTGGCCTCGAAGTTTCCCAAGCTGATCCCACTGCCTACCCTTTATAATTGCCAATCCCCAGCAGGGCTGCCAGGGAGCTAGGTGAGGGAGGAAGACTACCAGCCTGTGAGAAGGATGCTGGGGGGAGGGGACGTTTTGGGTCCTCTTGACTTAAGTCTTCCTTCCTCTCCAGGCACCCTGGAAGGAAAGTGGTGGGTCCCAGGGATGGGAGACATGGCCGTGTTTATGACGTGGGGTTTTGGCCCCAATCAGCCCCCTTCAGCCCTGGGCTGCTTGTTGAGATGGCCCTGGGGAGGCAGATCCCCTAACCAGGAGTTGTTTCTATTCCCTGCAGCGTCCAGACTGCTGTGATCAACGTCTTCAAAGGCGGAGGCTTGCAAAGCAACGAGCTGTATGCACTGAACGAAAATATCAGGTACATACAGCCCAGGCCAGAGGCCATTTCCTGTGGGCCTGAGCTGGGGCAGAGGGGCCTACCCTACCCGGAGCCTCAGCTTAAGTTTTGTTTTCTATTTGGTTCATGTTGCTCCTTCTGTCAGCTCTTATGGCTGTTAAGTTCCGAGACCTTATCCTTCTAGACTTCTACTCCAGAGGGGGTTCATCCATTTGTTCAAGTATGTAGTGTGTGTGGGTGTGGGTGTGTGTGGCCGGGGTAGAGGGCTTGTGGAGGGTAGCTGTCTTCTTTTTTTTAAAGGATTTTATTTTTAGAGAGAGGGGAAGGAAAGGAGAAAGAGAGGGGGAGAAACATCAGTGTGTGGTTGCCTCTTGTGTACCCGCCCCTACCTCATTGGGGACCTGGTCTGCAACCCAGGCATGTGCCCTGACTGAGAATGGAACTGGCAACTCTTTGGTTTGCAGGCTGGCACTCCATCCACTGAGCCACACCAGCCAGGCCAAGGGTAGATGTATTCTATCCTGTAAACATTGACTGTGTCCTGCTCAACCATTAGGCACCATGTTAGGCAAGATGCCTAGTGGTTGGAACCAGACTGCTTGGGATTCTATTGCTGTTCTTTTTACTAAGTGACTTACCAACTTGTTTGTGCCTCACTTTCCTTTTATGTGAAACAGGGATAGAAAATGTGTCTACTTCCATTGGATGCTTTCATAGGTTTAATTGTTATGTAGATAATCTTTTAGAACAGGGTTGGAACACACTAAGTACTTGGTTCTGGTAGCTCTTAACATCAGTCTCAGTTACTGTTACTCCTTTAGGTTTTGGCAATACAACCCTCAATAAGACATGGTTCTCGAGGAGGATTTCTTTTTAAAAATTTTATTTATTTATTTTTAGAGAGAGGGGAAGGGAGGGAGAAAGAGAGAGAGAGAAATATCAATGTGAGAGAGAAACATCGATCGGTTGCCTCTCCTACATACCCCTCCTAGGGTCTGAACCTGCAACCCAGGCATGTGCCTTGACTGGGATTCGAACTGGTGACCTTCTACTTTGCAGGACAATGCCCAACCCATGGAGCTGCACCAGTCAGGGCATGTCCTTGAGGAGTTCATTGTCTTTCAGAATCTTCTCAGTAGTGTCAACTTTTCTTGCATTCATTCATTCATCAAATATTTGAGCCACCCTATTGGCTAGACACTGGAGAGATAACAATGAGCCAAGATAGACATGGACCTTGCTCCCCTGGAATTTATATTCTGTCTGGGAGATAATCATTAGTCAACCAATCACACCTGTAAATGTAGAGGTACAGCTGTGACAGGTGCTGCCACACAGCTGAGTGATGACAGCACTTGTCATGACGACCTGGTCCTGTCAAGGAGGCCAGGAATGGTGATGTGATGCATCTGTGGAATTAACTAGGGGAACAGGGCTCCAGGTGGTGGGGACTGCAGGTGCAAAACTCCTGTGGTAGCAATGAGCAAGGAACTGGAAGAAGACACACGGGCATAGAGTACCAGAGGTTGGGTGATGGTGTGAAGTGAGGGCAGAGAGGCAGGCGAGTCCGCCTGGGGACAGGAGGTTAAATACCAGGTCTTTTAATGCCCTGGTATTCATTCCTGTCTGGTGCGTTAAGTACAAAAAACATCAAGGCAAAAGACCCAATCCTGGAGTGGGCAGAACAATAAACAAGGCTATTATTCAGGTCCTGTTTACATTTAGTCAAGACCCGTGTCAAGGGTCAATGAGGTATTTTAAGAGCTCTGCTTTCATTAAAACTGTTAGAGCTCCGAAGTAAACAGAGTTGTGTTAAATTTCTACCCAGGTGCTTGAATTTCACATAATAATTACACAAATGTGGAAAGGGTCGATAAATATCATCTAGCCCAAGGCCTCCTTTCACGCAGGAGGAAACTGAGGCCCCGCGAAGCTGAGTGACAGAGGCAAAGCCGGGTCAGCCAACCCCGAGTTACAAGGGCTCAATTTAACTCTAAGAACTAAGACCCTGGCCTCTCTTCTCTGTGAAGGCTCTTCAGCTCACAATAGAAGTATAAATAAAAAATGGTGACTCAGGAATGTGCTAATTGTTCCTCGCTTCAGGAGACTAACCCTGAAATTGTATTTAAAATCCTTGTTTGTGGGCAGCTAGGAAAAATACAGGCCTGGCCAGATTTTACCAGCCTGTTAGTTGGCTCTGGGGCTGCTAACTCAGAAGGCTTCAGGTGCCAAGCAGGTCTTCCAAATGGGCGAGGCCAGGGTGCCGGGAGGTGAGAGCTCACCCCCTTCCCGAAGGGGTTTACCTTGGCTGAAAGCAGGTTCAGTGACATCTCATCTGATTTCTCAAGAATAGGAAATTGGGATTTTTATGTGAAATTTCCTGGCTTTTAAATGTTGATAAATAATCCACATTTCCTCAAACATTGGTCCAGGCCAAACGAAACACATCTGTGGGATGAATTTGGACCAACAGGCTACCTGTTTATAAGGTCAGCTGTGGCATGCGTGGGGGAGGCATGGTTGATGGGGGTGTCACATCCCATAGTCTAACACTAAGGCCACGTGAGCCGGGAGAAGGGAGCCAGGAAAAGCTCTCGGCACCTTTCGCCTACATCATCACATTTACCTCCTCACAGCCCCATGGGGCAACCATTGTCACCAGTGTGTAGGCACAAAATTATGGATAAGAAAAACAAAATAGGCCCTGGCCGGGTAGCTCAGTTGGTTAGAGCATCATCCCAATATGCCAAGGTTGCGGGTTCAAACCCTAGTCTGGTGCATACAAGAATTAACCAACGAATCATCAATAAGTGGAACAACAAATCGATGTTTCTCTCTCTCTCTAAAAAATCAATAAAAAACAAACAATGAAATAACTTGTCTAACATCATGCAGCCATGAAGGGTGGAGTCAGGATTTGAACTCCTGTCTGACTTAGACATCTGTATTAGTTTGCTCAGGCTACCATAACAAATGCCATAGACTGGGTGGTTAAACAATAGGCATTTCTCACCGTCTGGAAGCTGGGAGGTGTGAAGAGAGCTCTCTTCCTGGTTTTCCTCTTGCTGGTCTGCATGGCTTCCTTTTTATGTATACCAGGGGAGAGAGCAAGCTCTCTGGTGTCCCTGCTTAGAAGGGCACCAATTCCATCATGGGGCCCCACCCTCCTGACCTCATAGGTACCTCCCAAAGGCCCATCTCCAAATACCATCCTGTTGGTGGGGGTGAGTGCAGGGCTTCAATATGTGAATCAGCAGGAAGACACAGTTCAGTTTATAGCAACACCTGTGCTCTTTGCACTATACTGTAGTGTCGGAGAGAGAGGTGTTAGGAAGAAGGGTTAAGGGGATGGTCTTTAACTTCTGCGGTCATCTCTTTCATGAGCCTCTGAGCCCATCTCATGGGCTGTGATTCTTTTTTTTTTTAATTATTGATTGTGCTATTATAGTTTTCCTGATTTTCCCCCTTTGCTCCCCTCCAACCAGCACCCCCCCACTCCCTCAGGCAGTACCCCCATCCTTGTTCATGTCCATGGGTCATGCGTGTAAGTTCTTTGGCTATTCTCTTTCTTAAATTGTACTTGACATCCCCATGGCTATTCTGTAACTACCTATTTGTACTTCTTAATCCCCTCACCTCTCACCCATTCTCCCACACTGACCTCCCATCACTCTATCTTTAACCTTTGGCATTTTAATTATGATGTGTCTTGGGGTGGGCCTCTTTGTGTCCATCTTGTTTGGGATTCTGCTTTCTGGACTTGCATATTGATTTCCTTCATCAAATTAGTAATGGGAAGTTTTCTGTTAATTTTTTTTCAAACAGATTTCTAATTTCTTGCTCTTTCTCTTCTTCTTCTGGCACCCCTATGAAGAGAATGTTGGATTGCTTAAAGTTGTCCCATAGGCTGCTTACACTATCCTAGTTTTTTTGGATTCTCTTTCCTTCTTTTTCTGATTGGTTGTTTTTTGCTTCCTTATGTTCCAAATCATTGACTTGATTCTCAGCTTTGACTCTACTATTGTTTTCGTGTAAATTGTTCCTTATTTCAACCAGTATATCCTTCATTTCTGACACAATCTTTTTTATGCTGTTAAGATCCTCACTAAGTTCCTTGAGTGCGGAATCAGTGTTTTGAACTCTGCATCTGATAGATTGCCTGTCTCCATTTCATTTAGCTTTTTCTGGAGTTTTGATCTGTCCTTTCACTTGGGCCATGTTTCTTTGTCTTCTTGTTTTGGCAGCCTCCCTGTGTTTGTTTCTATGTATTAGGTAGAGCTGCTTTGACTCCATGTCTTGGTAGTGTGGCCTAATGTAGTAGGTGTTTTGTAGGGTCCAGTGGCACAGCCTCCCTTATTACCCAAGCTGGGTACTCCAGGTGCACCATTCTTGTGGGCTGAGCACACCCTCCTTTTGTAGTTAAGCCTTGGTTGCTGTTGGCAGATTAATGGTAGGGATTTAGCCAGGCCAGTCAGCTGCAAGGATTGGCTGTGCCCTCTTACCACCAATTTCTGCCCTCCGTGGAGGATCAGCTGTGTAGGGGCAGGGTGGTGGTGCTCCGATGTGGTCTATAGCTGTTCATGGGATACACTGGGGTAGGGGTTTTCCAGGTGGTGCAGGCCAAGATCAGCCCCCACCTGTGTTTTGCCTGGGGCAATACTGCCTGAATTATAAAGCAATCTGAGATGGCTGCTACTTGTGCTGGGCTTGGAGATTTCCAGGTGAAGCCAAACTGTGAATCTAGGCTGCTAGTTCTGGGCCTTGGGGCTCACTGAGGCCAGCTGTTACTCGTTTGAGAGGATTCAGGAAGTTGTGAAGCATGAGCCAATACCAGTTATTCATATGGAAAAGCAGTTTGGGTGGGCCAGTAAGTTGGGTGAAGCAGAGTCTCTGGGGATCTCCAAGGTGGGTCAAACAGTGTTAGCCATGTTGCTGGAATCTTAGATGCAGTACCAGTTTGCTAGGTCTGTGGGAGGAAGGCCCAGAAAAGGGACAATGGCTTCTGCTCACCTTGATGCCAGACACCTCAGCCTCTTCCTGCACGCCACTGATGTCCTCTTTAGCTGCCTCCCTGGTGCCTGAGCCCAGAGGGAGTGAGTCTGAGCAGGTGGGTCTATGTGTGACTTCTTTAAGAAGAACTGCTTGGGGCTCAAGAAGTTTCTTCCACCTATTCAATCCCTGCTAGTTTTTTGCAGCCAGAAATTGTGGGGACTTATCTTCCTGGCACTGGAATCCTGGACTGGGGGGCCTGGTGTGGGGCTGGGAGTCCTCACTTGCAAGATACCCCTCCCGAATTTGATCTACCACATGTGGATGTGGGATCAGCTTTTTCCACGTCTGTGCCCCTCCTACCAGCCTGGATGGGTGTGGTTTCTTTAATTCTGTAGTTGTTAAACTTAACTTGATTTCTGGTGGTTCTGGTGGTTTCTGGTGGTTCTAGTGGTTCTATTTTTCAGTTGTAATTTTGAAGTGGTTTAGTGAAAAGGTGAGCCATGTCTGCCTACGCCGCCATCTTGACCAGAAGTCCCATGTGCTATGATTCTTAACACAACCCTTGGAGGCTGGGTTTTGGGGGCTGCTGGATATTTTGCTCCATGTTTTGAGCGATTTTCAGGCTGATGGGAAATATATATGGTTGGAGTTTGAAACTGATTGCTCAAATGTGAATTGAACCCAGAATAAGTCCAAGCTGTCCAAAACCACATCTTCTGTTACCCATGTTCTGTACTGTCTATCCCCTGGCCCTAGGATGGTGGTTAGACTGGAAAGTGAAATGTATCCCAGACTTATACGTGACTTGGTTGTCCAAGTTGAATCAAGTGAGCTGAGCTGCACATGTGCCCACATTTCTAAGTGCTTACATGGAAATACATACAGCTGCCCTTTTTGCAGTAATTTAAAATGCCAAGGGAGACATGCTATTCTCTAGTTACATACAAATAGGTGGTTGGGTTTTGATTTTTTCTTTTTCCTTTTGAAAAACCTGTTTGCAGAATCAATCCAGAAACTCTACGGTGTTGAGGCATGACCAGTGTGCAGTGTGCGTACATGAGGGTGGGCAACAGAGGACGGTAGGAATATAGGGATGAAGATATGGAAGGAGAGAGGGTAAATTATTCTCAAGCCCATTTTTCAATCAGTTGTGATGGTTCTCTGTGCAAGAATATCTATGCCAGGTTTGGTAGAATTTTTTAACTTGTTAGGAGAGTAGCTTTTGGGTTCAGAGAGACTGGGAGTCATGATTAGACTAGCTGTAGGACCTTGGGCAAAGCACTTTATTTTGCTAAGTCTCTTTTTTTCTTTCATATAATGGAGTAATAATAGCATTACCTCATGGTGGTTGGGTGGACCGAGATAATGCTAAAAATGCCGTTAGTACAGCACTCAGCGCATAATATTATCCTGTTATTGTGAAAATTTAGCAATACTAAAGTGATAAATGATCATGAGTGCCACCCATGGGCACACAGGGCAATGTGATGAACTTGCTCATGTGCAGTATAAAGATTTCTCTAGCAGTTTGGATGAGGTGAGCTCACTTTGAACTAGACAGGTCCCGGATGGGCCCCTCCCAGAATGTGTTGGACTTAACATTTGGGTGAGGCTCGGTTCTTCCAAAGAGAGCCAGCTGTGTCTGTCTCCTTTCCACAGAGAAAAGAGCAGAGGAAATGATTCTCTCGGTTCTCCATTTTACTCAAGCCAAAGAGTAATATATTTTGTTGGATTGTTCAAGTCCAGTGTCAAAGCCTCAATCAATCAGCTTCCCCAGGTCACTTCAGCCAGCCCTGACCTTTCTAGCTGTGGTTCACTATTCCCTGGGAAAAGTGAATTCCTTTAAATACAGGCTGTGGCAAAAGTAGGTTTACAGTTGTTTGTATGGAAAATAATACAATAACTAATAAATGACAGTACAAGAGCAAACTCTGTGTTTCACATACTCACACTGTAAACCACTTTTGCCCCACCTTGTATTAGCCAATACAAAGGATGACCAGGAAGGTAGAAGTTTTATGTAACTGGGTGCTTAAATGCAGTCATTACAAACAATTAGTCCTTTCTTCTAAGACATGTCATCAAAAATACACTCCACTATAAATTTTAGGAGGTAGACTTTGGGATAGCTATGAGGAAGAACTTTGGACTCAGGATGGTCAAATTGTAAAACACATTATAAGATCAAGAGAAGGGTGGGGAGACCTTATAAGAACAGATTCAGCAGCAATGTCACACCTCGATAAAGCAGCAGATTTTCCCCTGGTAAAAGTCAGGGCACGTGCTCTGTCAATAGGAAGACCATCACTCCAAGTAGTTTCTATTGAAACTGCCTTAGAAAGCAGGATGTACACATTGGTATATCCCAGAAGGCAAGGAAAAAATGACCTTTCAGAGTAGATATAGTCTAGTGAAACAGAGGGGGTGTGGTCTGGTCATTACAACCTACCAGCTGCCTGCCCTGAGTTACCATCCACCCTGGCTTGGGCTGGTGCTGTGTGTCTTCTTGGTTTAAATTCTCTTTGGGACACTGATGTGCTTTTTAATGCCCCTCTCCTGCCCCATCCTGAAGTGGCTGCATTTTGGCCGTGGGGACAAGTCTGGGTTAGCGGTTTGGGTTTCACGTGCTCTTCGAAGAACAGGAGTGACCGAACTCTGTGACACAGGAGCACATGCTCCCTAAACATTCTTTTCAGCCAACTATTCTGCTGATTGTATGTGACCAAGAGATGAGAAAAATGTGAGAAACCTACGATTTGTGTGTACTGTTTCCTCTAAGAAACGGTGCAAGGAGGTTCTTCAAAGTGCTTTCATTTTTTGATTGGCTGGAGTGTGTGTATAGGGAGGGAGGAGTCATTGATTTTCTTATTGATGTCTTTAAAAAAATTTTTTTATCTTTACCCAAAACATTTTTTCATTGCTTTGAGGGAGGCAGGGAATATTGATGTGAGAGAGAAACACCAATTGGTTGCCTTCTCATATGTGCCCTGATCAGGGATCAAACCAGCAACCTGGGTATATGTCAACTGGGAATCGAACCCATGATCTCTTGGTCTAGAGGATGATGCTTCAACCTACTGAGCCACACTGCCAGGGCATCTTACTCACGTGTTCAGTGAATATTTGTGGAGTGCTCTGCCAGGTACTGGGCCAGGGTCTGGGATAGCCATTGAGGTAGGTGGTTCTCGTCCTTGGAGGGCTAACCGCAGAGTGAGAGAGGCAAACTGAGCAGGCAGTTACTGGGTAGTGTTTTAAGTGGGGTGATGGCCGAATCCAGAGTGCTGGGGAAGTGACAAGGATGGGTACATCATTAGATTCGGGGGAAAGGGATGCTTTAGTTGGAATCTGAAGAATGAGCAGGTAGGAGGCCGGTGGAAACCGTCTGGCCATCTCGCCATGCCCTCCCACCCTCTCGTTCTCCTTCGCAGCATTTTATTTCTCTGCAGAAATAAAAACGCTCAGAGATGAGGTTTTCCGGAAACCAGAGATGAGTTATCTGCAGCTGGCCTGAGGCAGGAAACTGACATTTTCCTTCTCTGTCCAACCACCCTGCTTCTCTGTTCTTGCTGGGAGGGAGGTGTCGCAAAGGAAACCCCAGAGGTTTTCAAGGCAAGAGGAGGTTCCAAGAATTGTGTTTGATCGTTGACAGGTCTGCGTTGAAACGTCCTCCTTCAGAGTCAGCTGGCTGCCTGAGCCCTCAAAGGGAAATCCACCTCCAAATTTTTCCATCTCAGTGAGGGAGTCTCAGGGACCAACAGCTGAGGGAAGGGCTGGGAGGACATGAGAGGGTAGAGTAGACCAGTCTTGTAAGATTCCGTGAGGTGATTAATGGCAATAGCAGGCGTTTGTGTAGTGTTTAGTAGGAGCCATGCTTTAGATATGGTCCCTCTTTTAAAACTCGGCACATCCTTATGAGACAGCTACTATATCCCTGCCTTACAGAGCAGGAAATCGTGACATAGAGTGGTAGGCTAACTTGCCCAGAACTGTTAGCTCGTTAGTAGTGAAGCTGGGATTTGAACTCAAGCCTCTTGTGTTCAAAACAGTATGTAGGCTGCAAGAGGTACACAGAGCAGGCATTGTTCAAATTTAGCCCCGATGATCTGAGACATAGATCCAGTATAGATCGTAGTTTGGGAGGGCCCTGATTTGGACCCTAGTTTGGGAGAGTATAAATAAGATCTTCTCTCATTTTGGTCCAGGTGACTCTGCCTATGTGTTGACACATTTTGTCTGCTCTGGGTAAGAAACAGACTTGACTTTGAGGGGCAGGATAGATAGGTAAAATGAAGTAGTAAGTCCAAAATCCCTGGCACTGGTCCATAGGGTAGTTGTCCTGCACAGTGTTCAGAAACATAGACATTTCCCCTAAAAACCCGGGGCTCTTTGGGAAGTTCACATTGGGCAGTGCGGGACCCCAGTCTGGCCTAGTACTGGTCAGTGGGGGCTGGAGCCTGGCTGCTGGGAGGAGTTTGCTACAGCACCCCCTGCCCGTGCCTGCCGGCCCCAGTGGGCATGGGAGGTACCGCTGGATATGCTCTGGGTGCCTTAGTTTGAGTTGGGGTCTTCCATTGTATGGTCTAGACAAGACTCTGAGCATCGCCCTTCTCAGCTGCAAAACAGGGATAAATCCCTGCTTAAGGGGCTGTTGGAGAACTCGTGACACTGTGTGCCAACAGCCTAGCATCTCGTGTGCACGGTAATTAGGAGCTCAGTGGGCACACTTGGTTAGTTTTCTCCATCTTTTCACTGTCTCCACTGCCACCCACTGGGGTGCAGAAAGCAGAGAGGTGCGGGATACTAGCATTTTACCTGAGCCATGGACACCACTTTTGGTGGGCCCCCCTAGAATGGACCCAAGAAGGAGAGTGGTGTTTCCATGTGTCATGGCTTGAAACACGTCCCGTTGCAGAAGCAAGGAGAGTCATCTTTGGAGGATTTAACAGTCAGGTTAGACAGGTACCGACCAGCTATGGCGTCGGGCACAGGGTCCCATAGACCCCCTGTTTTTCGTGCATCAGGAGACCCAGCAGGAACCCACCAAGGGGTCAGGGCAGAGGGCCTGGGTACTTGGGGGCAGCCCCTAATTGCCAAATGGCACAGAAATATTTGACACCAATAGGCTGTCCCTACTTGTGCTGACTGAACGAGCCCTGTGGCACCTGTCTCTAAGTGGTTTCCTTGTCCTTTGGGATTTTTCTGCCTTGGGTTTTGTCCCGTGTGCAAGGGACATTGTGGCTCTCGTCAGGGTGATTTCTCTACGTCATTTCTGCCGCTCCCCACTCTCCTGCCCTCCTGTCATCCCTGTGCCTCTCACGCAGCTGGATTCCAGCTCCAGCAATGCTGCCTTGACATTCAGGCCCACAGGAGTGGGAACGTGGGTTGACAAGCCCATGAGGAGCAAGATGGTGGGTCTGTGTAAAAACAGGAAATGCTGTCATCTGGGGTGCTGTTTCACCCGGTCAGTCTGGGAGGGACGGGGGATGAGATAATACAAACCAGTGAGTGGTTCCCCATTTTTTTTTCTATTGTGGTCCTTTTGGCTTCTGACTGAACTTCACGCCCCGCTTCCCTTTAGAGTTGGGTCCCACATAAGCGTTCCTTTCCCATTCGTCTCAGGTCCCCACTTCCTTCTCCTTCTAGCGCAGTGGCTGCTGCTGGTGGTGGTGGTTAGTGGCAGAATTCTGATTCCAGGTGAAACCTGGCATGGAGTCCAGGTGTGAAATAGACAAACTGGGAGCTGCTGAAGCTGGGATGTTGCTTCCAGCACAGTCCCCAGGTCTCCGCAGTCTTTCCCCCAAGCTCTGCCTCAGTTGTCTTAATTCCACCTTTAATCAGGGTGGCCTGGCCCCTGCTCTGTGCCCCCTTCACGCGCTTCACCTGGGTCCTTAATGCCAGGTGAGCTGCTAGTCTGGCGATACTTTTAAGGAGATGCTGGCGAGCAGTAGAACGGACTTCTTAGAGGAGTGTGGGCTTTGGGGCCAGATGACCTGGACAGATCGCCATCGAAGCCAACACCTGTCAGCCTGGCTGTGTGCCGGGCACTGTTCCAGGAAGTAACTGGTCTAGAATTACTGTATTTTGCTGTGTATAATGCGCACCCACGTTTTTGGCCCAAACTTTCAGGAAAAAACTCTTCTGTTTTAATTTTTTAATTCAACTTTTTATTTATTTCTATTCAGATACTTGTTTTTTGTCTTGTAAAGGAATTTTAGCATTTATTTTTTAACATGGTACAAGAAATTTGCTGTGACAAATAATTACAAAACACAAGAACAGATATAAGGTACAAGAAATTTTAAAAAGAATTGAAAACATTTATATAGATACAGAATTACTACTACCCATATATAATGTACATCCTTATTTCTACCTCAAAATTTGGGGCAAAAAATATGTGCATCATACTTGGCAAAATTCCTTTCGCCCTTGCAACAATCCTGTGAAGTAGGTATCTCATTATCCTTAAATTCTAGTTGACGGGACAGGCCCAAGGGACTCACCTGGGAGGTGAACCTGCACAGCTAAGCAACAACAGTCGGGCTTCAGACCCAGGCAGCTGCCTCCAGACCCTTGCAGTCGAAGAGGCCCCTCTCTGCTGTGGGCCCCGGGTGCGCCCTTCTCAGCAGTCTCCGAGGGCTCGTTTCCTTGTGTACAAAAAGTGGAGACACTACAATTATCATAGTTTTGTTTCAGGCTTAAATGATGAAACACATGTACCGTGTTGACAACAGTGCCCGCTACTTAGTGAGTGCTCAGTAAACTTTAACTGGAAATGTAGTCAGACCCCACCTGAGGAGCGGTTTGGTTTTTATTTCTTACTCATTTATCTGTCTGCCTGTCATCTGTTTTTGCTCCAAGAACTCATTACTTTTCTGTTTCCCAGGAAGAAACCCGAGGAAAGGGTGGAAAGAGTGGAAGGGAGGCTGCGGGATGCTAGGCCCCTGTGCCTGGCAGGGAGGGACATAGGTCCTAGAATTGCGATTTCTATCTCTTTGCATCTAGGGAACCACACACCACAGGCTCTGTCATCCTGTTGTTTTCCTCCTGCTCCTCTCTTTGTTCCCGTGCTCTGCAAGCTGAACTGGCTGACTGAGTGAGGCAGGGTGCAGGGCGGGTTGTCCCCTGTGGTTTTAGGTCTGTGCATCTCTAGTGCCTGGACACTTTGACCCCCAACTTTTGGAGAAGATGGTGCTCCTGAGAGAGTGGACCCGAGGGGAAGAAATCACAGTCCGAGATCAGTTTCATCCTTTCTCTCCAGCGCCCGGCACCACGGCTAACACATCGTGGGTTTTCAGTAGAGTTGTGATTCAGTGCATTCATTCCCAGGGCCCCTAGTCGCTATCAGTTGCTCTGTCCTTTTTTGGAGGGAAGCTACTGCCGAGTTCCCCCTGGAGGTGGTGCATCGAGTCAGAGGGGTGGAAAATCCCTCTTTCTCTCAGTTCGACTAAGACCAGGGTAGTTTTGCAGATGTGCTTTTTCCTTGTAAACCAACTGCAAGCAGAATAAACATGGGGCATAGAAATAGAAAGTGGATTTTGCAGTATGATTCAGCGGCAGTCTGTTCCCAGGTTGGCTGGGCCAGCTCTGCCTTCTCACCCCTTCTCTCTCTGAGTTAAGTTCTTGGGTTCCTGGCCCATGGGGGGTTTGGGCTGGCAGGTTCTCAGGCCTGTGGGGTTCTCTGACACCCCGAGGACAGCCTGCCTCCTGACATTGTGCCCTTCCTGGGAACTCCCTCCCACAATTTCTTCTCGGCTTTAAGCCATCCAGGTAACCTTGGTGACAGTTATTGTTAATTTAAAAGAAATTTATAATGGTTTTGAATAGAATTGCATTCCTGGGGCACACAATTTAAAATATATAATGACCTATATGGTGAAGAATCTCCCTTTCTGGTACCCCAGAAACTCAGTTCCCATTGCCCCCCTCAAAGAAAATACTATAACAATTGTTTATTATCCAGTCTTCCAGAACTTCTTTATGCCTGTATAAGAAATATTTCTGGAAAAGCAGCTGGAGATACTCAGCCCTTTATACAAGGTCCACGGATGACATGGTATGGTGTCTGCAAGCCAGCATTTCCTAACTTCAGGGAATAAAGTTTGCTAGCGGATTCTGTTGCCCTCCCTAATTTCCAGCAAGAGCTCCAACCTTCTCCACCCTCTTACTTGGGGAGATGTAGAGGAGCAGTGCATTTATACATAATTTTTAAAATGTATGTGTGTTGTGTGAGTTTAAAAATCAAGGTGCTATATATTTCAGTGCCAAGGGCCTCCTGGAAAGCAGGTCACATAGATACTACAGAGTAGCAAGTGAGAGCCATTTGACAGATGCCTGTGTTGATTTTATGTAAATAAAAGTGTGTATCTTTCTCTTGTTCTGCATCTTGCATTTTTCTTCTTTTACTTCATGAAACTTAGATCTTTTCATAGACTTAGTCAGAGCACTTCTTCATTCCCTTTTTTCCCAGCTGCACAGAATTCCGTGGTCAGAATGGACCATAATTTTTTGCGAGCACTTCATTGATGCACATTTATGCTGATTCCTGTGCTTTGCTGCAGTGAAAACTCTGTACTCAGATGCAGTGACCTTGTCTAACTCATAACCTGCCCAGACAGAAAGAAGATGGGACTTTGTACGGGACAGAGGAGCTTACTGATTTGCCCGCCCAGGATGAGCAAGTGTTGGCTTAAATGATCAGATAAAGTCCACTCTGTTCAGAGAATTCTATAATTCTACATGACGATACCTAGTGGTGAAGGTTTTGAACTTGGGAATTAGTAAAAGTACAAATGTGTGGTCCTCTTACCAAACCTGGTTATAGTCCAGTATGTCTAAAGTATAGAAGGCAGATTCCCACACTTGTGTCTGGTCCCTGCTCAGTAAAGGGCAAGGATTACCCTTATCAGTGTAGTGGAAGCCCTGTGGGTTCTGCTGCTTTTTTCTTACCCATCACCATCTCACCACCCCTGGTATGGCTCCTTCTAGTTACAGAGTCCTTTCTGTTCAGCCTTCGTCTGGGCAGTTGCATCAAGTTCACTCCTTAGCTTCTGATCCGTTATCAGCTGATTCCTACCTCCAGCTTTGTCTTCCTGTGACGCTCTGCAGAATTCTTACTTGGTCATGGCCTGCTGTAGCTTTGGCTGTGCTGAAAGGGGCCATGCTGTCCCCCTCACTGCAGCCTGTAGACTTTCTGCCATCCCCAAGAGGTAGGGGAGGAGACCTCTTGGAGTTCTCAGTGAGGTAGCATCATGGTACCCCTGGAACACCGCTGTGAAGTGTCTCCGGGCCGTCATTGCCTTCAGCCTCAGTTAATGATCATTGCACTTGAGTAGATCCCTCTTCCACCTTGTTCCAGGAGGGGCTCCGTGGTTCTTGACCTTGAAGCCTACCCTGCCTCTGATCTCTTTCTCCCTCCATTTCACCTGACGCATCTTCGTGAGCGCACGTTTTCCCAGCATGGCTTCCTGAGGTCACCAGTTCCATGCCATTGGTCTCTGGGTCACATTAGTTGTTTAGCACCGCAAATACTAAGATATGCCGGGGAAACTGTTTGGGGTAGCCCACTCATGGGACTAGTTTTCCCCATTTTGATGAAACTTCTTCATCTCTGGTTTGGAGACTTCTAATGGCCATGAAGACTCAGTTGAGAGATGTTTTCCCTTAGAAGCAGCCTCCCTGCCCTCCTGTTTCAAAGCTCCATCAGGGGCTGCCCACTGGGTTTGTTTCTTGTCATAAGAGTCGCCTCTTGCCTCAAACAGCCCTGATGACCTATCTGCTGTTGTTCAGTGACTGATGCAGCCTCCTGTCTCTATCAGATCTGCCCTTATCTGGGGGACCTCCTGGGTTCTGTTGATGGGGTGGCCTTTCAGGAGCTTGCCGTTAAATTGAATCTCCAAATGTAGTATCTGCCACAGACACATTTCTGTTCTGGGAAAAGGAAGGTATTTTCCTTGCTCAACACATATTTGCAGCTGCCCAGGGCTCTTTCTGGTATAGAAATTTAGATTGTGGGTGTCTTTCTTCTGTCTCAATCCCTCCGTGTCTGTGTTCTGCACAGAACGCTACCTTGCCTCTACTTCCTGTCTGTCCTACCCATGGGAATGCGTTTCGAGGGGGGGGTTTATACCCAGCAGGTATTGTCAGAAGTGTTTTCCTCCTTAATAACCATGGCTGGCAGGATGAGTAACTGAAATCGTTTGAAGTCATGAAGAGTGTACGCCCAGGGACCTCACTGGACCTGAGAGCCAGTTTTTCTTGTCTTTTGCTCCTTCACCTGGTTTGGATCAAATTAAAGAAAGAACAGGAGGGAGGGTCCTGTGAATTGTCACAGGGAGAAAGAAATCTGGTGCCAATGTGCCTATTTTTATTTTTATTTTTAGCACTTAAGACTCTTTAGACTTGTCTTGTGATTGTATTTATTAACACGCTACCCACTCCCCAACCCTCTTCCTAGATTGCTCCTTGAGAGCAGAGACCGAATCTGTCCGTGTGCCTGGGTTGGAACCGTCTCCAGAACGTAAAGGGCAGCTCAGTAACTGCTGCTGGGATGAATAAGCCCTGCCCTCCCCATTGTGGTCCCCTTTGCAGGACTGCCTCAGTCCCTCGGGGATGGGTAGTGAGTACCCCCAAACCATGGCGCCAGGTTGAATGTCTCCAATGGATTTGGAGGAGAATGGGGTGGGGATTAATGGAAAAGATGTAGAATTTTCAGAAGGTCTGGGTTTGAATCTTAACTGTGCCACTGACTTATTGAGGGGGCTTCTCTGAACCTCAGTTTCTTTACCTGCATAGGAGGGATAATGGCCCTCTTCCATACACACATACTTTTTACTCTTTGGTTGAATAATGCATGAAAAGTGCATTTTAGACCATAAAGCCTGCACATGTTGGGGTTTGCAAAACTGTGGTCTTTCTCTTCCTTGGTTTTTTGTTTGTTGCTTGGCTTGTTTGACCCGAAGCGAGGGGCCCTAGCCTGCCTCTACCAACTCTGCTAGTTAGGGTCTCCAGCGGCTGCCTTCTTGAGAAGGCTGTCTTTGGGAAGGAGGGAGTGGGTCCCCCTGTAGGATTTTCATCTCCCCAATTCTCTAATAACATGGGTGGGACGGTATTACCAGGGCCAAGGGAAGTGCGCCCTTCTGAGGCCTGGCCCTGGTCCCTGTCATGGGTCAGCCCTCCATCATCGTCATGTGTCTGTGACCTGGACAGAAGGAGTTGTACCTTCAAGGGCTGCTTGACAGTGTTTCTCTTTCCCCAGGCGGCTGCTGAAGAGTGAACTTGGATCGTTCATTACAGACTATTTCCAGGTAAGCTGGGAGGGCCTGAGCACCTGTCATTATTGTGCATGTGGGAACGTGTACCTGAAGGGATGGCCGATACTGCACACCTGGGCATTTGATCAGCACCCAAAATTATATACCCAAGTTCTTACTGTGCCTGGGAGGCAAGTGTGGTCCCTGCTCTTACGGAGATTATAGTCTTGGGCAGTGGTTCTTGGGCTTTTTGGTCTCAGAACATCTTTATGCTCTTAAAAATTATACCTACTTGTATTATCTCTACCTATCTTCACCATATTAGAAATTAAGCCTGGACAATATGCCTTGATTCACTTAAACAATAAACCTATTACATTTTAGAATGAACATTTTTATGAAGAATAACTTGCATAATAAAAAACAGAAGAGTGGCATTGTTTTATATGTTTGCAAATTTCTGCCCTGTGTGGCTTCTGGGAAGATAGATGAACCCTCCTGTGTTCTTCCCGTTCAGTCTGTTGGGATTCTGCATGTCGCGTTGTTTCTGGACGGCTCCACAGTACGCTCACGGAGGATGCAAGGGAAATGAGAGTCTAGCGATATTAAGGAAATAGTTTTGACCATGTGGAAAAGGTCGGGGGATCCCCCAGGGGACCCCCAAGCCACACTTGAAAACGGCTTTTCTAGTGAAATTCCCTCCCATACCTATGTATGGTACCTAACTGGGTTAATTATATGTACCCTTTAGCCAAGTTATTTCTTGTCGATAAACCTCTTGGTCTGTTCCGTTAAAGATAGAATTGTGTCAGATGACCTAACATTTCTCCTGCCTAAACACTATTGCTATGGGGCAGATGAGGTCAAGGTTCCAGGTTCAATTAGAGGATGGTTTCTAATACCCCGACACAGCGGCCTTCCCGACTCTGCCCAAAGCACGTGGAGGGAGGTGTTGTGCGGCATCTTAATGCAGTCAGCATGCTCGCTTATTGGCTGACGGTGGTCTTGGGCAAAGTGCTTCGCCTCTCTGTGCCTCAGTTTCCTCATCTGTAAAATGGAAATAAAAACATGACCTACCTTATAGGTTGTTATATGGTTTATATGAAATAACGCATGTAAAGCACTCAGCACTTAATGTATCGTGGGGGCGGCTTATGAGAGTGGTCACGATCATGGCCCTCAGACTCAGGCTTCCTGGGTTCAACACCCACCATAGCCACTTACTAGCTGTGTGACCTGGAGCAAGTTGCTTTACCTCTCTGTGTTTTAGTTTTCTGATTGGTAAAAACAGGGGTCACTGGACCTAACCTTATAGAGTTGTCATGAGAACTAAATAAATTACTACTTGTAAAGTGCTGAGAACAGCGACTAGCACAGAGTAAGACGGTGATAAGTATTCGTTACATTTCTCTATGTTCATATTTCTTATTCAAAAGTGTGATCCACCTCTCTTCATGGGAGTGACAGAAAAATCCGTAACATCTTGGTTTCAGGTTGGTGGTGCTCTGCATCCAAGGAGAACATACTTCTAAGACAGTTGAAAGGGGTTTTAGGCTTTCAAAACCCCATAGGCATGCTCCTGTTTATTTTTCCTTTTTACAATTCCGGAAACAAACTTTTATGGGACTATATGAGAATAGCAAATGTCAGTCCTTACACACACACGGTGGGAGGCAACTGCTCCGAACTGGGACACAGCAAGACCCCACAGAAGCCTGGAATTCAACTGGGTCAGCTGCCTCAGCGGCTTGAAAGAAAGCGCCTGCCCTGGGAGAGATGAACATAAAGATTAAGAAAGAGATAATTAGTCACAAATGTGAATCATTTCAGTTGCCCTTGACTCAAAGGTCAGCATTGTCCTCAACTCCCTTCTCTTGCTGCCTCCAGTGATTGATTTTTAAATCCAGCTACAGAGAAGTGGTTTTTCGATCAGTCTGGGAGAAGCCTTCCTTGTTGACATTTAAAATAGACAGGGGCTGGTGTGGTTTTGATCAGGTTTTAAATGTCATGTCGCCTTTTGGCTTCAGGGGCTACCCTGAGGATGGGCGGGGAAGGGCATTTGGGTGGGGACTTGTTTATCAGGGGAGGCCCTGAGGTCTGCTGGCCGGTTAATGCTGCTTTCAAAGTGTGCCGGACACTTAACAGCTAATAACCACGTGCCGTTTTTCTATTGAGGGCTTAATCAGGGAGACTGCTGGGTGAATATTGGGTCCCTGGGCCTGGGGGCTGCGTCCTGGTTTTCAGAGGTTTGAGTCTGGGGTTTTCCTTAGCCTAAGGGATTAGCCGGGAGGGAAGGCTATCCTAGACACTGTTTATTTAAGTGTAGTTTTTATTTTTAACTGGGTTCGGTCCTAGGTACATAGAAAGTACCAGGTACATAGTAGACAGTCAGTGAAACTTCTTAGGGGAGAGGGTAGGGCTGTCCACCACTGGTATGTGAGACATTTTAGGTGGTCCATGCAGTGGCATTAAATAACATTAGCCCATGTGGTGAGGAAGTGTTTCCCTTGCTTGTTTCCCTTTAGTGCTTGTGATTGGGCCCAGGAGAGCCGTGGTTTGTGCCACTGTCTCAGACACTTCTGCAAGCCTGGTGGCCTCCCTTGTTTGAGGAAGGGAGAGCAGGCCTCCCACTTAGTGTCTTCAGCCGGGGACACTGTTTAATTAGGATTTTACAAACCATTTTGTTTGTGTTGAGTTGATTGTTGAGTTGCATTCTATTTATGGCAAATGATGTTGCTATTGTTTCCTTTTTAAACATTAATGCTCTTTAAAAGTGGGTCCATTTTTAATATAGTATAAAAAGAATAATAGTGTAGGCAGCCTTGGCTATGGCCGAATTGTGAGGGCCACTCAAGACAGACTCAGGTTTGGAAAGCCCCATGCTGGACGAGCTTGAAAGTGGGCTGGTTCCAAAGGGGAGCAAAGAAGAACTATCCCCATGAGCGGGAAGATCCGGGAGGGAAGGCTTACAGAGACCGGCCTTTATGTTCGACTAGCAGATGTAGTTTCAAGAAAAAAGTCAGCTGAGCTCCCAGAAGTTTGTTCCTCTGGCAAGGAGGTGGGATGAAGGTCTGGGACGGGTGAGGAACAGAACCCAGGGCTGGACAGGTAAGACCTCAAAGCCATGCATGTGGTTGCTAGGGCTGTTTGGCACTGGGCTTCTCAATGTGGAACAGGACCAGAGGGTGGCCTCCTGGCTGTCTGCGTTCGGCAATGGAGTCCGTGCATCTTGTCCCAGAACCCCATCCTGATATCACCCATCACATATAAAGCCATATCTGTGGCTCTGCTTTTGACGGTGAACATGGTTCATGCTACAGCTTTAAAGAAAGACTCACAGAAAGAATGTCTCCAGTGGAGAATAATGAAAATGCCCTGAGGTGAGGCAGGGGGAGAGCACGTGGAAGGTAGTGCTTATCTCCTGTCTGCATGCAGAGAGCACAGGCTGCTCTGTCTGCGGCAGCAGAGATTTCCATAAGACACTGGCCAGAAGAATCTTTGACGTTTCCAGTGCTGAGTTTTCTTTTCCTCTGTTTTGAATGGCGCCTGGAAGGAAAATTGGGGTTTCTAAGAGGAACTCTGTATCCTGACGAAACCTCCGAGGGATAATCGGTTCCTTATAGATTTGGACACCGATTTTACGAAGTGCTCTGCATTTCTCTGTCGTGTGATTAGGTACCTTGGTGGTTCAGGCCATGGCGATGGGTGGGCTTGCACTTCTGTCGTTCTGCATCTGCTGGCTGCGCTGTGTTTGTGAAAAACTTTCCTCCAAGCCCAGAAAGTTCAGTTTCTTTTGGTTGGAGCTAGTTTTGCCTGATACAGAAATTCGGCCTATAGTCAGTGGCTCTGAACAAGGTAGCACTTAGGAAAGGGAAAATTAGTTACCATAGTTGCCAGTAGGTCACCACCTGGTAATGTTTGATATAAATATTTCCATTTGTTGCTTATGTCAGTGAGAGATCCAAAAGGTCTGTGTCCCCTTAGCTCATTATTATCAGGGAAGATTCACTGGGCTCATGACACATGACAGAAAGCTGGAGGAAGGGACCCAGTGTCCCTGTCGCCATGGAGTTTGAAACTGAAGACAATACAGAGATAAGGATGCATTCACACAGGTAACACACAGCATAGTGTTAACTGAAGACCTGAATGGATGGTAAGGGCCTAGAAACAGGCCCTGAATGAATATATTTTGGATAAATGAAGATGGAACTTGGAGGAATCTATAGTAAGTTGGCTAGAGAGATGATAAAGAGTGGGGAAAAATTTTTTAGTGCTTTTCAATCCCACCTTAAATAGGGAGGAAAAGCTTCAGCTCTTCTTTGATCAATCTGGGAAGGCTCCTAAAGTGAGCGAAATTCCCAAAGTGGAAAAAGAGATAATTAGGTAGATACAGGGTCGTATAGGATAATTCACATATACTCTGCTTTGAAGGTACAGTTGGGGCCAGTAGACAAAAGGGCTTTGAGCAAGAGGAGCTGGGCTCCGGGGAGAAGACAACAAAGGTGAGAAGGTCCCTAGAGGTTGCCTTTGGGATTTGGCCAGTACTTGGAAGAAAGGCATTGTGGGGTAGAGTGGGGTGGCATAAGTCAGGGTACTGTCAGGGGGCTGCCCGCCAGGCAGGGGTTCCCTTTCAGCAGCTTCATTCTACTTACTTTCCCTGGCAATTACTTGAATTTTGTGCAATTATTTGAATATTTTTATTATACTCTTCTCAAATTTTATGAAGATAAATGGAAAGATGAATCTTGAAATTGATAACCATAGGGCTTCCTATAATTGAGATAAAGATGAAAATCAGTAGGCATGCTGAAATGGCAAATCTTTAGCCTCATTGGACTGAGGTTATTGCACATTCAATTGTTAAAGAAGGAACATGTAGGTACAAAGTACCGAAAGGACATCACCCAAAGATGAGCTTCGAATAGGCGGTTAATTAGGGATTTTATCATCCTTTTTAGCTTTATGGGAACAGAACGCCTCCTTATATCCTGTAAGTGTCTTGTTCCACGCGAGTACATGTTTTCAGGAACCCATTACATGTGAAATTGGGTGACTTCCTATGGACTGAGCAAGGAATCCAGGAGCCAGCGGGGGTGTGGGGGTGGGGTGGGAGGCAGGGATGGACACCGGAAAAGAGGAGTTTAAATAAGTGGGAACGTTCGGCCACTTAGTGACTGTGAGAAGTCAAGACTGAGAGGTGTTGGACGGGCTGAGAAATATTGGTTAGAGGGGACAACTTTCTCTGAGGCTGTCGAAGAGCTGCCAGAAGGACAGAAATAATGATATTGGTAACAACGGCTAACACCTTCAAGATTTATGTGCCCAGCATTGTTCTCAGCTGGTGGTGCTCAAAGTGAGGTCCCCAAACCCGCCTCTTCAGAATCACCTGGGAATGTGCTGGAAAAGCAAATTCTCAGGCTCCACCTCTGACTGACTGGACTCAGAAACTGTGGAAGTGGGGCCCAGCAGTCTGTTTCAGCAAGCCCACCATGATTCCGATGCACACTCAGGTCTGAGAACTGCTCTGAGCATCTCTCCTGTGCTAAGACATTTATTTCTCCTGACAGTCGCTGGGGAAGATTTTATTACTGGTTTGCAGATCCTGCAACTGAAGCGCAGAGAAGGAGGGTTATCCAGGACCATACAACTAGTAAAACATAGAGCAAAGATCAAACCCAGGCCACCTGGCTACAGATGAAAAGAGTTTGGATTATACTTTATTAAAATGCCCTTAAGGCATCCCCTGAAAACTCCAGAGAGGAGAAATTTCAGTGTTTGGGTTTTTTTTTTTTTTGGTGGGGGTGTAGGGGGTGGGGATAGTCCAGACATTGACTGTTTTCCTGCTTCCTCGTAAAATAACTTTGTAAAAAACCCACATTCACCTTTTAATAACCACTGATGAGGTGCTGAATGAAGAATGAGTATTTCTACCAAGTTGTTAATCTTCTTCATTCTCCATCTGGGGATTTCTGTCTGGTCTCATCACACCCACACACACCCCAGAACTGATTTATTAGGGACTCTCGGGGCCTGGGGGTGAGTTGTGTTTATAACACTTTTTGTGGCTTACCTAGGAAGGCATGAGAGTTCACAGGAAATGTAGGCATCCTTAGAGATGATGGCTGTACTTTCAAAGTCACGGGGGAGAAAATGGAGGCGGCCCGTGATTTCCTTCACTGGCCAACAACAGGAACTTTTGTAGACATTGATGTTCCTGGAAACAAATGCCTGGAGTGGAATTGTTGGTTAATATGAATTCTCGGTAGGCGGAGTGGCACACTACCACTCCTTCCTGGGGTAGAAAAGAATGTCTTATTTGGGAATTGAATTCCCCCAGGAGCCAGGTATTCACTTGTTGAACATTACCTGTGGATGGCAGAGTTGAAAGCCCTGGAGAGGTGGAAGCTGGGAAGCTGGTAGCAGCAGAAGTGGCCCAGCTGGACAGGGGCTTCGTGGTGGAACCTAGTCACAAGGCCGGAGATCGTCAAGCCAACTGCCTCTAGGATCTGTGAACCTGAAAATGGATCTCTGCTCCTTTCCCCTGTGGGCAGGGACCTAAGGAACTTCTCCCATGAATGGGGCAGGAGAGTGTGATGACTAAAAGCATCAGCCCTTCTGCCAGGCACTGTATTTTGCTATGTATAATGCGTACCCATGTTTTTGTGCACATTATATATGGGATTATTATACCCATGATATGTAATCATCATACATGGCAAAATTCAGTCTGGATTCCAATCATTTCAATGCTTGCTAGAACACTTACTGGCTGTGTGACTGCAGGAAAGTTGCTTAACCTTTCTGAGCCTCGGTTTTCTTAGTAGAAATCTAGGCGTAATCCTGATACCTACTTCAAAACGTTGCTGTGGCTACTAGATGAGATGACATACACAAAGTGCTTGGTACATAGTGGGTACATCAGTCAACAAATGATGGCTATTTTTTGTACCTCAGTGTTTTTTATGTTATCATTGCTAAAGTAAATCACAGAAATATATTGGGGAAAAAAACATAGGCTTTGGATCCAGACCAATCAGTGTGCAAAATCTGGTCTCACGTGGACTAGTAGCTTCCCTGAGCCTCAGTTTCTTCATCTGTTCAAAGGGGATAGGATTGCGGCAAAGGTCAATGAAACATGCATGAATAGGGCATATACTACAATGGCTGGCAAAGAGTAAAAGCCAGTAAACAACTCCCTCATTCCACCCATTGTCATCGTCATCACCAGGAAAGCATTAGAAGCAATGGAGGTCTAGCAGCCTGAGCAATCACAGAATTTCTACTGCGTGTAAAGTTCTGGGAAGACGAGGGCAGCATCAGTCTCCCTGTCCCCCATCCTTCTTGGTTTCCCATTTTCTTCGGTCCCTGCGGCGAATTTGTGGAGGTGTCTGCGTGAGCAGAGGCGCACTGTTGACAAGACCCCGCACTGCAGCCCCCCCGGCCTGTTCGCTGCCCTCCTCTGCCCCCTCTTGCCCACTCTCTGTGGTTACCCTGGATGGGCTGGGTCTTTCCCACCCACTGAAGACTGGATGGTTTGGAATGCCTTTCCCCAGACATCTTTGTTTTGTGCATTCTTCCTAGCTGAACCTCATTTTCTTGCTGGCAGCCTATTTTTCGATGCCTTAGAAAAAATAGATAACGTCAGCTGTTTTTCATTTCCGGGCTTGTCTGCCACTTCATTAAAGTCTTGTGTATCTCATGTCTAAGTTCATTTATGGGGTGGAGGGATGCATTAAGTAACAACGGGCCCAGCTCCAAGTCCCAAATCATTTCCTAGGTGGCTGCTACTTAATGTTCCCAGGTTTTGGCTGGGAGCCTTCGGGCTGGGGAGGTGTGGGTTTGTTGCCCTTGGGCAGGGAGTGGGACAAGAGGAAAAAGCTGGCTCTTCTCCAGCCCCATCACTGCTACCCCACCGCCAACAGTGCCCAGCACCTTCCCGAATCAGGCATTGTCAGGGGCTGCAAATACTGTGGGGTGAGGTCCGGGGAAAAGAGATGCTTAGAAAGATAAACAATGCAGGATAGCTGCCTGAGTCAGGGCTGGTTTTCTCTTTTTCTTTCTTTCTTTTCTTTTTAGGTCTCAGCAGCCTTAAGCCCCTCAGATGTCCAGTTGGCGTGTCATTAGGTGGAGTGACCAGCAGACACGCTCCATAACTTGTAGGGCCCTGTGCAAAATGAAAATGTGACTGCTTCCCATGGGCCTGTGAATGGGTGACCCTCCAAGAGACTGTCACCTGTATAGTCTGGGTCCATAGATCAGGGGGTCCAGAGTCCCCTACGAGTCACCAGCACATGAGTCAGGGAGCTCCCTGTCTGGGTTGGGGACAGCTGCACCCATCCCAACTCTCCCCACACCAGTGTCTGGGGCCTCAGCACACACCCCTGTCACTGCCTCAGGGATAGGATGACAGTGATGGGGAGACCCCGATGGGCTAAGCTCTAGGAGGTGGGGAGCAGGTGGCTAAAAATCCCGACTGGGGAGGTCATAGGAGGCAGGTCCACGAGTGAGCTGAGGCCCCAAGCCCCCCATGTGTGCTCCATCTCCCCATCACACTTCACTTTCAAAACAAAATCGAAGGTAAAAATATTAAGAAGCGTAGATGGAACTGCAGTACATTAAATCCCAAGTGCAGGGCCCTTAGGAATGCAGGACCCATTGGGGCATAGGGGCCTGATGACTACAGATTCCCAGGAGAGCTTGTTGGCTCAAGACCAGGTGGGGAAGGGGGCAGGCACCAGGCCAATCCGCTAAGAGGGCGCGTGTGGGATGGGGCAGGGCCCCGTGGGGCAGGCGGCAGGGCTGTGGGCTAAGCTGACCCACAAGATCCTTCTCTAACAGCTTGTGCTCCATCCACAAGAGATGGAGACCCTACTTCTAGCCTCAGTTTATTCAACTGTGAACTAAAACTCTACAAAATCCCAGGAGTCTAAGCATTTTCAAGATGCTTTTGAAAGGTGCTTTAGCTCCTTGGGAAATGGGTCTACCTGAATGTCATCAAAATCACGTGTGACTATTGGCTTTGACCACAGCACTGGGGAGAGGGAAGAAAGGCTTAGATGATCTTTAAGGATCCTTGAACCCCAAGTTTCTGTTACTCTTGTTTCGGTCTAAGCTACAGAATCTCCATGCTGTGTATCGTGAGAATTTTTAAAAGAATGTTTCCTTTCCCATATACAAATACCTTCTTTTCCTTGAAAAAACAACCCTTTTTCCCCAGCTGTCTTCCTGGAGGAAGGACTAGAAAGAAAGGAAGGAGAGCCTAGGCCCTTTGAAAAATCTTATTCCTTAAGGTGTGCAATGTGATTTTCATCAAATGAAGGAAATGCCAACAGATTTAAGGACTCTCTGTCACTAAGTCTTGATTTTGGCAGTCTCAATTTGGTGCTGTGGTGGTTCCTCGCTTTCTGACCCAGAAGCTGCTGGAATTCGTTTGCTTGGCCAGCAGGTAGAGAGCACGGTTACAGCTTTACCTTAATTACCTGTCTGTTCCATAACCCTTTTGGTAAATCACTTTGGTTTAGGGTTTTATCTGCCTTCCCGAAACTAACTGGTGACCAGTTTCTAAAATTAGGCCCTATCTTGTGAATTTTAGGGGGGACCTGTGACATTTTGTTTATGTATGTTAGTCACAAAGGTGACAGTACCTTTGATAAGACATTTTGATATTTTTTACCTAGTTCTGTTTATTACACATTGTCTTTACTTTCCACTCCTTCTATGAAGATAGTTGGGCTGAGAGAGCAACTATTACCGTCACTGTCCACCACTGATTGCTAAGGACATAGAATGCTCTGTGTCTGTTTGTAATGGTTAATTCTCGTGAGAACTTTATGATATTGCTGGTGTGATGCCATTTTACAGATGAGGAACTTGAGACTCAGGACATTAAGTCTAAGGTCACACAGCTAGAATGTGGCCGAGTGGGGACTGGAACCCCTGCCCGACACACATTTCTTTCCACTCTGCTGTTCATACCCTCCCTGTAACAGGACTTTAGGGTTAAATAAAACAGAATACTAAGAAATGCATTAAGTTTTGTTGTAGGATACACGTCTCCTTGAGCCTCCCCACCCCAGAAAGGGAGACACAAGCTCGCTGTTGCTCCCTGAGCTTCTGTGGCTTGCAGAGAGGATGTTCTGTGTCTTACAGGACCAGCGGGAGCCTTTTGAGGGAAGGAAGGGGTCTGGGTGGGGAGGCCTTGCCGGAAGGCAGCAAAGTGGAGTGGAAAGAACCCAGCTTCTGGAGCCAGGGAGACCAGCTCTGCCTCCTGTGGGCAAGTCTTTACTGCAAGCACTAGGAAAGTGAGGGTAAAGGCAACAACCTGATAGGGTTATCGGAGGGTTGGATATAAATGAGATGAAGGATATGAAGCCTCCCATACACGCAGAATGTTTAACTGTTGTTCGTTGCAATTGCAACGGGATTCAACCTTACTCTCTTTCTGCAGCTTGTCCATGCACACACCCAGTGACGGATACATACTCTGCTGCTTAAGATTTTGCATGCAGTCTCTCATGCCAGCATCAGATACCCTAAATTGATCTTTTAAAAAAATCTATTGTTTCTGCATAATTTCCCATTGTCTCAATGTTCTTTTTTCTGAGTTTAGGTTAAGGAATTGAAGGACATTGGGTGTCCACGTCCATTCGTAGAATTCAGCCAACCTGGCGGCAGGCCTCTTCCCTGGTTGGGGGGCCGGGGTGGGGGTGGAGGTTGGGCTTGGCTCTTGTCTCACTCTTTTGCTATGGGATGTCTCACTGCCTTCTCCTGAAGCCTTGGCCTTCCAAGGGGACAAAAGGCTTCTGAAACTTGGAGGCGTGATGAGCTCACGAGTGCCCAGAACGCTGTGCCCTGGCCCACTGGAAATGGGAGAGGGCTGTCACGCTGCACAGTAGCTCAACTCTTGTGTTCTTTGTTCTCTTTTGGCAGAATCAGCTTCTTGCAAAAGGACTGTCGTTTGTGCAGGAGAAGATTAAGCTGTGCGAAGGCAAGTACAGGCTACCCTCAGAGAGCAGGGTCCCCGTGAGGCAGCCTTTGATGTTCCGACAGCTGAAGTGCTTCTGTTCCAAAGTGGCAGGCTGCGAGCGGGCGATTCACCCCAGCTGTTGCTTCCCCGGCTAGGCGACGGCATCGCCACTGGAGTCAGCCACTCGGGGCAATGCGAACTTGAACTGTGTTTTGAAAAGCGAAGGGATGGGAGGTCATCTCTTTGGAGACCTCGTTTAGGGGGGTTTTGGAGGGGTGTGTGCCGGTGGTCTCCTTGGACGGGGTGAACTACACTATGGATCTTGTCATGCTGCTCTCTCTCATCTGATTCAGTCTCTTTCCTATCGGCCTCTGTCACATTCCTTGTGGTCGTACGTGATCGGAGGCCTATCTGTTCGGGAAGCATTAGGTTAAGCGGACACCCACTTACGGGGGTATGATTTGCTAGGCAAAGGAAATTTTTTCTGGCTTTAAAAGGTCTTTAGAGCCCAGCTGACAGGGCAGAATGGAATTGGAAGATGGGTCCAACGGCAAGAATCCACCAACTCCATGACACCACCAGGGACCACTTCTGCTCCCACCTGTGTGGGTCCCGATCGTAGCTGCCACCTACTTCCTGGGTGACTTCTGGCAAGTTTCTAATTTCTCTGAGCTTTGATTTTTATTTTCTTTAAAATGCTAAAATGGGGGTAGAGATTGTAGGCGGGATGAAGTACATGACTGGTACAGCACCATACCCAGCACATAGTGGGTACACAAACCGCTTCCTTTTTTCTTTCCTACTCCAGCCTAAAGACCTATACCGGTAGGACAAACTTACTTCTAGACCCAGACCTGTCAGGCATTAGATCAGCCCCTTTCTTCCCTCATTCTCTGGGAAAGACACTGGCTTCCAGTGAAGCGTTTGCTAGAAAGACAGAGTGGGAAGGAAAATGAGGAGCCGACATGGGGCAGTTAGTGTCTGGCAAGGGTAAGTGCTCACCAAACCTTTGGAAGAATAAAGGTTAGAAATTTACCTTTCTGTTCGAGGGTTGACTAAACCTGTGTGAATCTGCTAAGACTCCTCACCCTTACAAATGCCCGCTAACTCAAGGCCTTATACATAAGTGACTTGCTCTGACGAGACCTTAGTGGGCCTTCTGCATTTTGGTGGAGGTCTAGTTCACATGCGCAGAAGGTGGCCGCTTAGGGAAGAGGGAAAAGAAGCACGGTCGTGGCCACATTCTTTGTCTGTAAGTCATTTGGGGAGTTATTATATGCTCCTGTAAATATGGAAAAGTACCAGCTTTATGAAAAAGATACTGAGCAAAACCAGAGATCTGAGAGCCCTTCAAAAGGAAAGTTGGCTGTCTCTCACCCCAGTGACACTTAGCAGAGACATTCAGAGTGAAACCTCAAAACTGGAGCTAGATGGGTAAACAGAGGTCACCCGGGGTTCTGTGCCTCTGTCCCAGAGTGTCCGGAGAGCACTGGGCCGGGGTGTTATCTCTGGGGCCCTCAGTCCCGGAGTCTGCGTGTCAGGGTCCTTTCTGCACAGTGAAGGGGCATGAGGGGAACCTTGGAGGGTTTTTCATATTTTCAGCCAGGGCATCTCTATTCTATGTATTACAACTCCAGGAAAGGCTTTGTTTGGATAACAAGATTCTCTTGCCATAAAATGCAGTTTGGAAATGACTGATAGGATCCATCCCATCGCTGAATGAACTTCACTGGTTGCTTACATATGCACACTCCAGCCTCCGGCTGCAGAAAGAGCAGAGGCAGCTGCCACCCATGTGTTGCTCGTTTGTGGAGTATGGCCCATGCCTCTCAGTCATCTGTCTCAGAGCTTTGGTGGTCTTGACTTTAAAGAAGTTTCTCATTCCTATTCTCCATACCTCTGGTGGTCTAAACTCCCATAGTTCATTAGAGGAGAGTTTTCTAAGAGAGTCATCTAGAGCCTTCCATCCAAACCCCCTTCCCCTTTGCAGGAAGCTAAGTCTTTGACCTGTGGGCTGTTTCTGCAGGTGACCCCACCTCCTTTAACTCTTTCTACCCCATAGCTACCCTGTTTTGTTAGTCTGTGTCTGTCTGATGTTCTTTTCTGAACACGTTCCAAAATCCCCATTACTCTCTGAAGTTCACAGCCAGTAATTACACCCAGGTTCCAGGACAGGCGCCTGCCTGCTGCTAGGTTGAAAGCTTACCTTGTGTGCCAGTGAGTCTTGGGGTGCAGGGGAGTAAATAGGCACCAGCACTGGCCTGCAGGATTCTCCTTTCCTTCCTTCAGATCGGGAGGGCCTCCGCTTTTTGCCTTTGTGATGGAAAGCTTAGGATAAGGGCTGTCAGTTAAGGAGCTGGAATAGCCTTTTCTCCTTTGAGGTCCATTAATTCAGGTGTTGGGGCTCACCTCGATTTTAGGATGACCTAACATTTCAGATGGTCCTTTTGACTTCCCTAACTCCTCCTGCAGAGAACAGCATAGCCTACATTTGAAAAGAGAATGCATGACTGATGGATTCAAATGTTTATTGACTATCTGCTCTAAGTCAGGTACTTTCCTAGGTGCTGGGGACACAGTGGGGAACAAAACCGTCGTAGGATGACAGGCCCTTATGGAGTTCACAGCCTGGCAGTAGAGACAGATATGAATCAAATCACCACCAAATACAAAACTGCAGCCAGGTCAAGTACTAAGAATACCATCCCATCCATTGTAGGGAGATTTGACCACTTTCCTGTGGAAGTGATGTTGGAGCTGAAATTACAAAGATAAATACATTACATTAGGCAAAGAGTGGGGAGAACAGTCTGGGCAAAGCAACTAGTACATGCAAAGGCCCTGTGGCATGAAGGAACATGGTGAGTGTGAGGGGCTGAAATAAGCCGACATAGTGGGGGCCCAAAGGCTGAGGGGATATGGAAGAGGATGAAGACAGAAGGAAACAGACTCTCCCCAGCCACATTGCTTACATTGTGGAGGTTTTCTTTAAGCAAAGGAGAGTGTTGGAGCTAGCCATTAAGTCTTGTTCTGTCCTGTCCCATATTTGGGTTGAACGCTAACCTCCTTCCACTTACCAGCCCCAGCATCTGCCAAAAACCTCTATACACGTAATACTTGCCATTCATTCATTCATTCTTTCAAAGATTTCTCGAAGTTGATTTAGTGATGTTCCTGGCACCATGCTAAGCCCTAGAAAGACAATGGTGAGCAGAACAAAAAGGGTCTCTACACTCACTCCCGTTCTAGTGAAGACAGGGAAGTAAGATGAGCAATTCCAACAAAGTGTAATTAGCGCTTTGGGAGGTAAAGGAGAGGGTGCAATGGGTTTGCATTTCCCCCGAATACATTTCCCTTTGACCTTTCCACATCTGCACGTCTCTGGCCCTGCTAGCTACTAGTTATGCCCTTGCTCTTCTCTCCCAGCCACTGCTTTTGTTGCCCATTAAATTAATAGATGGAAGATGCTAAAATGAATCTTTCTGTATCACTTCAGTGGAACTGGCAGTGTTTTGTCAAATGCGGCTCTCGGTGTCTAATCTCAGCTGACCCAGTTTCTCTGTCTCAGATGAGCAAAGACAGTGCCCAATCGGCTCTGTTATCTAGGTCATCGAACAGCAGCCACCGTGCAGCCCCTTCTCTGCCAGCTCCCACCTCTCCTACAGGCGCGGAGTTCCTTGCACAGCCTTCTGGTGGCATTGGGTGACCCATGGACATCCAGCCCGGGGGTAGCAGTTGGCCATGGCCCAGGCTTCCTGATCTTTGGGGTGGGAGGAGGCACCGCCTCAGGGTGTGGGTCCTGTGTCTTGCAGGTGACCACTTGAGAAATGCCACCCTCCCGATTACTGCAAAGCAGTGGGTGGAGGTGACAGTTTCTAGGCCCTCTTTCCTCCGCCCTCAATTGACAGCTCAAGTCCCAAATAAAAAGTCTGTGTCTCAGGGATGAAAACAACAACAACTAAGCAACATAAAACTGTGCACATGGTCCGCCCAGTCACGTTGGTCAAGAGCGTGGCATCTGGAATCCCAGCTCTGCCTTCTTGCTATGTGACTTTGAGCCACACACTTGGCCTCCCTGAGCCTGTACCTGGGGTAATAGAGTCTATTCATGAGATGTAATAGATAAGTAGTTTGGCACAGTGACTGATGGTGTTGTAACCAGTCTTGTGATAATAACAATTATTAATGTGATTTTCACAATTCAGCTCCCTTTTCTGGTTTGGGGATAGAAGGCACATTTGCATATTTTCAGTTGAGTCTTTCCATCCAGCCCCGTGTTGACTGTAGTCCCACCTTACAGATCAGTTGTAGGTAATGAGCTTTCTTCCCCTGTGCCCCCCTCACCCCTGCTCCATGTGACATGGAACTGCCTTCTGGCCTCTCCTACAAGTAATGACAAGTTCTTTTCTTTCTTTCTCCCCTCCCATCTTCTCGCCCTCGTGTAGGTGAAAGTCGCATTGAGGTTCTGGCTGAAGTCTGGGACCACTTCTTCACTGAGACTCTCCCCACCCTGCAGGCAATATTTTATCCAGTCCAGGTCAGTCTCGCTGGAACAGCCTCGGCTTGGCCTTTGCCACCTGGAGCCTCCTGGTGGATGGGAGAGAGCCAGGAGGTCAGGACCTGAGTTGGCTAAGAACTTGGGGAGTCTTTGCAGGGCGTTCTGGTTCTGTATTTAGCATCTAATCTCAAGTAAAGACATGGCCCCCCAGAAGTAACGATCTGTAGGCCCTCGACACCCTCTTGGTTTGGAGCTTGTCTGTGTATTCTTGGAGTGGTTTGCTGCTTCTTAGTTTTCAGAAGTAGAAAAGGTAGGGAAAGGAGACTTCTTTTCTTTCCCTTTCTCTCCCCTTCCTCTGAAGCACGGTTTTAAGCCAGTTTCCTGTTGCTCCCAGATTGTGGGAAAGGAATAACGTTTCTTGCCCTCCACAAGGGATTCCTGAAGATGATGCAGCAGAAAGAACACTGCACTTGGGATCTGGTAGGGATTGGGCAAGTGAGTTTCCCTTCCCTGAGTGTAACTCCATTTCATGTCCTGCAAAGTGAGGAATTTAGATTACAAGATGAGAGGCATCTCTTGTGTTCTTATTCTGTGACCTCAGCTCATTCTACCATCTGATTCCCTGCTGCTGCCCTCCTGCAGGATGGGTCAGTGGCAGGCCAGAATGGACATCCCCTACGGCAGGTTGAACAAGAGACCATTCTCTCCAAAACATAAGTCTCTGTCATACACCTGCGCTGCCTTGTGCTCACTGCCCTACTCCTGCCCCGGGGTCAGGGCTTCATATCTAATCGGGCTGTGTGGGAGCAGGAACTACCTTGTGCCAGAGGTAATGACCCACGTGCTTTGTTTGCTCTGAATGTTATTTTAAAGGATCTTGGGGTTCTTTGAACTATATCTCCAATATTTAAACATTGGGGGTCTATGCCTATAGAGTCCTTTTCCCATTCCAGACCTTCCCCTCACAGTTGCCCCTCCAGCCTGTAGCCACTGCTCTCTCCCCTTCACCTTCAGCTTGTCCTGCGTCCCCATGAGAGGATGGATAGCATGTATGTGGCCAGGCCAGCCCCCTGGCCCACAGGCTTCTCCCTTCCCTGGAGTAGTCACTCCTTGGCCAGCAGTGGGTCTCAAGAAGACAGTCCTGGGAGGGAGGGTGGACAGATTTAGCAAATGAAAACACAGGATGCTGAGTTAAATTTGGATTTCAGACAAACACGAATAATGCAATGTTTGAGACAAATGCTAAAATACTATCCAAATTTAACCGGACAGCTTGTGTTTTATTTGGCAAGCCCTCTGAAGGGAGTTTGTAGTCCTGGGTCTCTGGTAGGACCAGCTGGGCATGGAATTCCCAGGGGCAGACACCCAGGTGGGTTTAGAATGGGGAGTATGGGATCTGGGTGGGCATGGTCCTGGGACAGTCATTGGAGGGCCAAGGGCCCTCTTAGGCTCTGACCCAGGCAGGACCCCAGTTGTGCAGGTCAGAGGCTGGTACTGCTCTGCTTCTCTGGAAAAATGGTAAGATCTGGCAACAGTTGGTGTAGCCTCTGTCCACCTCCTCCTGATTTCCCTAGCAATGCTGCAGCTGGTCCAGACACCCCACTTTCAGAACCCCTGGTTTAGGGGCTCTCACTACTCTTAGTAGCACCCTCTGAGGAGTCTGCAAGTCCAGCCAGCTCCTTCTCACGGGTCCCTCATCGGACAAGTGTGATTCTGAGTGCCTGCTGTGTGTGAGGTCGCGGAACTTGGCCTGTGTTTTTCTGCCTTGTAAAATAAAAGGGCTCCTGGAGGTAAAGCGAGGGCACAGATTCCTGCGGGATGAGTCGTCGGTACCAAGTGCTGCAATGCGGTACAAAAAATGGAACCTGAAGGACCTTGGAAAAGATGGGGTGGGGCGTGGACCACTGTTAGGGAAGACAGTCTGGAAGCGGTGGTTGAGCTGAGCCTGCAGGGCCTGGGTGGTGCTGTGTATGTCTCTTGGGGCTGCAGGGTAGGGGGTGCAGAGATGGTCAAGCACTCTTGCCCGTGTTTCTGCAAATCTTCCTAAGGTGTTGTAGGAGATGCAGAACTTAAACCTTGGGAGCCTTGAAAGATGGGAACCTATGTCCTATTTGGTAGGGTAGGCTGAATGATATTTTTGTCTCTGCAAAGAGCAATCGATTTTTTGTATGTTCTGTGTATATATGTACAAAGGAGAGCCTTGGAAATGGGTTCTTTCCCCCTTTTCTGTCTGGGTAGGCTTTGGGAGCTCTAAAACCAAATAGTCCAGGTTTGCGATCTAGCTCTACATGGAGCAAATCACCGTCACTCTGGGCTCTAGGATTTTTCACCTGTGAAGTGGGTTTTATGACAGTACCTCTCTCAAAGGGTGGTCGTGGGCATTGAATGTATTATTTACCTTAAGATTATTTAGAATTGTGCCTATAGCCCATAGTCAGAGCATGGGAAGTGCCAGTTCTTAGGATTATCTCTGCACCCACCCTACATGGTTGGACAAGTCCCTTTCTCCTTCTTTCCCAGTCACTTTTCTTCCTGAGTTACTTGCATATATATATAAAAGTCTAACAGGTCCCACATTTTTCTCCTTTGCCTGGCATATGATTGGTGCTCACACGATTAATGGATAAAGTGGAGGAAGCAGCCTTGGATGTGGGGAGGAGGTGGTAGCCTTTTGTCTTGTTTCTCCCCATTGTCCTCTCTCCTTTCTGACCACTCATGGCACCTGTGATAGGCATGGCCCCCCTTCTATGTATCATCTTTGTGTTATTGAGGCAGGTTGAGTCAGAGCTTTCATTCTGAAGGGTGGGGGCTAAGTCTCTGACTCTTTGGCAGTACCGACCCCCATTCCAGGCCTTGCAGACACCTCATCCTCTCCCATCCTGGGTGCTCTGCACCCTGCGTGGTTGGTGGCAGGTCCCATGAGCTCTCCCCTCCCGACACTGCCTCTTCTCTCCTCCAGGGCCAGGAGCTGACCATCCGCCAGATCTCCCTGCTGGGCTTCCGTGACCTGGTCCTGCTCAAGGTGAAGCTGGGCGACCTGCTGCTGCTGGCCCAGTCCCAGCTGCCCTCATCCATTGTTCAGATGTTGCTCATTCTGCAGGTGAGGCCCTGGTGGAGATGCATCCCCAAGGCTGAGAGAAGAAGAGAAGGGATTAGGGGGAAGGAACCAAGTGACCAGAACACCTTAGCTTCGTGTAGTGTCTGTCCTTTAGTTGCTTATGTTCCTTTGTCACTGCGCATCTTTAAGGTCCCTGGCACTGTGCTGGGATCTCAGTGGGGAGGGAACAGCAACCCCTGTCACTCACACAGTGGATACCCTTCTCTCCTCTCCTCTGTCAGGGAGTCACAAGTTATGAATAACAACAAGCACCCACTGCAATCTAGGTCAAGCCAGACCAGGACTCACTGGAAGGTTCCTGGGGCAAATGGACTTCCCAAAGCACTGAACTAGAGGGAGACCATGGTCAGGCCCCAAAGCCACAGTTTTTCTCCACCTACCAGTCTCCGCTCTGTCTGGTCTACCTCAGTTCTCTCTGCTGCTGCCTCTCCTGGCCTTGCCTAGCCTCTCTTGGACTCGGCCTTTCTCTGCAGAATTGCATTCTGTGCTTTGGTTCACACCTGATCAAACATGCCCATCATAGCTGATGTGTTTCCACCAAGAGACAACCCCAGATGGTTGTCTAGCATCTCTTCGTCCTGATTCTAAATAAACAATAGGAAGATGAGCTCACATTTACTGCTTCCTGCCAGGCATGGGCCAAAGACTTTATTAAGTGTGTTGCTCTCTGAATCAAGCAATCCAAATGACTACACGATGAGGTGGACATTGTTGTTGTTCCCGTTTTACAGGTGAGGAAAGTGAAACTCAGGGCGTTTACATGCTTGCCCGAGGTCCCTCCGCAGGGTGCTAAGATTCAGAACTATGTGCACTCGGGGAAAAGATGTTGATTGCTCCAACTTGGGCTACAGAACTCCCTTCAGCACAGCCAGCAACGACCTTGAATAGGATCAAGGAGTACAAACATGGCCTCAGTGATCCCAGTCCTATGGATGGGGGTACATACTTCTCAAGAAACAGGGCTTATGGGCTAGGGACATCCCCAAAAGGAGGTGACTAACCATCCTTCACCTCTGTACCAATTTCAGATCCTGCAGTATCAGCTCTGAGCCCGTCCATAGGGAAGACAGTTCCATCTGTGGTCAGGCAGCCTGTTACCCCAGGCGGTCTTCTCAGCAGGGGTGGGACAACAGCCGTGGGGCCCTGATATCTCCCTTTCCCTTTGGCCATTCTCTTCCTGTTCTCTAGTTGGACCATGCTTCTAGGCATTCTCCCCCCTTCCTGAAATCAGAGTGGAGGAAGAGTTGCCTCATAGGATGAGAGTGGGCTGGAATGCCAGGCCCAGTGTTATGGCAGGGAAGGAGAAGGAAAGGAGTGGAAAAGTGTGTGTGCAGCTCATGTCTGAGGAGCAGAAAACAGAGCTTGGATCCCGAATAAGGAACCTAGAAAACGGGCTCCTGGGGGTTCGGATAGGAAGATTAGGAAAGTCAGGTTTCCACCCTCTCATTTCCGTGTATAATTTAGGGATGAGAGGTGATTCCTCTTTTGTTGTTTTCTTGGGGGGAAGGAGAGTTTAGGGAAAGGCTCTCACCTGTGAACAGTAGACCAGGAGGGCTTTAATAAATTCGAACATTTCAGGCCCTGTGCCCAACAACCCAGCAATCATACAAGAAAGCTGTCATCGTCCCCCACGAAGTCCCTAAAAATGGTTAGTCTGCTTTCCCAGGGAACTCTTCCTGCTTCCACCCTGGCCCCCACCCCACTTTGTTCTCCGTGGGGCAGCTTCAGACTCTTCAGCTGTCCACAGCCATCTTAAGAAAACAGCCCAAGTCTGTACCCTGGCCTCTGGCCCCTCCCACTCCCCAGCCTCACTGGAATCCGACTTCCCAGCTGTTGAGCTCTCGGGGACAGCCACACTGGCCTTCCTGGCCTTTCCCTGTTATGCCGGGACCTTTGTGCTCCAGTTCCGTCCACCCAGAACGCTGGGTTTCCTGTGGCCCACCAGCCCCCTCCGGTCAAGGTAGATCTGTGTGTCTTCTTCCTCTTCTGCCTTCAGCACCCAGCACAGTCTTGGGCACATAGTAGGTGTTAATTAAACATTTGTTCAGTGAATGAGGGCACCAGGTAGTAAGAGCCGGAGTAGCACTGAACCCAGGTCTCTGGCCTCAGTCTTCTTGGTGGTGACCATCACACAGGGATTCCAGCCTTGGCAGGAGAAGTATAGTTGGAGAAACTCTGGTTGTGACGAATTTCTGGGAAGTCAGGCAAGGAAATGGTCTCCATTTGCCCTTTTCATAGGTGAGGGGGAGGTTCAGAGAAATGGCCAAGTAGCCCACGGTCACATCTTAATTTTTAAGAGATGAATTTGTCACTCATTCCTCAGCTCTTGCTTTTTCTACCTTTCCACTCAGCCTTTTGGGGCTACCACTGCCTCCCCTGCCCCCTGCAGTCTCCTGGGGTACTTGGAAATGTCCTTGAACTTTTAAGATGGTCCTTCTCTAACACAGAGCATTTGGCATCATTTCCCCGGGGCCCTCCTGGGACTAGTTCTACTGGCCCATGTCCTTCCTCCCTCTGGGACTTACAGAACCTGGAGCTGGGAGTGTGACAGTGACACACACAGGTCTTTCCCCAGACGAGGTCCATCTTCCTGAGCAAGGATGGCAGCTTCTGGGTCTGAGTGGAACTTGCAGGTTGCACTGCCCTAGGACCATTCCCGCTGCAGGAAATGCGGCCCCTTCTCTCCCCAGCCCACCGCTCTCTACATCGCCACGAGGTCTGGGCCCATTCTCCCTGCATGACTCTTACAGGGCTAAGAGCTGTTTCTCAGGCCTCCCTCTCTCCCTTTTCCAGTGCGCTTCCAAAATGTCCCCGATCAGACCCTCCCCTTTCCACAACACACAGGCGGATCAAACTTTTCTGCTGTGTGCAGTGTGGTTCTGGCCTCAGGCTGTCCCAGGAAGGGGCTGAACTGGAGACTTTAACCAGCGTGGAATCTGGTTCCTCCTGCCAGGTGCAGGCCAGTCCTGAGACCCCCCTAGGACAGTGCCCTGTGAGGGGTCCCAGCCACCAGGCAGGGTGAGCGACCTGTGCTGTTGCCCAGGGCCCCACACTCAGCAGGACCCCATCTTGGTTTAGTTCTCTCCCATTGCCATCTTGAATTCCTTAGTAATTTTTGAAGAAGGGACCCCGCATTTTCATTTTGCACTGGGCTTTGCAAATATAAGCCAGTCCAGCAGCCAGGCTGAGGGTTGGGGGGCAGTTTTTGAGGGCTGTGTGCAGGCCACGTCTCAGAAGCTACCCTGGGAGGTAACCGCCCTGCTCCAGATCCTGTGTTTCTTACCCACTGTGCTCCCATCTCCTGCCGCTGTCCCTTTCTCTGTCATCTCTCTCTATTTAGCGCTGATAAGTTGTAGGAGGGTAAGGCTGGGGAGAAGGGGAGAAGTCAGATGAGAAATATCCTGTAGGAAAGACCATGGGGAAAGTTTCCTTGGCTCTGAAGCCCACTCCAGGTGGTTTGGGGGCTGAAACTGCTCAGCTTTGGAAACCTGGGGTGGGTCCCGGAGTGCATGAACCTCTCCCTTCTCCTGCCTGGAGGGTTCTCTTCCGTTTGGGTGGAAGTGTGTGTGCCTTCCTCAGAGACACACCTTTGCTTTTCCCCTTTGTTTTCCGCTGCCCGCGTTTCCGATGCTTCAGCTGGGGCTGAGCGGAACTGGAGCCAAGGGCACAGGGAAAACCCTCATGCCTTCTCCCCTTCACCACCTTCAAGCATCAGGCAGCCTTCATGGAAGCACTGTGGGTCTGAGGACCAGTCCCGTTTTCTCCACATGCCCTCCCTTCCAACCTCTTCCTAGGCCCAACCTCCAGGTCTTAAAGTTTCTGCACCAGAGCCTGCTGCTCAGCCTCCTTAGTGTTTCTTTAAAGCCATCCCCCTGGCCACCCCACCATCCCACCACCCCAACCATCCTGGAGCCAACAAGGGGCCAGGGCAGCCTGCTTCTTTGGGGGCATCCACCTCACCTGGTGGTCCCTAGCCTGCAGGATTGGCCCCTCCGGCTTTATTCCCCGACTGTCTCCCCCTGCAATACCCGAAACCCCAGTGCAGTGGTGGGTTCTTACTTTAAAGGGGGTGTTATTTAAAACAAATTCCTCTCTGAGAATTTGATGGGGAAGCTAGTTGGGCTGAGGACAGCCCCCACGGATCCCTGTCTCTCTGCTCCCCTGCAGGCCCTCAACATGAGAGCGTGGCCTGGAGTCCGTCCCAGTGGTCAATGGAGTCCCCTAGGAGTCTGCTGGTTTTTTAAGGAAACCATGGTTACTTCCCAGCTCCTCTCTGGATTTGACTGCTGTGGTCGTTGTTTTGGCTGGTGTTTGCTCTGGCTTTGGCTTGGAGGCCTCTGGTCATGCTGGGCTTCTGAACTGACTTCATCTTGGTGCTAAACATACATCTTGTTCCACAGAGACTCTCCCTTTCTTCTACTGCTCTGGACTTTTTCATATTCTGTCCCCCTTTCTTTTCTAGCCTGTTAACAAGTGTCAGTGAGGCGTGCGTGGAGCGAGACAGCCTGGGTCCCAGCCCTGGGTTTCTGCCAGTTACCAGCTGTGTTTTCCTGGGCAACTTGCTTAAACTCTCTGAGCCTGAATTTCCTCGTCTGTGGAATGGAGATGAGGAGAGTGTCACTATCCTCGGGTTGCTGGGAGGCCTCTGTGCTTTGACACATGTCACGTGCCTGCCTGCTGAGTGTGGAGCAGTCACTCACTGTGACAGTGAGGCTGGGGTACTATGGTTGGGACCACGCCTCAACCTTGGAGCTGGGGTGGGGACAGTCCTAACCCCACTGCGTTGGTGGGACCTGCGGGAGGGGCACCATGGCACCCACCATACACAGTTCCAGTCATGGTGACCCACAACAAGTGCCTTGGGCGTCAGGCCTCAGTTTCCTGTGTTGTGGTCACGAGGATGCTGCCTGCTGGTGCCACTGCCTTGAACAGAGCAGGAGGGCCAGCTAGCTCTGGTGACTTTGACTGACATTTGCTTCTCTTGGATGTTTGTTTCCAGAGCGTTCATGAGCCCACAGGCCCAAGTGAGGGTTATTTGCAGCTGGAGGAGCTGGTGAAGCAAGTGGTTTCTCCTTTCCTGGGCATCAGTGAGGAGCGCAGCGTCTCGGGCCCCATGTACACGCTGGGTAAGGGGCACAGCTCTGGAGCTGCCGGGAGCCTTGATGATCACACCACCATCTATGCTTTACTGGGCCCTGATCTTGTGCCAAGACGTTTGCTTCCGGTGCAGGCCCACACAGATGTGTGCATGTTGGTCCCTCCTGTTCTCCGGCTGGCCCGTGTGTCAGTACCCCCCTCCCCTCCGCCCTGCACTGAGATTCCTCCCCTGGGACTCATGCCTTCCTCCCTTGGGACTCATGCCGTGCCTCTGTGGTGGTGCTGGTCTGGTCCGCATCTTTGATCAGTGGCTTTGATCTTTTTCTCAGGCCTGCCACGTTAATTTTTCCTGTATGTGATACCAGAAACGAGGCGTTATTGCACCACTCCCACTTGAGTGAGGACACTGCCCATGGTCGTTTGCCTTTGAAAGCAGCTGGAAATGGGAAGCTGGCTCTGGCACACGTGGCCCGATGAGATGGAGCTGCTGCTCCCTACTCCATTTCTGGAGGTGTCGCTGGGCCTTCACACCAAGGAAAGGGGCTCCCGGATTTGGAGACCAGTCCTGCTGGGGGACTGTCTTGGTGTCCGGAAAGTTAGCGTTATTGTGTCAGGCTTGGTACTAGCTACCCCAGAGAAGCTAGAGATGAATCAATCAGGTTAGTTTTTTTATCTCAGTGAAACCTCAGTCTGGATGGGAAAATAGCTCTATAATAAGGCTTATCATAAAAGACGTTTCTCAGCTACCCTCTGAAACAAAAGCTCCCCAGATGTTAGAACAGTTTTTTGGCTGTTTCAGTCACTGGCATGATGTCTGGTATACAGTAGGCACTCAAAAATGTATGTTAGACGGATGGCATCTGTACCCTGAGGCCAGGGTGACCAGCACCCACACAGGTGCAGAGATGGAAAGAGATTCCCCGAATTCAGAACCTTTGGCCCCCTTCCTTGCTTGAATGGAACTAGAACTGAGATTCAAAGCAAAAGGGAGAGGAGCAGCCCCGGCGAGGTGCCCGCCCCTTCCTGGGCCTCTGCTGCAGAGCAAGGCAGGGCCAGCTGCAGTCTTCATGGTCTTGTCATGTTTCTCTGGAGACATCAGCTTAACCACAGCCACCACAAATCGGAGGGTGCTGGCCCCAGCCTGCTGCCTGCCAGGTTCTCCTCTGGCTCCCTCGCTCCCTCTCTCCCTCCCTCATTCCATGCAGGAGCTGGAACCAGTCTGGGTAGAAACCTACCCTCCTTGCTGTGACCAGGCGCTGTGTTGCTGTGACCTCCCTGGAGACCAGCTTCCCCCTCAGGCTCAGCCCACTGGTCACCTCCCAAGGCTCCCTGAGTGGGGCGGGAGGACCCAGGCAGATGTCAGGATGCCAGCAGGGGTGGGGGGGCCATGGCTGGGACTCCATCCATTGTCGCTGGGCCTAGAGCCAGGAACAAGGGTAGATGCAGAAGTTTGTTCAGTGAGGACTCACTCTAAGAGGGCTACCTTCAGTTTTCCAGCTAAACTAATCATACATACTTTGTCAAATTATGAAGCAAAGGCCTGAGATTTTATTCTTATACCAAGGCCACCCCTTGCCTTCTAAGATGTTGTCTCAGTAGGGATAGGGAGGGAAGGAAATGACCCTCTTTTGATTTGTTTTTTATTATTAATTCAGAAAACGCGTACTATGGCCCTGTTCCAGGCACCTTGTGAGGGGCTGCAGGTATATCTGTGAACAGAGCTGACCCAGCCCTGCCCTCTGCGAGCACAGTCCAGTGAGGAAAGTCACAAACAATAGACAATGACTCATCAGGGTACAAGTGCCCTGTGTGGGGATGTACAGGGGCCAGGGGCCCCACAGCAGGGGAACTTTACCTGGACAGGAAATCAGGAAAGGCTCCCCGGGGGAAGTGATGGGGAAGTGATATCTCTGATGGGACCTATAGGATGACTATGAGTTAGCTGAATAAACAGGAAAGGCAGACTGTCCCCGAGGCAAAGGGCAGGATCTCTGGGAGGGGTCTGGGGGGGGGGTAGCGGTTGCCGCATTTGAGGAACTGAAAGAGCTTCAGAGCTGCACAGTGGCTGGTGGCAAGGGAAGCCCCGGGCACAGGCAGCATCCTGGGCCCTGTGCTGAGAGGGCTGGGCACCATGCCACCAAGTAGGCACCACTGTTCCTGTTTCACAGGTGAGGGAAATGAAAATTGGGGTCACTTGGCTATTGGAGCCAGGCTTCCAAACCCCCACGCTATCTGCACTTTCCCACGAGTTCCACCTCACCCCCTCACCCCAGGAGGTGGGCCTTCCCTTTCATCCCCAGCCCAAGGGGTATCTGAGACCAGACACCTCCCCTCAAACCTCTGGGCACTAAAACTATCAAACGGCCACAGTGGTGCCCTGTCTTACTGAGGACACTCCTTTCCAGACTGACAGGCCTCTCTGGGCCTCCGTTTCCCCCTCATGTGAAATGGAGACAGTGACATTTATCCTGCCCGAGAGAGAGCCATGTCCAGATGACCTGCTGACATCAAGACTGAGGAGATGTGTTGGACACGAGAAACCCCTGTACCCACAGGAGGGCTCTGCCATCGTCCCCTGGGGCCTGACCCGGGCTAGGAGTGGTCAAGGGCAGCTGGATGATCATCTGAAAAGCTACCATGTATCAAATGCCTGTCCCATTCCAGGTGCTGGGACAGGCACTTGGCATGTATTCCTTCCATCCTGGCATGACCTGCAGGGGGTGGGGGGTGGGTAATGTGGTTACCTCTATCTCCGTGTCATTAAGACACATCCCCGGGGTCACACAAGGGAGGGAGGTGACCAGAGCCGGAGAGGTGGTTTTTCTAAGATGCTCCTTAATGAGTTTGACACCAGGATCCATGGGAAGACTCTCTTCCTGCCAGCCAGGCTCGTGGACTTGAGGGATGAGCCTCATTCCCTGGACATACAAGGCTTGCTGCAGGGAGAAACGATGAGCCTAGGGCTGTGTGGAGAGAGAGAGAGAGAGAGAGAGAGAGAGAGAGAGAGAGAGAGAGAGAGAGAGTGTGTGTGTGTGTGTGTGTGTGTGTGTGTGTGTGTGTGTCTCCCCTCCAAAGCTGTTATTTTTCTTGGGCAGTGGGGAAGAGAGGGATGATGATGACATCTTAAATAGGTCGATTTGTCAGAACCCAGGCCCCCATCCTACCTCTTTCCAGAAGTTCCCAAATTTTCCACGCCGCTGCCAGGCTGCTGACAGGCCCCTCTGAGCAAACACCCCCGGCTCCATTTCTCTTGCACAAAAAGCCCCCGCCTCCCACACACCCTCCCATTGTGTTTCCAGGGGGAGGGCCCTCTGCCTCCAGATACTGTAACGTCTCTTCCGGACAAGTAGGCATTCATGGGCTTTCAGGTGCAGCGGCCTGGAGAGGGATGCCCACAATGGACTTGGTGTGCAGGGGTCACAATGCCCGCATTATGGCCGCCACTCCGGTGGGGCCTGGCCGGTGAGCCGTGGAGATCAAAGGCCTGGGAACTGAGTCCCCAACAAAGGGCCGGAGGACCGCCTCACCCAGGCTTTCTTCTCTCAGCGGGTGTGAAAGGAGCTGCCACTGCTGGCTCCGTGCAGGGGGAGGAATGCCAGAGCTGGGTGGAGGTGGGCTGTCGGGGAGCCTGGTGCCTGAGGAAGGAAAAAAGGCTCCCGTCGCCCCATCCCGTGTGAAAGGCAGGAGGAGGCCCAGGGGTAGGTGGCAGCAGAGGGGGTGGGGTGGGGGTCCCATCCCTACTCAAAGGGCACCATGGCAAGGGAGGGACCCTTTTTTTGAGGCCCCAGGGGATACTGACAGCTTCATCCTTCTCTTAGTGGGAGGTTTCCTTCTCTGAGTGGCAGGACCGGGTCTTCCCTGGTGTGAAGAAGTGGGGGATGGCAAACAGCAGCGGTGTGGGGGAGCTGTCCATTTGAAGCCCTCCCAAGGGCACCCAGCGGGGGCTGGCCCCACTGGGGACACAGCTGACGCACTTGTCTGAGGGTTGCATCTGGAGTCTGGTGGGAATTCAGCAAGGAAGCACTGTCCGCCCAGGGGACTGGACACAGCCCCGAGGCCCCTGTGGTCTGGGCTCTGCTCACACCCGGTCTTGGGAACCAAAACATTTCACCCAGAAAGCAGAAGGAAGAGCTGGTGGCCTCTCCGGTGAGTCATCGCAGGGAAGGCAGGGAGCAGCAGTAAGGAGGGAGGTGGGGCCAGCCGCAGATGAGCCGGGCCTTGGAAACTGCAAGGGCTGCGCTTCAGCTGTGTGGCCCCGAGTAAGTTACTTCACGTGTCTGAGCTGCCAAGGGCTGAGCTCAGAGGAGAAGGGAGTTCCCTGCCTCAGAGCAGGACCCAGGCAGAGCTGCTACCGGCCATATTGTGGGCCCCAGCTATAGGTGGTCTGGCCCCTGGGGAACCATTCCAGATGAGGTGCTGCATGCCTCCCCTCCCTCTCCTGGGCCCCGGACCACATCCTGGCACTGGCCATGCTGTGTAGTCATGGCCTGATTATTTGTCGGTCTCCCCCTTAGACTGTGAGCTCACTGAGGGCAGGGTGCATGTGGTTCCCCTGGTAACCCAGGCCCCAGCCTAGACCTCTCAGTGAGTGAGTAGATGGCCAGTCTGGGTTCAGTCTGTCAATCACTCTCAAAGGAGCAGGCCCAGCTGAAATGACCCTTCTGCGTGACTTCTCTGAATTCCCACAGTGCTTTTGTGGGTATCTGCCTTGACATTGGCCATGTTGACCTGTTTGAATAGTAGTCTGTGTATAGGCCTCCCAGGGGTCACAGGCAGGGGCTCCGCTGTTGGCTCTGGGCTTGAGTCCTGGTTTCATCACTAACTGTGACTGGAAAGTTATGTAGCATCTCAACCTCAGGTGCCTTTTCTGCAAAATGGTCTCAAAGAGATTATGTGGGTGAAGCACATTCTTTTTTGATACAATACCCAGCACATAGTAGACGCTCAATTAATGACTGCGCCTAAGACAGCTCCCTCCCACACACACGCATCTGAGCACTGGGCTCAAGGCCCTTTGGCAGGCCTCATGTCACATTCATGTTTCTCTTTCTCCTGTGGTGAGCACGGCATTTTGCACTTTGTAGCTCAAGAAGTATTTGTTGCGGGGCAGGGGGAGGAGGTGTATACAAGAGTCACGGGGACCCCATCCTCAGGTTGCCCGCCCTCACTCTGGCCCCAGCTCTCAGTAGCAGCCCCACTGACCTCTCTTGTCAGTTTGCCGCCTGCCAAACCCTCCAAGGTCTTTGGGCTGCTGGACTAGCCATGTCAGAGAGGTGGACGACATCCAGGCACCCATCCAAGACAGCTTTGGTGGCTCATTCTACCAGGTTGAGGTCCGTGGATACCGCCAGGTGCATCCCATTTCTCCCGGAGATGCTGCTTGTATCTGCCACTCACATCTGTCCCCCATGCCCTCAAGTTACCTGTGCCCGGGCCCCCGCCTTTGTTCTGGCCCTTTCCTCTTCCTGGACCTGCACGGAGGAAATGCCCAGCGAGCAGTCTCACCCCATCTCCAGCCAGGCGGGTTGGAGCGTTAGGGCCACAACACGGGTTTGCAATTGCCGATCTCAAGTGTTTGCGTGTAACAGCAGCAGGAAAGAAATGAATTGTTTTCAAGGGCATCTTTAAAGGATGGTTCTTTAATGGGGTCTCTGCTTCTCTGAACTCTCCTGGTGCTTCTGTTTTATAGGTATCGATTTTGTGATTGTAAAAGTAATACATGGTTATTGTAAAAACGTGGGGACATTATAGAAATGTGTGGCTTCAGAGAAAACCTCTGCCACAGTCTGGCGTAGATGTTCCCTGGCATTTTGTAGCCTATTCTTTCTTTGTCATTGATTAAGAGGTCTTGACCCCCCCACTATTTCCTCCTTAATTACGGCCTTGGCTGGTTTTTCTCTTGCAGCCAGGCGCCACTCCCGGGTCCGGTCCAAGGTTACTGTCCTGAACTACGCCTCCCCGATGGCCACCATCAGCCGGCCACTGAATGAGATGGTCCTGACCCCTCTGACAGAGCAAGAGGGGGAGGCCTACCTGGAGAAGTGTGGCAGCGTCCGGCGGCACACGGTGGCCAATGCCCACTCGGACATCCAGCTGCTGGCCATGGCCTCCATGATGCACCCAGGCTTAGGCGAGGAGCCTGGTACCGAGGACAAGTGCCTGCTTCTGCCGCCCAGCTTCTCCCCGCCCCACCGCCAGTGCTCCAGTGAGCCCAACATCACTGACAGCCCTGACCAGGTGGAAGAGGTGACCGAGGGCAGCCAGGAGGACTCGGAGGCGAACAGTGCTTCTCTCGGCTGAATGCCCACCTCTGGGACGTTCCAGCTCCTGCCTAGCAACCAGGATGAGGCCAGCTCCATCCTGTGAATCACCACGGGGCTCCTTTGGCAATTGCTACCTTCTGTCTTTTGGGGGACAAGCCTAGCCTAAGTGCCCTAGGGGAAACCTAGTTGTAAACCTCTCCGTTTTCGTGACTGTGACCACCTCTTCGCAGCCACACGGACCCAACTGCCTAATGTTCACTTGCTGACTTCCAACCTTGACTGTCTGACTCGGATCCTCATCTCTGGGCTTTCCCCCTCAGATATTGGACTGTCGGATGGTCCCAACGATGTATCCCAGTGCCCTTGGCATTGCCATAGCAGTAGGTTATCTGAGCGGCACATGAAGCCAGCAAGGATGTGTTGGCTTTTGGAGTTCCCCTTTAGGTCTGGTGAGGCAGAGGCTTGTGGATGAAAAGATACCTCTCCTCCCCTGTGTTTGTTTGTGGGGAGGGAAAGTAGAAAGCAGCCCCTACCTGCCAGGGCTCTGGGAAAGTGCCTTCCTTGTTTCAGTTTCAGAATTGTTGGGAAAGAGTTGCCCACTGGTGGTAGGGTCCCTCCTCACCTACATCTGGGTCTGGGAGGGCCAGGAGGCTGGAGAAACCTGGCTTTGATTAAGCCTCTGCTTTTCCCCCTCAGGTTGCCTCCCAAGCTCAAGGAACTAACCTCCCTGGTGGAGAAGCTGATGCCTTCATCTCTTTTACTTTAGAAACTGACCGTTTCCTGTTTGTTGTGGGTGAAGGGCCGGCTGATACCGACCAACTAGTGTGTTCCTGGATTTGACTTGAATTTTTAAAATGTGCATCGTCTCAAAAACAACTGTTTGCAAATATTTGCACATGGGATATTTCACTGCTCCTTTCTGAGGGGTTGTGTCTTCAAGCTAAGAAATAAGGAAGCCCTCCAGGGAAGGAGGCTAGATGAGGTTCGGGGGTGAAAGTGGTTCATGGTGGGCAGGGTCCAGAGGCTGCGGAACTCCAGCAGCTGGATTCGAATCCAGAATGGCCTGTGTTTGTGAGTGTCATGGTTTGTAGGAGAAGCTGCCGCGAGGTAGGGAGACAGCTTGCCTTGTGGGCAGAGGGTTGTGGTAAATGGATTGTCTCTGTGCTTTCCAGTCGGGGGAGGTGGAGGAGATGCTCGGGGGAGGTGGAGGAGATGCTCGTCCCCTGTCATTAAAGAAGGATCCAGATGCCCTGGGGATTTTTAACATGCGAGGTCTCCAAACGCTGCTGGAGCAGCAGGCTCTGGTACTGTGCTCTCGCCTCACTCACCCTGCTCCCCCAGGTCTGGGCTTGTTATCCAGCTCGAACCTCTGTTCCTTTCTTTGTGTTCACCTGTTGGCCCCACTCGCGACAGCTCCAGAAGAAAGGAGAAGGCTCCTCTGGACTCTTCTGGCACCCTCTAGGTATCCTGTTAGGCTTGGAAGCTTTGTGAATAAAATCTCGGAGACGTGAGTCAGCTTGGCTTCCACTGTGGGGGGAGGTGGCTCCAAGGGCAGGGGACAGTTGCTCACCAAAGCCTTGATACTGTTTCCCTTCTGTGTGAAGATCTAAAAAGTGACCAGAGTTGTGCTTCTGAGGGCTTGTGATGCGGGAATTGTGTTTAACGAGCTGTTTCACGTTCATCCTCCTGCGAGAGCGACAGGAAGGAGGTGTTCAAAGGAGATCTGAGGATTTCGAGCCTTGGGGTGTGTGTTAGATTCAGTCCGCAGATTGACTGCATGCATTAGCAGATGGAACGTCAGTAGGTAACAACCTGACAACTGATTTAACTGGTGGCTTCTGTCCTTTGGTACACTAAGCACGGGGGACCGGTATTTATCGATCTGGGCCAGATAATTAATGATGCTTAGGTTTGTTTGTTTGTTTTAGTTTACAACATTAGCAATACACGTTTTTAAATGCCTTTTCTGTACAGCAAATGACCCTGATGAGGACAGCAGTCCCTCAGTCAAATGTGTGAGCTCTTAGGTGCAGACGGGGAGTGCTGGTCCAGACCCAGCGGACTTAGTTTTGCCGATAACTGTTAGCCAGTCCGCAGCTTCACCTGGATGTACATGCCTGAGGTTTGCACAGTAAATATTTCAGACTGTGCACATGAAAATTTTGTTCACGTTCACGCGCATTTTAACACTCTCAGAGCTGATGCAAGAGGGACAGCTGTGGTGTTTCAACCACTGCTTTGCCCTTGATGAGATGAAGATTCATTTTTGTTGTGTAAGCCGGGGTGTTCCTGCGGCTGAGGTTTACGGACAGGAAGCGATCACGACTCTAAACTCTGAGTGAGCTCACAAACCCAAGCCCTTGCATGGTGTCTGTTTCCAGCACAGATTCAATAAACATCATTTTGTACACGTTACCTGCCCTGTGCCCATGCGTGGTGCCTTGATGGAATTTGCGAGCGCGGCAGCCCGTCATGTGTCCTGTCCTTATACTCCCTGTCTCCACGTCCCTTTTTCTGCTGCCTCTCCTCCTCCCCAGGATTAGGCAGCAGCCTCACTCCAGCCAGTCTCCCTGGGTTTTGTTTGCATGCTTGTTTGGATTGGCAAGTCCTTTCCTGAGAAGAGGGCCTGTCTGCGGAGCTTGGAAAACACCGAACAAAGTCTGAGAAGGCAGCACCTCTTCTCACACCCGCTCGGTCTCTTCCCGGAGTGTCTGAGCTGGAGGGGACACTTACTCGTATTTATTCATGGACTGTCTCGGATTCTTCTCCGGTTCTGTTTGGCAGAGAGAATGTATACTTCACTCTTGGCATAAGTTTCCCTAGGACGGCTGCAGCAGCTAAGCCTGAGACCTCTGGAGGTTTAGTACAAGCATCTCCAGAGGTGTGACCTGAACTGACTGAAGGTCCTGGAGGACGTGAAGGGGAGTGTGTGCACTTTTGTTGAGTATTCAGAGACTAACTATGGCAAGTGGCCGTGGAGCATTCTGCCTCGGTAGATTTCGTGCCATTGGTGCGCCCCCATCTTCACTCACCCATCTGCTCGTCTACCCTTCATGGATTTGTGGAGCTGCCCCTCTGTGTAGGCACTTTCTTGGGCTGGGGATGCAGGGATGGATATGACCAAGGTGCCTGGTTTTTTGGAGCTTACCATCTAATGAGGAGGGGCTAGCAGTCAAGTCAACACAGGAATTTCAGGTAATGGACAGCACCGGATGAAATCAAGTGGCAAAACGCAGTGACTAGAGGGTGACCTCAGGTGAGGTGTCTAGGGAAGGTCTCTGACATTGAGCTGAGACCTGAGTGAGAAGGAGCCAGCCTTAGAACCTGCTTTCATTTTCTATTACTGCCATAACAGATTAGTAGCTCACAACAACACGTTTATTATCTTAGGGTGCTGTAGGCTGCAAGTCTGACCTGGGACTCACTGGGCTGAGGTCGGGAGAATCCACTCCCTCGCCTTTGCCAGCTTCCGGAGGCTGCTGTGCTCCTTGGCTCCTGGCCCTCCTCCATCTGTAAAGCCGGTAACGGCAGATTGAATCCCTCTTACATCCATCACACCAACCTACATTCTACTCTACCTCCCTCTTCCACTTCTAAGGACCCTTGTGGTTCCATCGGGCCCATCCGGATAATTCAGGATGATCTTCATTTCAAGATTTCTGTGGGCCCTGCGTCTGCTATGCCCTGTGCTACACCCTGTGCTGATGTTGCTCCTAGTAGTAGAAAGGCCAGCCACATGGTGGGACCCCGGAAGGATGAGACTGCACTGGACAGTGGGCGAGGGTGGGGCTGGTCTCAAGAGTCCAGGGCAGACTGTCTGGCCTGGCCCAGAGGCCTTGGAGCCTGGCCTCTACCCACCAGGGCCTGGACTTCCACAGTGGCTATGTTTCCGGAACCCCTTGCTCAAATCTCTCTTACTCTCCATCTCGTACGCCTGTCAGGCCCTCATCACCCCATTTGGACCTCTTTGGCTTGGTACCAGTTTGCCTGCAGACTTCATCTCTCCCTATGGACATCCCCAACTGATTTTTTTCTAAAATGCAGCCCCTACTTAAAACGTCTCCCTGGCTTTCAATAAAATCGACACACCTGAGCTTAATTTCAAGGTTCTTCCCAAGCTGACCCCCACCTGCCTTTCTAGCCTCCTTTGCTACCCTGACTGTTCCCTGTCCCAGGAGGCTGCCTTCCGCCTTCACGGCCTCCATGCTTGAACCTGCTGCTCCCTCCCTTCTCTGGGTACAAAGAGCCACTTCTATCTGTACACATTCTCAGGCACTGTCCCAGGAAGGCAAGGATAGGTAGGATTTCTGTTTGCGTGACCTGGCCTAGCAAAACACAGTTTGAAGTCGTGTGTTGAATGAGTTAGTGAGAAAGTGATAATTCTGACCTTCACAACTCCCTCCGCCCCAGGTTATTTATAGAGAGGACCTTCACCCTCTTTCCTTTCTCCTCAGGCAGGGCCCTTCCCCATGCTGCTCTCTGAGCATATTCCAGCTGAGGTTGTGTGGCCAGATGACCCTGTGAGCACAGGCGGGGCCGGGTCTGAGTCCTTCCTGCTCCGGCCAGGGCTGCCACGTCCCTGCCGAGAGCTAACCCAGGGTCCACAGGGCTGCTGCTTTGCTCCTGGCCCTGTCCCCTTTCTGTCTAAGAAATTTCTCTGGGGCCTGGAACACATGCCTGAGGGAGGGAGGGAGCCAGGGCCCCCATTGTCTGCAGCAGGGCCATGTCGTTGAAGAAACCCTCCTGCCAAGAAGAATGAGGAAGCCCCTGCTGGCTCACTCAGTTAGTTAGAGCATTGCCCAGACATACCAAGTTCAGGAGTTTGATCCTCGTCAGCGTGGTCAGGCCATGTATGTACAAGAAGCAACCAGTGAATGCACAAATAAGTGGAACAACAAGGTAATGCCTCCCCTCTGTGTCTCTCTCTGGCAATAAACAAAAAAAAATAAAAAAAAAGAGGGAGCGTCCCAGGCCAGTGTGCCCCTAACCAACCTCCCTGCCTTCACTCAGGACCCAGCACAGAGGAGACTCATACTCCATGGGCCTGATATGCCGAGCACTGTGGGAACGATCCTCACAACAGCCACGTAAGGCAGGTATCACCCCCATTTCACAGGTGGGGGAACTGAGGCCTGGGTTTTCTAGGTGATGGAGCTGGGACTCAGCCCCAGGTTCTTCCACTCACACCCAGTGGTCATCCTCTCTATTCCGTGAGGAATCCTGGCTTGACAGAGGGTGAGGAGGCAGTACAGATAAGGCCAGGGCTCTAAGGCAAGCTGGTATAAGAGAGGAACCAAGCTGTCTCTCCTGTTTTCCTCCAGCCACTTCTAGAAAACCTCATGGTGAAGGGAGTGGGGTGGGGGGACTCTGGTGTCCTAGACAGCAGACTTCTTATGTGGAAAAGATTTCAGTGTTTTTTTTTTTCCTTCAAAATTAATAAGTTGAAATTTGGCTTTAAAATAAAATATTTTAATACATTAAATAATCACTTAACAAATAATACAATTAATAATCTTATCTTTAGAATTAATATTCAATTTAAGACAGAAATTTAAAAATCCTTTTTTTAGGTTTTTAAGTTTGGCTTACAAATTTTATTATTTTATAAGTCTAGCTGATTTTTGCAATAACATTGGTGGAGGCTTTGACTAGTAGTGCCTGGGTCTCTTCACTAGCTTAGCTCAGCACTTCAAAACACTTTTAAATGCATTTATAAATTGAACGTATTTATTTCTTTTTTAAGTATTTCAGTTTTTCTGACAACATGCAAAATCTCCCCAAGTCCTAAGTTCTCCTAGGAACTAATAAATTCAACTTCCAAGGAAGGCAAACTTTAAACATCCTTATATTCTACTGAAACTTAGATGTCACCATAAACAAAATCACAAGTCACCGAACAAGTCACTAAAGTAGTCACTGAACTACACATTTGAACGTGGAGCTCTGCCACTGGCACCGTCATGGGCCTTGTTGCCCGAAGTATCACACGTCTCTAAAACACCAACTACGCACAGGTTCCTTTCTCACTTAAAAATATTAGTTCTGTAGTTTTGTTCCTCTTACACCTTTCTATGCTTAACCCCCATCTTCCTGGTGTGTGGGTGGTTAAGCTATTGTGTCTCAGCTCTAGGCTTTTTCCATATTTTGGGATGCTAGGCTGGGAGGCTGCACACTACGTTCCTGCTTCGTTAGCTGGTCCCTGTTAGCTCTGACAATGGGGGGCGCTGGAGGGGGGCTGGTGGAGTGAGAAAGTGCCTCTGTCAGCATCGCCTGGGTGCAGTAGCAACAGGTGGCTTTGCCGTTTTTCACATCCCCAGAACTAGCTTCAACAGCTTCCCACAGCTGGCCCAGCCCCTCCTCAGAAGCCTGAATTCTGGCTCTCAGGGCCACTCCTCCAACCCTGTGAACTTCAGTCACCTCCAGCTCTCCCTTTTGTTCCCCCATGTCTAAGGGTGGCAGTTGCTTCCTGTAGCTACCACTTCGAGGATTCCTCTGTGTCCCTGCTTTGCCATTTTATTTGTCCAAAACCTGATTCGTAATTGTTGGTATTAAACACTCTGTTGAAATGATGGGTGAGGCTTTTGACCCCTGAATAGACCCTGACCCAGGAACAGGGGTTGAAAACTGCACACTCCCTAAAGAAGACAAGGACCATCCCAGTTAACTGAGGTTGCTCATGACCAGAAATTTCCTCTGGATGTGAGCCCCAGAGCTGCAGACTCTCAGGGTTATTCTTCTCACCCCCACCCATCTAAGGAAACTAGTATTTCGTGTAATTTTTGGTAATTCATGATATTATTGGGAAAGTGAACTCAGTTCTTGTCCCCAACAGCACCTGGATGACATGTATGGTGGCCTAGTCAATAACTTCATAATCTAAAAATGTGCTCTTGCAGGCAGTTGCCTTGCACAGGTGCCTGGTTCTTCACTCTACCCTCAAAATCACATGCCCCTCACCAAGTCACTCATTACATTGCTTCTTAATGTCCTTGGTCTTTTGCCCTACATTTGATGACCTTTGAGAAGAAGCCTGAGCAATGTAAGTATCTTGAATCTTAATAGGCTCCAGAATTCTTTCATAGTCTCAGGACCAATAACTTTTAAGAAATACCTAAGCTTCTGTTTTATATCAGTGAAATATCTCAGATAGTTTTGTCTGGGATCCATCTTATGAAGTCATTCCATTTTTTGTAGACTGATCTAGGATCAAGTCAATTGCCTGTCAACAAAAACTTTTGCTGCCCATTCTAAGGTAGTTTGAAGACAGGCTCAATAAATGGAAATAACATAAGGCTTCTGGTTCTGGCTGTAGGGGAATGGTTTTTCTCAGATTAATCTTCCTGCCAAAATACTTATAAAAGTTGGACAAAATATATAAAGTAATTGTTTGAAGGAATTGGAGAGCACCCAGTGCAGGCAGGATTTGAGAGGCTATGATCCCTAAGAGAAGGGAAACGTATTTGGCAATCTTCACATTCATCCTGGTTTTTCCTGAGGGCATTTTGCCAAGTCACTGATGGGGGTGGGCAGTAGGAAGAATGGTGATAGCAGAAGCAGCAGCCTTTCTGGGCTGAGATCAGAATGTAAGGCTGCCAGAGTAGCTGGGACTTGAAGGGAGAATGATGGAGAGGGCTTAATGAGAAAGCTACTCTTCACATTGTTGGCTGACTCCTAAGCTGAGCATGCAGTGAGAACTCCAGGAAACCCTGCAGAAAACAACTGCTGGAAAGCTAAAGAGGTGAATGGATGTCAGCGGCTGAGGAGATAGAGGTTCAAGTCCCACTGAGGTAGAGTGGTTTTGGTCAACATCCTGGGCTTTGGGTTAAGACTCCAGAAAGGTGACTCTCTAGGAATAAAAGCCGTGCTCAATAGAAAGATGGTAGACTAAAACACAACTATATCCATAATTACATTAAATGTAAATGGACTAAATGTTCCAATGAAAAGACAAAGATGGTCACACCAGATTAATAAATAATATGCTGTTTGTAAGAGACACTTTAAATGGTGGGACACAGAAAGACTGAAAAAAAAAGATGGGAAAAGATATATGCCATGTAAATGCTAGCAAAAGAAATCTGGTGTGGCTAATTTAGAGTCATGCAAATTTCACAATGATAAAGGGTGACTCAAAAGAAAGATACATGATAATACATAAAGTGTCATTTATTGGTCATCAATTATGCCAGACACCACCCTAAGTATTTCACATTCATGGTTTTGTGTGATCCTCTGCTGAATTTTATGAAGTAAACATCATCATCCTCATTAGAGGAAGAAGTTGAAGCTTTGAGAGACTGAGAAATTCACCTAAGGTCACACCACTAGAAAATAATGGACAAGATTCAAACCTGGTTCTGTCTGACCTCTTGCCAAAGAGCTTATAATCGCTGCTCTGCTTTCTAAGTACCACGTTGCCCATTGGAGGGGACCCCTGAGCACACAGGAGAGGACATTCTGTGAAGACTCCAAGAACTCTGGACTGGAAACCCTTCAAGAAATAGATCATCTGACTCCCTCACACATGTACATGCATCACACACACACGTACATGCACCTGTGTAAATGCTCTGCTCTTCCATATACATGATCCCCAAAGATACAGAGACCTTTCAGTTTATGAATATTGAAGCCTGACTTCTTTGAATTTCTTAGTGCAAGTTCTCAAGAATATGGTCTGGTTTAAAGAATCATGGATTTGCCCCCGATTCAGTCAATTGGCCAAACTCCCCAGAGAAACCGGGGGATGCTATTGATAATTTAGTCTTTCTCCTCTGGTACTCTGCTGCCACTATGGTCACTGAAATCCTTTTTCATGTCCAGCAACTAGGTGACCTTTGAAAAGTTACTGAACCTCTCTTTTCTTCTATAAAATACAGTTAATTACACCTACTTTGCAGAGGAAAAAAAGACATATATATATATATATGTGTGTGTATATATATATATATATACACACTTACATACATGTGTATGCATTTGCACACATATAGGTTAATTTAGGCTCTTCCTGAGTAGTAAAATCATGAGGGTTGATAGCAGCATTATGCGTAACAGCCCCAAAATGGAAACAACCTTAACATCCATCAATGGATGAATAGGGTAGACAAAATAAGATATGTCCACACAGTGAAGTTCTATTTGGCAATAAAAAAGGAATAACCTATTATACATATTACATAATGGACAGACTTCAAAACATTATGCTGAGTGAAAGAAGCCAGACACAGGAGACCACATGTATAATTCCATTCATATGAAATGTCCAGCAAATGCAAATTTACCAAGACAGAAGATAGATTAGTGGTTGCCTGGGGGGTGAGGGGGATGAGGATTAACTATAAATGGGCATCAGGGTTCTTATTGTGGGGATGGAAATGTTCTAAAATTGATTTATGATTTAGTTACTTACAAAGTTACTAAAAGCCTTTGAACTGTACACCTAAAATCTCATTTTTTCTTTTTCATGAACTTCATATTTTTTCACTTTTTTTTATTGTTCAAGTACAGTTGTTTCCATGTTCTCCCCCACCCCCCCCCCCACCCAAGCCGTCCCCACTTCCCACCCTTGATCCTACCCCCCTTTGATTTTGTCCATGTGTCCTTTGTATATGTTCCTGAAAACTGTTCCCCCTTTCCCATTATCTCCTCACACCTCCCCTCTGGTTACTATCAGTTTGTTCTTAATTTCAATGTCTCTGGTTATATTTTGCTTTCTTATTTGCTCTGTTGATTAAGTTCCACTTATAGGTGAGATCATATGGTATTTGTCTTTCAACTGCCTGGCTTATTTCACTTAGCATAATGCTCTCTAGTTCCATCTATGCTGTTGCAAAGGGTAGGTTCTCCTTCTTTCTTTCTGCTGCGTAGAATTCCATTGTGTAAATGTACCATAGTTTTCTGATCCATTCATTTACTGCTAGGCACCTAAGTTGCTTCCAGCACTTGGCTATTTTAAATCGTGCTGCTATGAACATTGGGGTGCATAGGACATTTTGGATTAGTGTTTCAGGATTCTTAGGGTATAAAACCCCAGCAGTGGAATTGCCGGGTCAAAAGGCAGTTCTATTTTTAGTTTTCTGAGGACATTCCATACTGTTTTCACAGTGGTTGCACCAGTCTACAATCCCACCAACAGTGCACTAGGATTCCCTTTTCTCCACATCTTCTCCAACACTTGTTGTTTGTTGATTTGTTTATGATGGCCATTCTGACCAGTGTGAAGTGGTATCTCATTGTGGTTTTAATTTGCATCTCTCTCATTGCTAGTGATGCTGAGCATCTTTTTATATGTCTCTGGGACCTCTGTATGTCCTTTGAGAAGTGTCTGTTCAAGTCCTTCACCCAATTTTTATTTGGGTTGTTTGTCTTTCTGGAGTGGAGTCATGTGAGTTCTTTATATATTTTGGAGATCAAACCTTTGTCTGAGGTATCATTGGCAAATATGTTTTCCCATATAATTGGTTCTCTGTTCATTTTAATGCTGTTTTCTTTAGCCATGCAGAAGCTTTTTATTTTGATGAGATCTCATTTGTTTATTCTTTCCTTTATGTCCCTTGCTCTAGGGGACATATCAGATAAAATTTTGCTGAGTGGAATCTGAAATTTTCTTTCCTATGTCTCCTCTAAGACTTTTATGGTGTCATGACTTATATTTAAGTCTTTTATCCACCTTGAATTTTTTTGTGTATGGTGTAAGTTGATTGAGTTTCATTTTTTTGCACGTAGCTGTCCAGCTCTCCCAACACCATTTGTTGAAGAGGCTATTTTTACTCCATTTTATGCTTCTGTCCCCTTTGTCAAATGTTAATTGATCATAGAGACTTGAGTTTATTTCTGGGCTCTCTAATTTGTTTCATTGGTCTATATGTCTGTTCTTACACGAATAGAGGCTGTTTTGATTACAGTGGCCTTGTAATACAGTTTGATGTCAAGTATTGTGATCCCTCCTATTTTGTTCTTCTTTCTCAAAATTGCTGTGGCTATTTGGGATCATTTATGGATCCATATAAATTTTTGAGATGTTTGTTCTATATCTGTGAAATATGTCATTGGTACTTTAATAGGGATTGCTTTGAATCTATAAATTGCTTTGGGTAGCATGGACACTTTGATGATGTTAATTCTTCCAATCCATGAACATGGTACATGCTTCCATTTGTTTATGTCTTCCTTAATTTCTTTCTTCAGTGTTGTGTAGTTTTCTGAGTACAGTTCTTTTACCTCCTTGGTTAGGTTTATTCCTAGGTACTTTATTTTTCTTGTTACTGTATCAAATGGGATCTTTTTCCTGATTTCTGTTTTTGATATTTCATTGTTGATGTATAAAAATGCCTTCAACTTCTGAATATTGACTTTGTATCCCACTGTTCTGCCAAATTCACTTATTAGGTCAAGTAGTTTTTTGGTGGAATCTATAGGATTTTCTATGTACATTATTATGTCGTCTGCAAACAGTGACAGTTTTACTTCTTCCTTTCCATCCAGTTTGAATGCCTTTTATTTCTTTTTCTTGTCTGATTGCTGTGGCTAGGACTTCCAATACTATGTTGAACAGGAGTGGTGAAAGCAGACATCTTGTCTTGTTTCTGATCTTAGTGGGACAGCTTTTAGTTTTTGCCCATTGAGTATGATGTTGGCTGTAGGTCTCTCATATATAGCCTTTATTATGTTGAGGAATGCTCCCTCTATTCCCATTTTGCTAAGTGTTTTTATCATAAATGGGTGCTGTACCTTATCAAATGCTTTTTCTGCATCTATTGATGTGATCATGTGATTTTTGTCTTTTGTTTTGTTTATGTGATGTATTATGTGTATTGATTTGTGAATATTGTACCATCCTTGCAGCCTTGGGATGAATCCCACTTGATCATGGTGTATGATCTTTTTAACGTATTGCTGGATGCTGTTTGCTAATATTTTGCTGAGGATTTTAGCGTCTATATTCATCAGCGATATTGGCCTGTAGTTCTCCTTCTTTATTGTATCTTTATCTGGTTTTGGGATGAAAATGATGCTGGCTTCATAGAAAGAGTTTGGGAGCCTTCCATCTCCTTGGATTTTTTGGAATAGTCTCTGAAAGATAGGGGTTAGCTCTTCCTTAAATGTTTTGTGAAATTCTCCTGTGAAACTGCCTAGTCCAGGGCTCTTGTGTGCTGGGAGTTTTTTGATTACTGCTTCAATTTCCTCAGCTGTTATTGGTCTATTCAGGCTTTCTGATTCTTCTTCACTCAGTTTTGGAAGACTATATTTTCTAGAAATTTGCCCATTTCACCTAGGTTTTCAAATTTCTTGGCATATAGTTCTTCATAGTAATTTCTTACAATCTCTTGTATTTCTGTAGTATCAGTTGTAATTTCTCCTCTTTCATTTCTGATTGTGTTTATTTGAGTCCTTTCTCTTTTTTTCTTGATAAATCTGCTTAAAGGCTGGTCAATTTTGTTTATCTTTTCAAAGAACTAGCTCCTGAATTTACTGATCCTTAGAATTGTTCCTTTAGTTTCTATATCATTCAGTTCTGCTCTGATCTTGGTTATTTCCTTCCTCCTACTAGCTCTGGGTTGTCTTTGTTGTTGTTCCTCTAGTTCTTGCAG